>JAHREE010000306.1:258603-271800 GCA_033628505.1 Tringa tobata | reverse complement strand
GGGAAACTGATTCAGAAAAATAAAATCCTGTTTCCACTTATAACCTTTGTGATTTGTGTCCTTGAAAGTGTTTTTGGAGCTGAAAACCCCCTGTCATTTCAGGCAAGTAAGAGTCTCATCATTATTTGACTCATGGTGAGTTCAGGAAAGGGAAAAGAATGGAATAGAATATTTATGCTATTCTACGCCTAGAGTTCTGCATGACAAGCCATAACATAGGTCATCCAGGAGAGCAGCTCTCTGCAGTTCAGGTCCCAGGCCCATCCAGGAGACAGGGGCAGAGACAGGCACATCTACAAGATCCCTCTGGCAGGGACTGAAGGCCCCAGGCTGAGCTGAGACACATCCCCTGGGCCCTTGGCAGGGGACAGAGAGGGTGGGGGTCCCAGGAGCCCAGTCCCAGCCAGTGAGGCCTAGGAGCACCCCCAGAGAAGCAGACTTGCACTGCTCATATGCTCTCCTGTAGACGTTCATGGTTGGCCACTTTGGAGACAAGAGCATTGGGCCAGATGGACCTTTGCTATGAGGGAGTACTGTTGTGCTCAGGCTCTTATGTTTAGTACATTTTTCCAAGGCATTTTTCCTCAGCTCAGGCATTTCTAAAACTAATAGGTACATAGAGAAATAAATCCACAGGGAAATGAACAGGGATTGCTCACCTCAAAAAGATTTGCAACCATTTCGTTCATGAGCACAGCCAGCTTCAGACTGGGGGCTTGATCTTTGAGCCTCACTAGGGTCAGAGTTATGGAGCTAAACTAGACGAACACGGAAAACTTTCAAAAACTGCACTTCACGCTTGCTTTCTGAAAATTTGTTCAGATGACCAAATAATTTCAAAATGATTCACAGCTCTAACTGCCATCAGAAGGTACATGCCTCCTTCCCACAGCGTGACGGAGCCAATGCCTAGGCTGCCCATTCAATCCCTCTGCCAGTGCAGGGCTGGGAAGAAATATCATCAGAGATTGCCTCAGCATGAACTGGCAGGGAAAGGAGGAGGTAGGAACTAGAGTAGAATAGTTGAGTTGGAAGGCACCTAAAACAATCATTGAGTATAACCACCTGAAAACTTCAGAGATGACCAAAAGTTAAAACATGGCATTAAGGGCATTCTCCAAATGCATCTTAAACACTGACAGACCTGGGGCATAGACCACCGCTCACCAGGGAACCTGTTCCAGGCTTTGACCACACTCTGGGCCAAGAAATGTTTCCTCATGTCAAGTCCCCTGAGGGACACAGCCATGTCCTGGGACTGAATCCCAGGGAGAAGGATCAGCACCTCCCTCTCCACTTGCCCCCCTCAGGAAGCTGCAGAGACCTCTGAGGTCACCCCTCAGCCTCCTTCTCTCTGTACTAGACAAACTCTGAGTCAGAGACAGAGTCCTCAGTCAGAGGACATTCCCTTAGAGAACTCATGCTGACTCGGCCTGATGACTGCACTGCCCTCTAAATGCTTTTCAATAACAGAGTGATCTTCTCCATAATTTTTCCAGGTACTGAGGTTAGAGTAACAGCTCTGCAATTTCCTGGGGTTTCCCTCAAACCCTTTTAGTAAACTGGAGTAACGCTGGCTAGCTGCCATTCAGCAGGGACCTCCTCAGGCTCTCAAGGCTTTTGGTAGATGATTGAGAGAGGTCCTGCCATAGCATCCACTGGCTCCTTCAGTACTCTGGGATGAATCACACCAGGCCCCACGGACTTCTGAACATTAAACCGATAGAACTGGTGCCTAATAGTTTCAGTGTCCACAAATCATAGAATCATAGAATGGTTTGGGTTGGAAGGGATCTTCCAGATCATCCAGTTCCAACCCCCTGCCATGGGCAGGGACAGCTCCCACTAGACTAGGTCGAAAATGACTTCCCACACTAGTGGTCCTCCGACGCAGATGAGCAGGCAGCTCAAGGTCTATCAGTATTAATGAAGAATGAGGCAAAGAAAGACATTTAATAGCTCTGCTTTTTCTTCATCCCTATTTGCCAGGCAATCACCTTCAATAAGCATGAGTCTAATGTTTTCCTTGGACCTCCTCTTGCTATTAATATGCTGAAAAAAGCCTTTCTTGTTGTCTGACACAACAGCGGCCAGTTTCAACTCTAGTCGACAGAAAAAAAGTGTTCAAAGTATATAAAAAATTAACCACTAGAAAACAAAGGTCAGTACTGAAAACTACATTTAAAAAAATGACTGATAGAGTATGAAATATAATTGATTAAATATACTGCAGTTACATTTACAGAGACTGATCACACTAAAAACGGAGGACACAAGCAAAGGGAGAGATTTATGACACTAGTTTAAGGAAGAACAGAAATTAAGTGTATTCTATATGTTCAGAATGACCTTTTTTTTCTAGTTGGTCTGTAGTCTGTCATTAGACTGTCAGTTTACTTGTTGCCTGATCCTTCCCATTTATTCACTATGGTAATCCTTTGCTGAAAATAGCAAATTTTATGTAGAAAAATCTAACGCTGTGTCTCCTACTTTCCACAGAAAGCTTTGAATTTTCTTCAGAAAGCATTCTATAGCCAAAAAGAATTCAGAGTCCAAAAGTTTATATATATATATGTATTTTCTTCAGAAAAGAAAATCTCTCAGCAGCTCAATTAGACAGCCTAAGTATCTGTTGTATTTATCTGGGTTTTCCCTTACATCGTTTCTGAGAATACAGACTTAATTGCTCAATATCCTGCTGTCACCAATTTGTCCTGGGTTAAGTATTTTCTAGTAGTACATATATTTCCTTTGCTAATAGATGCAAATATCTTCAGGGAAACTGTTCCTTAGCTTTAATAAGCAGAGTTGAAAGTAAAATAATCAGTTTCAATAAAAGAATTCTGGGTTGTTGTTTTTTTTTAATAGAAAATGTACTAGTTCTTGTGAAGATAGTATCAAATTCAGTTGAATATATTAAACCAAACTGGGGCATAAATTACCTTATATTGCTCCCTTTTCCACGTTCTTAAACTTGTTATAAGCTTTGAATTCTATTGCTTACTCAGTTCCTTTTCCAGTTTCTGTAGAAATTCTTATGCTTCCTGAAACCTGAAAATCTTTCAGCCTCAATTTCTCAACTGCTTTGTGGGAAAATAAAAGTTAGGCTAAAGTTGCCGTTGGTAGTTGGCTGGTAGGATGCCCCTTACTTCTGTTCCCTTTTGCAAAGACCTGCACGAGCTCAAATTAGGTAAAAAATTAATAACCAGAACTGAAGACATACATTAATACAACCACAGTTGTTAGAAACCAGCCAAATATGAAACCTTTACAACACAGTAAGACTTCTATTTAAAAATCGATGCCAGAACCACACAACCCAACTTCCCCTGGTTTCCAGCGCTAGGCTGTACCACGCAGACTGGCCCACCCCAGGCCACTTCAGCGAGGCTGAGATGACACTACCGTGTTACTCGGTGATCTACTGTCTGAACTCAGCTGCTGACTTCATAGACAAGCACCTCAAGAACCCACACTGCACTGTTTTAAATGCCCGAGGGCAGAGTTGACATGGAAGAGCGTTCCTCTTGCCACTGCACACCTGCACCGTTCCAAACCTCCTCCGCTTCAGCACTTCAAAACAGGCAACGCTGAAACTGTGACTACGCAAGTGTACTTACACTGGGAACTCATGTATTTCAGCATTTTCATCATACAAATGTATGCATGAGCACCAAAGGATCCAGATACACTGATCTGGAGGGAGGAAATGCTTATTGATCTGATCAATGCTTATAAATACTTTAAGGGTGGGTGTCAGGAGGATGGGGCCAGGCTTTTTACAGTGGTGCCCAGGGACAGGACAAGAGGTAACGGGGACAAACTTGAACCTAAGAAGTTCCATCTCAACACGAGGAGGAACTTCTTTCCTGTGAGGGTGGCAGAGCCCTGGCAGAGGCTGCCCAGGGAGGTGGTGGAGTCTCCTTCTCTGGAGACATTCCAAACCCCCCCGGACACATTCCTGTGGGACCTGCTCTGGGTGGACCTGCTTTGGCAGGGGGTTGGACTAGATGACCTCCAGGGGTCCCTTCCCAACCCATGTGATTCTGTGATTCTGTGAACCTGGTTATCTCCCATCAGTCCTAACAAACTATGCACGCGCACACTTGAATATCATGGTTAGCAAACTCCCAAAAGCTTTTACACTCCTGTATCCAGATTCTTTTTCCTCATCTAACCATTTGTAGAGAATAAGATAATCAAATCTCTAAAACTGATAATTAAAATTTGGTTTTCACATTCTCGGCATTGAAACCTTTCTTCCCCAGATGTATGCTCCAAGCTGTAGCAGAATGCTAAAAAAATGCCTTAGAGAAAGATAAACCATGTACACAAGCAATGCAAAACCCAATTTGATTCAAACATGGTCTCAAAAAATCTGGAAAATATGTTCATGAGAAAATACTAGTTAAAGTGACATTCATATGCAGTTAGTAGCCTCAGGAAAATAATTCTCATTTAGATACTATTTTATGGCTTAAATTTTTCCTCAGCTCTTTCATTCGCTGTCTAGGAAGCATTTTTTGGGAAAGTACTTATTTACTTGCATTTATCTATTATAGCTTTAAATCCAACCCAAAATTGATTTCGGTAGGTTTGCAATGATGAAAATATCGAGAGGAGCATATGAATAAATTAAGGTATCTGTAACATAAAAAAGAAACATTAATGTAGTCAACGCTTCCATGTAACCTCAGCGCCAGAACCATATCGTTATCTGTTAATAAGTAAAACCTAATATTTTCTGTTCACATAATTAAGTCTCCAGAAAAAGACACTCAGTTTTAATTAGTAATTAAAAAAAAAAAAAGTGCTTTAAATGAAAGAACCTAGAATTTAAATCCTTGGAATTTGGTATAATATTCACTGAAATTAATATCTGGCAAAAATAACAGAACAGAAGACAAGAGGCAAAATACATAGACTGCTGTGCACCAAGTAAGATCCGTACCACACTGTAAGGCTATCCCTGTATTAGCTAAATGTAACAGAGTCACACAACACATTTATCAAATAAAAAAACATTAAAGTATGTAATCGTAAATTAAAACATACCAAGTCACATATACTGAAATTTTAATTTCCATTAGAATAACCAGATTATGCAATATTTGTACAGGCTTGTAGCTCATTAGTACTGAAAAAAGGCAGTAAAGGTCTATGTATGCATATACTCTTCATAAAAGTAGTTTTGTGTATGAAAATGAATCAGAAGAATAGTGTGGTCTATCTTCCATTGAAGGCAAGTTAATTGGTTCTTTCAGGCTTCCTCAACTTTTCTACACACAAAACTTACCACCAGAAAGTCTGAAATCACAAAACTCAGCTAGGATATTTAAAAAAAAAAGTTACTAATTGCAAGTGCAAGATAGAGGTGGGACTAATGTTATTATTAATAATAATTAAGGTGTCTTTTTCCTAAAAAAAAAAAAGTGAGAAATTAATAGAACAAAATAAAAACTTTTTATCTGTCTCACTATTCACTTAATTATGGAGCATTCATATGGTCATTCTTGATTTTGTCTTCATTTACGAAGACCTGTATTCAGCTTTAATATATTGTGTAAAAACCAAGTAAGCTTTAGAACTACAAAGGCTATAAAAAGACATGTAAAAAGATGATAGATCTAAAATAATGAAAAAGTTCCAAACTAAAACTATAACAGCATTAATATGTTTTATTAAGCTTTTGTTTCAGAAAAAAGATGGTTGAAATGAATTATTAATAGTAATAGCCGCAGCCAGTAGCATACAATAGATATTATTGCTAGAGTTGATGTAAAAATGAATTGCACTTCAAAATCTTAACTAATGGAGAAAGCTTATTTTTTATAGTTGATCATTTATGTGAAAATCACCCCATACTGATTACTGTCTACCGTGGTATTACTTGAACAAAACAGTCTTGGAGTTAAAGGGGTTTTTTTTAGAAATAATCACCTTGTCTTCTCCTATATTATTAACTTTACCTTCCATAGAGATAATATCAAAATTCAATTATTAATTTATTATTCTGGTTAACATGAAGATAATGATAACATATTCAACTTTGGAACAGTCTGACTTTTTAATTTTTAAAATTTTAGGCTTCTTTATTATTAAAGAAAACACTTTAATAATCAGATAAGATGCTCTACAGGGAATTGAATGAATCCCCTCACCAACTTGATTTTTGGGCAAAACAAGCAATTTTCTGGCAGGCCACATATGTATACTCCGTTTTATTTCAGCCTCAGGCAAGCATTTCAAGCTTCTGAAGTGAGCACAATTTTGCCACAGACTTAAAGAAACAAGCACCGCACTCTGCACAAACATCCCAGCATAACATGAGCTGGAATCCAGATTCAGTTCTACCCCTGATTTTGCAGCTTAACTGACTAAAAATGGAATTCTGCCAGTGTTGGGGGAAAAAATATAAAAAAATCGGAGTGTCTGGAACAAATTCTGCTTTTCTTATCCAGTAATACCAAAGGTGCTATTAAGAATGAGGCTTTTTTGTTTTTCATGTTTTCAAGCATCACAGGGCTGGGGGGAACCAGTACAGGAGCATCTAACACCCTCCTAGAATGTTGGGAATGTCCCCTACACGATGAAAAATCTTACGTTTTGTTGCCCAAGATGGGAAACTGGTACCAATACATTAATATAGTTCCACTGTTACATTATTAAAAAGAAGGATAAATGAATTTAAAAAAGAGAGCACAAAATCATTTGAATCAACCATTGGACAGGACTCTATTTCCCCCACAGCCTTCTACAGAGGAGCAGGCTGAGAATTTTTAAATACTAAGGCTTCTTAGATGGTGTTTTAAAGCATTTTAGGCCAGTTTTAATTACAGTTTAGTATTATTAAAACTTTGCATGTATGAGAAGGGCTCATTAAGTAATATCACAGGCAAAGCACATCAACTCTTCAATGCCTCCTGAACTGCTTCATTATTTATAAAAATGGGAAATGTGGGGTTGTCAATGACAGTGCACACTTTTTCAGGTCCAATCGCTGCTCCGAAAAATAGAAATATAAACCACATTTAGGTGAAATATAGCAAGTGATGTAACGTTTTTGGTCTTATCCACAGCATGAAACTTTCAAAGAACCTTGATAAACAGTATCATAGGTGTGCAGAGAGGCATGAAATTTGCAATTGTACTGGTACTTATCTGAATGGCCTTCCAGTGTCCTTTTTCTGACACAGCACATTTTATGGCTGCACAGAAGCTGCCTAGAACAAAAGGCTTCCATTCTTTAATGAAAAAGAGGAAAAGAACCCAAACAAACAAACCTTGCCTAGCTCAGGTACCAAAATCCATTTTTTCATTACGCTACCATCTTAGAAGTATAAAGCGGCTTAATTTATTGAATAGAAATAGGTGAGATCCAAACAAGACAACCCATACTGCAGACTTCAAAGCCCCTTCTAAACAGAAATATGTGTTACGTTATTAACAAGGAAATACTTAATCACTGTTTGAAGGCCATAGCTCTGGACCTGCACAGACTGTATGGTTAGAATACTGCAGGCTGAGCTGTGCTCTCCAGAATGCAAAGGTGCCGTGCCTTCTGCACCCCCTTGTCTCCCTGCACACCTCTCAGCAGGCTTTCTCACTAGGTACTACATCAAACACTACACCAATTATTTTGACTTCCTGCCTTGAGATACCACAAACTTATTTTTATGATATTAGTATGTCTTAAAATGAAAAAGGTAGCTGAGACTTCCCGTTCCCTCCCTCCCTCCAGCAAACAAGAGCTTTCAACTAAGGTAGAGCGTTAATTTGTTTAGAGATGGGTGAGATGAAATGAGATGAGGAAGGGGGTGTAGTTTGGGGTGTTAGGTTTTTACCGCAGATGAAAGAAATACTGAAGAACTCTGCAATTTAAACACTAGTGCGAGGTGCTTCCTCCAGTCTGTATGTCCAGGCCATTACAAAACCAGCCCCAGAGTGAGTAAGGGAAGAGAAAGAAACCATACTAACAGCCTGTCCCACGAGACTCAGCTGTGAGTGTGCTGAAGTCACTACAACATTTTTACTACTTCACAGATTCTCTCAGGGCACTGCTCTCAGAGACACTTTGGCCTGTGCTGAAATACTTCAGGAGCAGCAGATGAACTCTTGCAGCATCTCCCCCTCTTTTTAAAGTAGAAGGGTATGCTAATATTTCACATTTACATAGTGTTTTACATTCTTAAAAAGCTTTTTAGACATTAACATATTCATCATAAAAGCAGTATTACACATGCAATATTCTCTGTTCTACAGATGAGTGAACAAACACAAAGAGGTTAAGCTTCTGCCTTGTGCTACTTACTCTCTTTAGAAGTTGGGTGAGAACCCAGCAGCGCTAGAGAGGAAACTCAGACATAGAAAGCAACGTCTCTGGTACCATGGACTTTTCTTCTCACCGTCCCTTTGGGTTTTTACCTTCATGTTTACTCATCACTTCTGATTTGAGAGCTGCAGGCTACTCTACCTTATCTAAGCAGTGTCTTTTGAGGAGAGCAATAACCTTGTTAGCAGGTAAGCACAGAAGAGGGAAAGGAGGCAAAGAAATCCCCAACTGTAACAGCAGAATTTGCAGAAGTAAATCCTACCAGCTACTCTTATGTGAGAAAAAATTCTTTAAACGTTGTATAGGCTAAGTTTACGTGAAGGTCAATAAAACTTTTTCTGATACAAAAGAAAACACCAGAGACTTAGGTTTAGGCCCCAAATACTCAGTATCAATGTGTCCTTTTTTATTCTTCTTTCACCTGCAAAAGTCATATGGATTGAAACATCTTCACAGCATCTCAGAGGAAATCAAGTAATATCCCGGTGGAAAGATGTATACAATTAACCTGCCACAAAACATTCCCACAGTCCACAGGGTCTGCCTGGAATTATTGCCCATTGAACTAAACTCTTCTCTTTTGCTTCTTAAAAATACCACACAAACAGTGTGCACAGACTCTCTATGCTGGACACGTACCATCTCCGTGCATGACTAACTTTGGAGAGGTAGTGATCAGACACTTATAAACAAGCCAGAAGTTTAGATCACAAGTTATAAGACTAAACAGGTCTTAGGTATGTTTTGATTAAAACTGGGTTAAACTCTGGATACTCCAGCTGATCTTTGCTTGAGTCAAAGGAATGGAGTATGTACAGAAAGGTAATTTAAACACTGCAGCATTATTTCAGAGTTAAAGTTGAGAATATGAATATATTAAAGTGAAAAAATAAAGCTGTATCTCACACAGTCACTTTTTTTTTTTTCCCTTTTGCACAGTTTTGGTTATATAGTATAACTTTTCATGCCCGAGAATACACATGCAATTGGAGTTCACATCCAATGGGAATGAGAATACAATGCAACGGTTACAAAACAACATTGAAATCTGCATAGTCTGACTCTGAGGATCACAATAATTTCAATTAATATATTTTTTACTTTTAGTTTTCTTTGTAAAACAGCTTTACAAGCGTTGAAAGCTTGCTTGCACACTGAAATAAGTCCATTTTGCTACAGATATTGAAAATCTAGGATCCAGTGGAGTTCATGCTGGAGGTTTTAATCATATTATTCAGAAAACAACCACTCCAGACATCAGTGAACTGAAGCCTTGACAAAAGATGACAATATCAGTTCCTACATAAATTAGGATTATGAACCAAAAGAAAATTACCAAACATGAAAAAAGTTCTAATGAAAGAAAAAACTATAAACAATTATACAGACACAATGTTAGAAATTAAGATTTTTTAAAAAATACGCAACAGGAATGCCTGTATCTTCTCTTTCAAGAGAGGTTTGAGCAAGAATTAAAGTAAGAATTTCATTGTTCCTCATCTCTTTTTCAAATATGGCGTTTCAGCTCAACCAGGATTAAGATCCACAGAAATTTTAAGTCATTTAATAAAAAAAGTTCTGACTTACTCCAGAACATGAAAGCAGCTATCGGTTTTTAGCACATCAAATTGAGATTTTGCATGGCAGAATAATTCAAAACATGAACAAATTTTTTTCGAGACCAAATCATATTGTATTTAGGAGTAAGGATGAGGCCCTGAAAAGAAGGTCCTATAATGGAAGTGCCTCTCCACTACATTTTTAATTATTTGAATAGAAGCAAGTTTTTCTCTTTAGCTATTTTTTAAATTGGTTTTCAGTTTATTTTCTGTTAAGTTTAATATGTTACCAGTTCCCCTCAGTGAACAAAAAGAAACTTCTTCATCAAAGTATGCATCTAAGGAATTCAATAGAAGCATGCATTATTTCTCTTCCATTTTCATATGAAAAAACAGAAATATCTTGGATGGAAAAGATTTTTTAAAAAATCATTCAAGTGCTTCTCTTTTCTGTATGCATTTGAGACGTCATTTGTAGATGTTCTTGTGACACGCAACAATTTTCCACCTTATCTCAGAAGGGTAGCAGTAAAGTGCTTAAATCTGTTGACAGGCTATCTAAGACCAAATGCCTTACCTGAAGCTGATTGACAAAACAATAACAACTGTGGTAACAAAATATTTCTGTAATTTCAGAGCAAATGCCCATTCTTCTCCTTTAGCAAGATTTTTTTTTTATGAGATCCGATGTTTCTGCTCAGACCCCCTTGACACCTCACAGCCACCGCAAAAGCTCTTGACAGATATCAAGGGGACTAAAGAATTTAACTGGAAAACACTCCAGCAGTGACAGCCTGTATTTGTAGCTCTCTGTGTGAAGTATGTACAAATTCTCATCCTGCACAGTTTTGAAAAGCAAGTATTTTATTTTCTACTTATTCAATAGCTTTTTATACTTTACCCAGAGAAAATGCAACAGCAATCCACTGCACACTGTCATTTGGGAGTGGAAAAGTCGTCTTCTCAAATTGCTGCTAATGCTGAGCCACACAGTGCCCAAAAGCACCGAAATGGAAGAGGAGAGTTTCCTCCCTCCTTTCATGCCCTCCTGCTCTAGGGCTGGCAACCGCTCAGGTTCCCTCAAAAGCTTCTTCTCATTTGTTCCTCCATAAGCCCCTCCTTAGAGGAGGGAGGACAAGGGGCAACCATGCACCCTCGGGTCCCTCCCACAGCCGTTTGCAAGCCACACTAAAGATGTTACCATAGAATAATTATTTTCTGGCTTATTTTCCTAATTCCCACTGCAAATACAACCCTGATCTCAACACGTTTAATTCTTCACCCTTGACATTAACTGAGTTAACAGCAAAATCAAAATAAATATCCTATATTTCTACCTCTCTTCATGCACGTAAAAGTTATTTTCTTCAAACAGTGCCCATCCAATTCTACTTTTTTTAAAAATTATTTTATACCAAAGACTTTGAGTGGGATTTTTATGAGCAGTTAGCAAAAAACATTTTCAAATTTGTTGCTAAGCCTGCCTGTATCAAACATTTTTATATCGATTCCTTTTAAAGAAGCTGTCATACCTTGATAAGCTCAACAAATAAGTTGCAATGTTACAGTTACAGTAAAAATTAGCTGCAATTGTTTCAAATGTGGAGAAGTTCTACTAGAGTTTAATAAGTTTTTTCATTTGGTTTTGAAGTAGAGGTCTGAAACATGAACATATTTTCAATCTCTATGTTTCATTTACAAATCTATTGCAATTTTTAAAAGCTATGCTTAAAAACCAACACTGAAGAGTACAGACTAGTGCCACTGCATGAAGTGCTGCATAACTATTTCTCACTTGCAGAAATTAAAAATATTGATCTTTGCTAGAAAATCCCATTACCACAGAAAATATACAGCAATAGACCACAAATTGGATCAAAACGCTTCTCTCACTAGAACTGTCTTAGAGTCCAACTCCTGACTCTATGACCCATTATTAAGCACACACTTGTAGGGATTTCTGCAAAGGCAGGACTGGTGACTATAGCACACCGGCTCTGTTCCTTCGTACTATGAAAATGAAGACAGGGAGGATCAAGAATCCTAATGTTGGACCTGTTCTGCTAAACATGGAGTAAAATTTACAATGGCAGCAGAATGTTTCATCTTCCTACCTCTTTTTTTTTTGGCCAATATTTTAAAAAAGGACTTCAGTTTGACACAGTTGGTTTTTTTTCCTCTTAATCTTCAGATGCTAAGTCATCTGTACCATGCAAGTTTTGCAAAGAGAGAACATACCTCCAATTACTGTCAAATCCATATGAAACGGAGAAGACTCACTTGATAGAACATGAAGCATGCCCACAAGGTTGCCTAGTTAGCAGTACAACTGTTAAGAAACACCTTAGCTAGAATTTAAATCATAATGCATTATAGTGACAGCAGAGATTTGGTCTTCTCTTGACCTTTATTTGTATTCTAGTAATTTCCAAATTTTGTTTTAAATTGATTCCCACCACCAATAATCTATTTGCTCTTGCATTTCACTTCTCATTTTAGGAAGAAGGTGGTAATCTTAATTGTGTGTTCTACCTCTCACAGCAAATGCAGCTTCGATTCTCGCCTGTAAAATATTGTCCAAGAAGATCAGTGATGCCAGAAGTTTTCTGAACCATTTTGTACTGTTGTATTTGTGAATGAAGATATTAGATCTCTCAGTTCTGGGCTTATCATACACATTTCTAACACTTATTTTACTTCCTGGTTTCAGACAGCTACCAATGTGGATACTGCCCATTTCAGTCACAGTAACCCAAATGCTTTTATGAATATAGCAGCTTGTAACTTTTCCTACCCATTTTCCTCTAACAAAGAGCCAGCTTCCTTTTTCTGTGTCAATTATAGCTGTACAAAGCCTCCAGTGTCCATTTGAAAAGGACAAGCTGATTTTTGAACAAGACCCTGCTTGTAAAAAATTCCAAGCCTCTACGTTTTGACATAAAGGTTGAGATAAGCTATTATCTTCAAATCTAAAAGACTGTATTTCCTTCCGCGTGCACATCTGATGGGTGTGAAGGTGCCCAGGTTATTGGACACAGGCTTTCAATGCCCAGCTCTTACACAAGCATCTTCCTGAGACTATGAGAAAAGAGTAAGGGAAACTATTTCAGATGTGCCTTAGGGTGTTAGGTATGTTGTGTGAGCAGCAGGTGGAGGGAGGGCATCCTGCCCCTCAGCTCTGCCCTGGAGAGGCCCCATCTGGAGCACTGGGTCCAGTTCTGGGCTCCCCAGTTCCAGAAGGACAGGGAACTGCTGGAGAGGGGACAGCAGAGGGCTACAAAGATGATGAGGGGCCTGGAGCATCCC
>JAHREE010000306.1:225923-248810 GCA_033628505.1 Tringa tobata | reverse complement strand
CCAGGACTCCCAGGTCTTTCTCCTCAGAGCTGCTCTCCAGCAGGTCACCCCCAACCTGTTCTGGTGCAGGGGGTTATTCCTCCCCAGGTGCAGCACCCGACACTTGCCTTTACTGGTGTACATCAGGTTCCTCTCTGCCCAACCCTCCAGCCTGTCCGGGTCTCTCTTTCCCTACTCGGGCCCATTCCATTGTCCCAGCAGTAACGCTTTCCCACCTAAGAATATCTGCTTGTGTCATTGAAGTGATTTTATATTTTTTTGTTGTTGATGCTGTTCTATTAAAAATACTAATCTTGTTTTAATAAACAACTTCAATGTTCACGTAATGCAAAAGTTCAGTGTAATGTAAAGTTGTAATATTAAAATTATCAAGGGAATGTTAATTTACTGAAAAGGCTGACACAACTGATTATCAACCTGGGGTGATAAAAGCACTAAATTCTTATTAGAAATGGCCACTCATGCTTTCCTCTTCTGTCCAGAAAAATAATTCTCATTACCCGTTATGCTGATACTTTAATTTAAAATATGAACTCTAAGAAGGTGCACTTTGTGTTTTAAAGCATACCACGATGCTCCAAATACAGCTACGACACTATCTAAAAAAATCCCACATCCTGAGTCAGAGTGGAGAGATCCATTTGCACACTCATACCTACCCCACAGGGGATGTGCTGGATGCACAACGGCTTTACACAATGTCAGCGTGCGCTGAGTGACACTTACAAAATGCTGCTAATGCAACCAACAGCGGCTGGACCCACTTTCTACCAGTTTTCCTTAAGACCTGCAATTGTTCTGTCAGGAATTTGTATTGATATTTGACCACAAGTGCATCAAGAGACATCCACTAACTCAGAGTACAAAGGATTTGCTGTTTATTGGTGTGGCACCTTGCTTGGAAAGCCTGCTTGGGTCTCACCTGATCTCATCTCATTTCTTTGTTCAAACTCCCATTGATGCCTAATGCCCATCAAAAACTTCTCTTGTGGTTACTCTGATTTCCTTGAGGCATGTACTAGTCCCAAGAATCTTTTGGAAAAATGCTGGGGAGTGACAGTCAAGAGCACCTGATTCTGAGCAACAGCTCAGTTATCTTTTACCACTGTTTTTTGCTTAGCAAACCGATGACAAATACTGTTTTGTTTTCCATGCTAAAATCAAATGCATTCCCTTTTGCTTTCCTGTAATCCCCAGCTACACACAATGACTTTTACAAATTTCTATTTTCAAACTTTTTTGATAATTGTTATATTTTATGGAATTAATTTAATTCCTTTTCTAGCAGTCCAAGTTTTGAATGCCTTAGGAAGAAAAGGCACGAACTAACCATCATCGTTACCTCAGAAGCATTCATCTTCACTCTAATGAGTTGATCTAATCTACTGTGCAATGTTCTTTAAGCGTAAAGGTACACAACTGACTGATGGCTGGGCAAAGTAGGAACTTTTAAAAATAAAGAATACTCTTAAAGAATATCTAAGTATTTCTTAAACTGCTGCCATGAGTAACCCTTTGACAAAGCAGACGGTTATTTTACTGGCACCAAACAAGAAAACCGGAGCTTTTGACAAGTATGAATCTAGGACTGGCATACTAATTTAAAGACAACTCTCAATGCTAACTTTCATCTAGCAAGTGTCTTAAAGGGGTTTGAAATGATACTTAAATCACAGCAGTAAATAACTAATTTAATGTAACATAGGCTGACTGCTCAGGCTAGTTTCTGGTTGTATGATCACAGAAGAGTAGGCAATTGTGCGCGAAACAGTGAGGTGAAAAAAAACCCCCTTTTTTTTTTTGGCTGGATAACACAGCTTGCATAATGCTTGTTCTTCAATTAAGAGATAATTTTACTGGAGTAGAGGACCGTCTTCTGCAGTGAATAAGTACTGAAGAATACCTACATTAAAACTGTATTACAATCACTTTGTGTTATACCAAGTGTTTTTGAAAATTCCTCATTTTATCCTGTGGATGCCAGTACAGCAGAGGACAGCAAAAGAAGAAAGAGAATGGAAAGATGCCAGGAGGTGGAAATACAGTGTGCTTCCTCCAATCGGGGCTAATTAATTCATGTAAGCAGAGTGTCTATAAATAAGCTGCAGCTACATGAAACAGCTGATTTCCTTTAATGATGCTTCATTTTTCTAAATGTTTATTACAAACTAATAGCAATCTGGCAGGCTGACTGGCTCACATTAATGTCACCGTGTCACACTTACAGCAAAGCCATTTCAAGTGAGACAAGGATCACATTCGTAGCAAAGCCATTTCCTGTGGAGCATAAATTACAATCCCCAGTACAGATTTGAAAGATGAAAACCAAACCAAAATAAATGCAGAGATTTTTGAACACCCAACAAAAATCTAAATAACTTATGCAGTTATTATTATTATTAGTTTCATTGCCATTCTCATTTCACAGAGCTAAAACAGAAGTATGACATTTACAGAAAGACATTCATCCAAAGTCCAAGGAAGACTTTGAAAAATCAAGTTTCTCAAATCAAGGACCTCCAGTTCAGTCAAACCAATTTGTTTTCCTCCAGTATCACTTCCTTACCAGTTTTTGAAGTAATTTGTTTTTAGGTTTATACTTCTAAAATGTTTTTTATCACTCTACCAATTAGTTATCTTAAAGAATGTTTGGTAAACGGCAATCTGGCATTTTTGTTTAACACACTAAAATACATTAAACTCAAAATGGTCCCACATATGTTCTCTGTCTGACCTTCTCTTTCACGAGGAATTAACTTTTCTGGAAACTAATCTATCTGACTGGGGCTTTCATACTTAGAAATTTGCAGTGCTTGCCAAAGGTCAGCTCTGATCATCTCTCTTCACTCTAATGCTGCCCTCTTTCTGTGTAAATGTTATGCCTTATTCCCTGAATAAATCTTGCAGGCCATGTTTACTGGTGCTGTTTGTTTCAAGCAAACATCAATCTTACAGCCATGATTA
The DNA here is from genome assembly GCA_033628505.1 of Tringa tobata. Taxonomy (NCBI): domain Eukaryota; kingdom Metazoa; phylum Chordata; class Aves; order Charadriiformes; family Scolopacidae; genus Tringa; species Tringa tobata. Next base: position 245,846 of record JAHREE010000306.1, on the reverse strand, counting down.
GAATTTTTCAGGAGTTTTGATTCCATCTTAGAGGAGCTGAAATTGAACTTCTCAAAGCTCAGTAGACATATAGAAGCAAATAATCTGATTTTCCTTCTTCCATAGAAAGCCTTGCACATTTCCCAAGGACCATCATAACCCTCTCCAGATCCTCTGCACAGAGAATGAATAATTTCCTAAAAAATAAACTGTTCCTTGGAATCCATAAGTACACACGATTTGCACTCGCGGAATGAACAGACTCAAGGGACTGATACACTCTTCTGCTGGTCTTTCCATAGGAGAGCAGAATCTTTAAATGCAAGCACAAAACCATAAAGGGAATCAGCATCTATTAGCAAAACAGCAAGAACCTTGAATACTCAGAATTATTTTAACCCTTGCTTGCTTCATCACAGAGCACAGCGACAGTACTCACAAAACTCCACCTCTCTACATTAGACCGTGAAGACCATTCTTAGACAGCCCGAGTGATGTCCATGGGACAGCTTCTGCAAATGTGCTCTGCAGCCTTTGAGGATGGCGAAGGGGAAAGAATGTTGTCAGGTGCTGGTATGTGCACACACACACACACACGTGTACCGCATGCGCTTACTGATTTGTACCCAGTATTTCACACTGAACCCCCCTAACTTAAAAATGGACATGCTCCAATCAAAGACTAAAATACTCCTACGAGCAAATCCAACTTCTTAGATATGGATGGATAACAAACTCTTCAGTATTTTTAATCAGCTCATTCCAGCAACAAGTATTTTCTGTTCTGGGTCACGTAATACACAACTGTGCAGATGTACAAATATCAGGCCAATTGTTCAAACATTGTCTACCTGAGACTTACACCCAAAGGTGATATTTAACAATTATGGCAGCTACAGGCAAGATTATGCCTTAGATAAGCTTGTAACTAAGTGAGTTCAGGGAGGGCTGAACATTTACAGTGGAAGGAAAATTTTGATATTATGTGCTTAGTTGTGTCCAACATTTATTTTCACAGCTGGGCATACATGTCCTGGTATTTTTAATTGCTTATTCAAAATAAACAAGAGCCAGAACACAAAAAACAGTGAGAGACATCTCCTCTTCTTGTTTTAGCCATTTTTTGTTCTTCGTATGAAAGGACTATTTTTGCATATGAACACAGGATCTCACGCATCTGAGAAGTGAGAATCAAAATTAAAAGTCCTTTTTCTGACAAATTTAGACAAGATGCTTTACTACCAGCGGTTTATGAGTTATTTGTTCTTCCATCACTACAGATTTCCTTTGTTCTTCCTTCCATAATTAATTAAATATTCATAGAGATAGGAAAACCATACAGACTGGTAGTCCAGAAATTGAGCAGGGCTGTGGGGTATGTCAGGACTGTATTGTTTGTATACAAACACAGAACAATTTAACATGGGAAGTCATCAGTCAGGAAGGTTCTTGTTATGCCAGAGCTTTGCCCTGGATGTGCTGTTTGTGTGGATATGCACACATGGACTGACATGGAATTTACGAATGCTGGTATTGAATATACATTTTGTATTACACCTACATGAAAGGGGGAGGCTCAGTATGCCACTATGCTTTGTGACACATCAAAATTTCAGAGTTTTCAAATATGTGCACACAAACTTGTATATATACCATGTTTTGATCATAATATATGCATAAAAGTAATTACACACAAAACTACTCCCGTGCCCATTTGTAGAGTACGCCGTATGAAGCAGATTAATTTAGATAATATAGTTTCTTGAATTGGTACAAACCTTATTTGTGTCTTCATTAGAATATTATCAGTGCAACTACAACAGTGCCATATTAGCGCCAGCATGTATACTGCTATAACCTAGAAAAGTCCTTAGCTGCGTATGAGGAATCTCAGAGGAACCAAATATTCCATATTCATGTCTATGTGTCATCTTAATGAATCCAAATATATTCTGAAGGGGAAACATTTACCCAAGCACAACAAATGTATCGTTTTCTTGAATATAGACTTTGCTCAATATACCTTCCAGAAACCCTCTACCAAACTCATTTATGCCTTAAAACTTGAGAAGTTAAATGAAGTTACAGGTATTATTTTCAGAATCAAGGAGACTACAAAACCTAGCAAATTGAAGCTTAATTATCTAAGTTTCAAATTCACTGTTTGAGAGTATATATAAAAAAAAAGAAATAGCCGCTTCCTGTAATGGAGAGACACTAAAGTTGAATTATTCTGCTTGAATAGCTTTATAGCCTTCATCACCTTCATTCTGATCTGTAGGAATATTCATTCTAATAATATTTTAGCCTAGGAAAACAGATTCATGTTCTACATTTTCATAGGCCTGACCTTGTTTATAGTCCATGCTTTTTTCCAGTTTAACCTTGTTGTTGTGGATAGCTGTAAAGTGAATGCTGTACTTTTAACAGAAAGAGTGAGTTACTAATGTTAACACTATTTTCCTGTCAATGAAAAAACATTATTAACATTAATCTTGTCTCCTCACAAAATCTTATTAAACAGTATTCTAACTTACACTGAGATAAATTGCTCCCTTTACTGTCTGAATCCTGAAATATTAATGAAGGGCATAATACATAAGTAATTTTTTATGACAGTCTGTGAACCGTAGCGTTGTGGTATGTGTACCAGCTGAGCGTCTGGCCAAACAGTCAGCATCAGTCATTACTGAATTTTTCAACCTATAATTCAGTGGAAAATTTCAGCTAGTCAAAAAAGCTGAAGTACAATTTTAAACAAGGATCTTGCTAATTCCCCACCCCACAGGAAGAGAAGCACACAGTAATTTCAGATCACATAATTTCAAAAATAACCAAAACCAACAACAACAAAGTAATTAATAAAGACTGGTTTCAGCACATCCTGTGTCCCAGTTTACCACTGACATTTACATCCTCTTCCACTTCTTTGGCAGCATAATGCAGCTTAACATGAGGCAAAATTATATCTGCTGATAGAATTGCAGTGATATAATTTGTGTAATACAAAGGTGGAAAACCCAAAAACTTCCTTAAATCACCCAAGTGTTTAAAGAGATCTGAGTGATTTATCCTCAGTATGTCAAGAAGTCAGGAGGAAGAGGACAAACATCATGAACACACCAGCTTGTGTTGGTGCTTGTGAGGACCTCCTGCCTGGGTCATCAGCCACTACTGAGCAAACCACAACTAAACTGCTGAAAAGCAGAGATGCTTCAGGGATGTCATTAGAAGATAAGGAAATGAAGGCAAATGGTGGGGTCAGATTTCCAAGGTAAACACCATTCCGGGAGGTATTTTTTACACAAACCTCTACCCATGTAAAAATAATGAAAAGTAACGCCGCTTTTCACCCCTTGAAAAGCCAGTTCATAGACTACAAACCCCTTAAGATTTAGATGAACCCTCTCTCGGAAGGTTTAACTGGAGTTTCAGCCATACCCACTTGCCAAGATACGATCTATGTCCCTGCTGTGCCAGGTTCCCAGGGGCTGGGAATCCAACCTCGGGGCTGGCTCATCCCTTCTGAGTAGCTCTGGCTATACCTAAGAGGTGGCAGGAGGGCCCCCCCAGGAGAACATCTCTCTCTGCACCTCAGGCTGATAAAACCAAACCAAACACGCTCCCCCGCCTAAATAACCAAGGGGGACCTTACACACAGGGCTCCTGTCAGACCTCCCTCTGCCACCGGGCCCTTGCCACACAGTCTAGATCACCAGGCAATGTTGCACCACCACCCTGGTGAAGGGCATGCAAGGCAGAAGGGAAAAAACAAGTCTTCAGGAACCCCATTCCCTGCCATGGCAGCCCTCTTCTGTACACCTCTCCCCACCGCAGCTGGGAGGGGAAGAAGGAGCAGGGTAGGTAGAGCAAGACGTGGAGTCAGGGACCCATGTCTTCCTCTTACTGGGGTACGGTACCAAGCAGCTTGTTTCGGATACTTGTTTGCTCTCAGCGTCATCAGCGACTTGGAGAAAATGCTTCCAGCAGTGTCTAGACCTTCCTGCAGGGATGCACCGGAGACCTCATATCTTGGTTCTCCAGTCAGGCTCCCAGAAAACGCCTGTGTCTTCAGCTGAGCCTGCACACCTAGGTATTTTTTTCCTGGATAAGGATGGAGAGCCTGCTCAGACTGGATCAAGGTGTGGCCTCGGCACCCGCCCAGGCTCAAGAACTGGGGAAAGCTTCTGTGCCCAGCAACGTACATGTAATCTGGGATCTTCATGGTGCTGTTTCTGCAGAGCCAAGCTGAGGTCTTAACTCAGGAGTCTGTCTTTTATAGCTGGCACAGGAAAATCATTCTTCCAGCTTCCAGTTCAGTGCCCATTCCTGGCCAATATTCCACGTAGAATTTGTGCTGGTTTTCCCACAGAATCAGTATTTTGCTTGCAGTGAGCTTTTAGAGGAGGAGAAAATAGGATTTCTGACTATGAATGCAGCCCTAGCCACCAATCAACATTACTATGACTCCTCACACCCCAACAGATAACTGCAGATAGACATGCACAGACACATGCCTTCAGTATCAGGAATTTGCATGGCAGCAGGCATGCCACCGAATAACACAAATGTGATTAGTCCCTATTCATCTGCTTCAGAAGGTATATATTTATTTCTACAATAAGACTGAAGATAATGGGAATACTTCTACCATCTACTCCACTAGGAGGTGATTCTGCCCCTCTGCTCTGAGCTCATGAGACCCCACCTGGAGTACTGTGTCCAGCTCCGGAGTCCTCAGCACAGGAAGGACATGGACCTGTTGGAACAGGTCCAGAGGAGGGCCATGAAAATGATGAGAGGGCTGGAGCACCTCTGCTATGAGGACAGGCTGAGAGAGTTGGGGTTGTTCAACCTGGAGAAGACAAGGCTCCAGGGAGACCTTACAGCAGCCTTCCAGTACCTGAAGGGGCTACAGGAGAGATGGGGAGGGACTCTTGATCAGGGAGTGGAGCGATAGGATGAGCAGTATTGGTTTTAAATTGGAAGAGGGGAGATTTAGATCAGATATTAGGAAGAAATTCTTTGCTGTGAGGGCTGTGAAGCACTGGCCCAGGTTGCCCAGAGAAGCTGTGGCTGCCCCATCCCTGGAGGGGTTCAAGGCCAGGCTGGATGGGGCTTGGAGCAACCTGGTCTGGTGGGAGGTGTCCCTGGCCCAGGGCAGGGGGGTTGGAACTGGATGATCTTTAAGGTCCCTTCCAACTCTAACCATTCTATGATTCTACCAGCGGACACTTCATATGGTAAACTGAAACTCACTCCTTTAAGTAACATTTCATCTAATTTTTTAAACCACTGTATTTCATTCTCTAGCATAAAGAAACTATATGTTATACAATACCTTCACTATTAGGTTATGTTCCTAAGTTGTACTTGATTAGCAGTTTCCTCCCTTTAATTAAAAATGTATTTCACTGCTTTAGTTTAGTTCATTTTATGAATTTTCCTTAAGGTGAAGATTTAAATTAGATTTTAGCTCCTCAAATTGTATAGGAAGACAGATTTCTAATTTAAAAACCCTCTAATTACAAACTATTAAATTCTAATATTTGAGCACTTAATTATAAAACACATTTACTGATTCCCCTAAGAACCACGCTGAAACAAATTCATAAGTAGAACTTAATTGGAAATGTAATATGATTAATAGAAAAACTAGAAATGAAATATGAAGTGGAAATGTGGCTGCTGCCACAGTTACATGCTCATGAAAGAAAATGTAATGTTATAAACAAGAAAAAATGTAATCCTCTCAAGTCAAAAATCATCTAACGGTGAGTAGAGTCAGAACCAGTTCTTGACCTGACAGATCAGCCAAACAGCCTTGCTGAATCTAATAATACTTTGGAAAAAGGGATAACTGTGCTCATCAGCAGATGGCAATCATGGGGGACTAACGTGGAAATTTAAAGTTCATGAACAAAAGCAGTCTCCACGACAGTAAGAATAATCGATGTCCTCGCTAAAAACATTAATTTTAAGTACTTTTTCTAGATATTCTAGTCATCTTCACATGCAAGCACTTCCAACTTGCTACAACCTGTATATTTTTTAAAACTCAAAATGAAAATATCTCCACAGAGCTGGGAATAAATTGGACACCTGTTGCCACCACAAAAAAGAAAAGCAATCCATAAGAAATTAAAGGAGTAGAATTAGCCTTCCACTTTTGGCAACAGGAATGTTAAACGTGATAATAGTTTAATGATGTTCATCTATCTCCCAGGACACTTAATCCAAAAAAATTACCATACAAATTATTCTCCGAGGGTTTGTAATAGAAGGGAAAAAGTGAAGAAGGTTAGTGATAAGGCAGAGAACAAAACGATGGAAAAAAAGCATGTGGTACTTTGAAGGTCCTGCCAGCCTTTCCCTAGCTGGGAAGTCACAAAGCTGCTGAATATACCCTCTGCCACGTCACCACGGTCTCACACGCTACGGTCACCTTCGGCTTGCAGGGGCTGTGCTACATCTCACACTCTTCTCTTGGCCACCCAAACTTCCTTGACAAACACAAGCTATGCATTGCTCCAAGATTTCTCACTTGGGATTAGCAGAAGCAAGGACATGCATAAATTTGGCAAACGCAGAGATATTAGTCTCCATGGTAGCTGGTACCAGAAATATGGTGTCTATTCAGCCCACGTACTCCTTACACTAAAGAATTTTCATACACTTTTTCTCCCCTTTCACCACCCTTCCCTTGATTTCTTTAGCTGAACATAAATCATCTCTCTTTCTCCCTTTCATCCAGATTTTTTGCCAACAGTTTAATGAAAGTCTTGGGTGCCATACCCAACCAAAATCATAATATATCCTATTTTAAACCTTTCAGGCAGAGTTTTTCCACTGCATGCTTTTGTCACGCCAACGTTTCAGACAGCCCAGGGGCTGTCACAAGAAGCTCCACGAGTACATCTTGTCACAAAACCGCAGCTGGGAAGTAGCCAGCCTCTTTCCTGACATGAGCAGGATGCTACTGGTTGAAAAGGGGCTTTGCTGTCTTCTTCTCCATGGTTCACAGTGCAACTCACCTGAACTGGCCAGTCACACTGACAGAAAACCATTGGCCTTTTCCCTTTTTTCTCCATGTTTCCTCAAGCAGCTGAAGAACTTCCATGGAGCTTTTTCCTCTCTGAGGCTTGTATAGTAAGTTAAATAAGACTCTATAAACACTGGCTATCCTTCTGCTAGTAAATTATGAAACCACTTAAGCTGCATATCAGCTGTCCTTCTGCCAACAAGACTTGCATATGGAATATCACTAGTGACTTTAGGAAGAAAGTCTTACAGTCTCAAATTTTGCAGCGAAGCATTAAACTCACAGTAGGAGCATGGAGCTTGGTGAGAGCAAAGACTCAAATATTTGCTCAAACCTTGACCTCTGGCTAGGAATCTTATTCAGAAACAGAAAATGCATTTCATAATTAGAAAACTGCATCTGTCATTCTACTTGCCACAAGTAGGCTTCTGGAGAACACTGACAACTGGGATAACTGCAGTTTGTCTGCTCGGTGGTCATTATAACAGAGCTTTGATCAACATATCCTAAACCTCCGAGGACAATCTCTGACAGCAGGATTGCTGCTTGAAGGATTAAATCAGGTGTTGACAGTATTACATTTTTCTGTTTGAGTCTAGCCCCATTATACCATTTTCCTATAATCTGATCATAAGAAATAAGTTTACTGGGTGTTTTTTCATGCCAAAAACCATTAAACTGAGTTCCACTGAGAGGGCAATTCCTGTTTTAATTTTATGCATGGGCACTTTTTCTTGCAGTTTCAAAAAAAATTCACAGTTCTTTTTAGAGAGAGCAAAATGAGCAAAAGTTTTGCGATTCTTTGCTAGAAATAGATTAATTTTTCTTCAGAACCTCATGCACCAGCAGGCAAGTCAGACAACGTTTGGAACAAATTGCTGGCGTGTACTACTTATCTCATATATCTTTCACACTACTAGTTCCATTATGAGGAATAATAAAATGAAGCAAAGGAGCTCAGGTAATAAGCAATCCATTGATTTGATGTTAGTTCTCACAGGATGTTAGTTAAGTGTGATGTCTGTGAAGATCAGAATTGCAAAGTTCTTGCTCTTGAGCATCATTACCAGAGACAGATGCTCCTGGGAGTGGCATGTAGTGACAGTGTTTATTCAGACAAATCTAGTGTTCCAATTACACCTTAACTGTGCAAGAGCATAATGCTATTTCACACCAATTCTAATATAGAGTATTAATTATATTAAACACAACTGTAATTATTACAGAGTAGCAATCCATCTTCTCATAACTGTTCAATTAATTTGTGTAGACAGAAAAGTTGTGTTACATTAATCTCTTTTTGAACGAAGATTATGCTATGTCAGCTCCACTGAAACCGTCTGGAGAGACTTCTGTTACTACAACAAAAGTAGTCTTGGATGTCAAAATGTAAAATTGGTAATAGAAAAAAAGTGCTATGAAGTTAAAACATTGGAAGACCCAGACCAAATTCTGCTGTCTGTTTCTAAACCTCTGTTCCACTGTGCATTATTTAGAATGGCTGTTAAACTAACCCAAACAAATCACTCTATTCACAGTGTCATCCCTAAAGAGACACTCAGCAACCTCAAGCAAAAGCTGAATTACCCAGCGCAATCATCAGAAATGGTCTAGAAGCATGGAAAAACCCTTGGCCCATTCACAAAAACTGCCTGAAGAACAACAGTCTAGATGAATGTAGAGGAATCCTGCTATGGCTGTACCGTAGATGTGCTGTTTTCAGCACTCTTACCTCCTTCACATCCACCTTGGAATTAATCCCAAGAGATACGGGCCACTTTCAGTTGGAGAGTTAGAATTCAGAGCAAAAAGGAATTACTAAAAAGTAGGCAGTTATGATCACAAAGGCTTCATGTAGATTAAAGGGTTTATCTTGTTCCATCTTTAAGGTATTGTAAATTACTCGGTATTCAGTGTTCACCAGGTTTGTCCACGTGGGCAATTACAGCAAAACCACAAAATACATGAATTCCATTACCGTTTAAGGCCATTTTCTCAATGAAATAGGGAATTTCATATATATTCACAATAAAGTATGTAAAGAATTACTAAAAAAAACCCTTTCTTTTGCTACTATCTTGACTCTAATAATACCAATACTGCACTGATGAATAGAATGATTTGGTAATGCTGAAGGCATATTTAAATAGCTATACTTTCAAGAAAGACTAGTTTCATTACTAAAATGTTATGATGGAAGCATTTCTTCTGAGCAAAGAAGCAAATTGAACAGATAAGAAAGACTTAAACAAAATTACAAGTTCTGAAAAAAAAGTTTGATTCTCTGTAGAGTGTTTTTATAAAGACGTACTTCAGTTGGGAAAGCCCACTGACAGGTAAGCATACAAGGACTGTGCAGGATGTTACTGCCTTCTAATTGTTTTACAGAAAACACTAGCCAAATCATGGGTAATTCACATTAACTCTGTTACAATAGAGCTTTCCTCTGTAAAAACGCAATGAACCATAAACTCTAAGAATACTTTTTTTTTTTCAGTTTCCTCCATTTTATTTATCTCCTATGTCTGAACACAGTGTGCCAGTGATTTACCCAGTAGTATTCATCAAATAAACAAGCCCTAACAGGAAACTCTAAATATAAATGCACCCCATTTTCTGGTTGTTCTTCCTCTGCTTGTCTAACCCATGGCTTCAGATATAGAAAAAAAAAACCACCTGATTTAAATTCTCATGTATAGGACCCCAGCAACATCTACCACAAAAATACCCATACACGTACAGTTTTCTTTAATGCTACTTTACTTCATTTTTACCATCCTGATCATGAATGCTATATAAGAACTTGTTTCGTAAAAAAACGTAGAGTGAGCTGTGACATTTTTTAGCTAGCTCTTTCTATGTGGGGAAAAAACAAGCATGAAATTCCAAAACAAGCAAAGAAAAAAAAAAAAGCCACCAACTTTTCAATATATTCTGTCCACAACTTATGAATCTGGGCATCCAAGTAAAAATGTTACTGCAATATGTCTGCCTCCATAAATGTGTTTAATCTTCTAGGCAAAATATGTCCATCACACTTTTTGCCAAGGTATTTCTGGCATTCATTAGAATAACTACTATATGAAGAAATCGCTTGCTTCTCTAATTCTTTAAGAATAAATAAACAGAAAAGACATGCAAAAGGGCCTTTAGAGGAAAGACCACTGCCTACTTGCTCCCTGAATTTCTGCAGTCAGGATTTTCTAAGGGACATTCTTATTTTTCCAGATAACTTGCTTAGATTATGATTTACATGAGACCTACATGAAAGAGAGTTCTCTAACTTGGAAATGCATCTAATCAGCTCGGTGTGCCGGCTGTGCTTAAAAGGCTTAATCCTTTCACAGTCTGTTCCAAGAATGAACTCATTGATAACATCAGAAAGGAGACAGACTGCTGTGCTACTGCCATTGAAGGGTAATATACAGAACCACGCAGGCAATTTCCACCTCATATTAATCTGTGTTCCTTATTGCCACTTAGTAATTCAACATTATAAAATGCTGCAAATAATCAACCACAGATGTGGTGACTGCCGTTGTTGTGATGGCTATCAGCCAATACGTGTCCAAAATTTTTAGATTTACCTTCACCTACAACCCTGTGCTACAGAAATATGCCTTGGAAAATGTAAGAAGAGACTAGACAGCTGTAAAACACTGAAGAATAGGGCTTACAAAGTAGCAGACCCCATTTTCTCTTCAACCCAAAAGTTTTTGTTTTCACAGTTTGTGCTTACCTTTACTTTTTTTCTCTGTACAAACTGAGTCTGTACAAACAAAGTCTCTGAACTGTACAAAAATAAGAACTGGTAGATGAGAGGGAAAAAAGAAATAAGGCAGGGAGAATCTGCTTATTTTGTACCATCCTACATCTCCATTAAAAATCTTTCAGAACTTTAATTGAATTAAATCAACAAAAATGTTTTTCTCCATGAAAAAGATTAACTGAACTCACGGGCAAGACTCACTGTTATAGCACAGCGAGTGCCAACGATGCTGGGACTTGCAATACATGTAAGTACATGATCCTACACCCTACATTTACTCTTTGTGCTCTTCTGAAAAAGAAAGAAAACAATTATAAATAAACAACAAAAAAACCCCAAAACAACTTAAAAGTAGATGGAAGTAAAGCAATTCTTTCTGTCTATAGCTGATTTGCTTACACAGGCTAACCATTCCCTGGTCGGTGCTTGTTAGATGGGCTCAGTGTTAAAGGAAGACCCTACAGAAGTCCTACATGTAGCTGAGGCCCCAGCAGATGGCCCTAAAATAGATTCGTATCTTGATTTAACATCATCTAAGCTCAATAACAAAACTGACACTGGGACTCTGTCTGCCCGCTTCCCATGAAATAAAAATTACACCTAGAAGTGCAATTCCTACAGTGATGGGATTTTTGGTTTGTTTCTGCCCCCATAATGCTGCTTGGTCTATTGACCTTAAAGATCTCTGCTGAAACCCCTCACCAAGGATTAGCACTTATGCTGAAGCTCTGCAAAGTAAATGTGGTCAAGAAGTCATGAAGGCATCTCTGGGGTTCAAAAGAATAAATGATACGAAGACCAGGAAGGCTGCGCAGAGCCCCAACTAGCCAACTTCATGTTTCAAAGCAGATAACTCAGCAAACTACACAGGAATTCCCTGCTGATTCGGGGGATGTTCATTTTGTTTGTTTGATTGTTAAAATTTGTCAGAAGTTACTTCTATTTTTAAAAGCAAGGAAAAACATACTGAATTTATCCACAGTATACTGTACACAGATACACACTGCAACAGCTCTGGATTCTGTCCCTTTACACATTGCCAGCAGCAATACACTGCATCCATAATTCCGCTGAAATCCACAGGGCTGTTTGCGATTATAAAAAATAGCTTTTAAAAATTCATGCATTCAAAAAATACGCATATTTTAGCAGTTCTAATAAAGAAAGAATACACCACCCAGCAAAGAAAAAAAACCCCTGCACTTACTGAACCTACTGTTACTTCCCTACGAAACAAAGATGGAAGACCTCAGGTTACCAGCATCTCTCTGCTCCCCCTGTACTTAGCGCTTAGCACATCGGGGTCCCGAGACTTTAGGAAAGCAGGTGCTTCCACAGCAGCTATCCAGAGCTTCTGCCTGCCCTCCACTCAGTATTTTCTTTCGTGTAACATATCAAAGATCCATTAGCTCTGCCATCCCATTTGAGCAACAAGAGTGATCTCCAAAATACCAAAGCAGTTTCCCATCATACACTGATGGGTCATTGTTTGGATATTCACAGGGCATCTGCTATGTTTTGGGTTTTTTGTTATTCCATCAGGAAGTAAATATCAGACACTTCCTTTTTTACCTGTCATCCAGAAAAAGACACATTTGATGTATTACCTACTTCACTTCCAACTTTTTAGAGAAATTTGCTCTGGCAGTGCCATTTGACAAAAGCCCTATGGAAACTAAAACAGAATTTCTTTTCCAGAGTGTGAAGAAAAGGACTAAGTGTAACACAGAATAAAAGAGCTAAAGCTCCTAATCATGTAATGCATTAAAAATACATTACTTTTAGTATTAAAACAGTGTTTAGTTCACAAAAAGCATAAACCCCTCAGTTATTACACACAAATTTTCCGACATCCTATTATTGTTTTCATTTCCATTGAAACCCAAAATTATATAATAGTCTCTCTCTCTAAAAGGGTAAATAAAATAATACTTGTTATCTTTCTCCTGAACCCTGAATACGCACAGCTCCAGCGACTCAACCCGTCTTACTCCAGCCTAACCCTGAAGTTCCATACAAAACCAGCACTCACATTTGTTTATCTCTCCTCTCTGCTTTTATATATATCTTTTTTTGTACATCCTTGTAAAGTTGAGGCTCTTCCATTAGTTAGAATATTTTTTCACCAGTAATACTGTAATTAAGAAGAACTGGTCACCTAATTAGGAAGAATGAACAGATTATGAGTGAAACCAGTCACAAACTACCAAGGCAAATAACAAATTTTCCAGGGATATGTGAAAAATATTTCTCCAAAATACTCAGCAGAGCCTTCAGCTCACTCTTGAATCCACAGCCTCTCTACAGAGAATGGCTCAGCTCAGGCTGGGCCAGGGTGGGCCAAATGCTCTAAAACTTCAGGCTCATGGCAAGGGCAGTCTAGGAGAGTTTGGGAATCCTACACAGAGAAACTAAAAGGGCTCAAAAAAAAGACCAGCCACCTGCTCTCAGAAAATCACAAAATACATTAACATCAGCAAAGGACTTCTGTGGTTTCAAAGGGAGTGTTGGAAAAGTTGTAAGAAATATGAGCAGAAAAGAGGATTAACTGCAACACAGAGAAATAGTAGAAGGAACAAGCAGTTTGCTCGTATTTTCAGACTTGTCCAGACCCAATTCAGGAACTGGGACGAAATATACAGTGCCTGAAAGGCAGCTTGACCATTACTCATACAACACTGTGTGTAATGTAACAGTCTTTACCACCTTCTTTGTCATGACAATAATCCTAAAATCCTTCTGCTGCTCCTCATTCCTATTGCATTTGTCCATTTCTCTTTCTAGTCAGTTATAGTTGCAAAATTTCTTTATATTTCTGTCCATGTAAGCGAGAAGAAATTTAAACAGCACACTACTTAACAATAAATTAATTCAAGAATCTTTACACAACTTTATATCATAGCAGGTATCCTGATACTCATGATATTGTAACAAATGATATATAACAAAGAGAATGCCAGAGAAAAAGGAAGATATTTAGGCAGTCATGAAAAAAAGCATTCATTATTATTTTATCATTTATGTCTTAGGAAAAAACCTCTAATGAAAAAATAGATAGTTGATCTGTTTCTATGCATACGGTTTCCATCTCTAAACATGTATTCCACACAAAATCCAGAGGATATTTTTCATCAAGTAATTTCAAAAACTGGGGGATTTCTGGGAACTTGTAATAGCATATTTATTTTCAGCAGCCACCTACATGTCATTCTCCAATGCAAAGAAAAGTAGAAGTACTATGAAGAAAACATCTTTTCTTTTTTTTTAATAAAAGATTGACAATGTTTTCCCCATAAATCTTGCCTGACACTTGAATAGGAACAAGAGAAAATAATTCTGCAGACAAGGAATATTTTCTTAAGAAAACATCTCTAAACATTATTTCTTTATTCACATGGAGAAAAAAATATCTCTGCTGAATGACACAAAACTTTCTTTAAAAGCTGGTTGCAGTGCTTCCCTCACAGTCTACTCTTCCACCTTGTGTTGGATCCCAAAGGACCATTTTTCCTCCTACAAGGAGGAAATTCAGTTACCAGGTCAGTGAATTACAACTTTCAGCCTGCATTCAGTCATCAGGAGATTTGAAAGCCACCAGCAAGAGAGGTGAAAGTCTACTGACTCAGTAATGGCCTGAAGGATGCGGCTCCTGAGCTTCAGTGCCAATGGCAGCTCATCTTATATCCACGAGCAGAACAATTACTTCCCTTATCTTTGGCTCCCCTTTGTAAAATAAGACTGCACTAAAATTCATTATATGCCCATACAGGATGTTGAGGGCAAATGCAAATAAATGCTGTGTGCTCAGAATGAAAATTTATATTAAACCGACAACAATGTAGAATCACAGAATCATAGAATGGTTAGAGTTGGAAGGGACCTTAAAGATCATCCAGTCCCAACGCCCGGCCCTGGGCAGGGACACCTCCCACCAGACCAGGTTGCTCCAAGCCCCATCCAGCCTGGCCTTGAACCCTTCCAGGAACGGGGCAGCCACAGCTTCTCTGGGCAACCTGTTCCAGTGTCTCACCACCCTCACAGCAAAGAATTTCTTCCTAATATCTGATCTAAATCTCCCCTCTTGCAATTTAAAACCATTACCTCTCGTCCTATCATGACACTCCCTGATCAAGAGTCCCTCCCCATCTCTCCTGTAGCCCCTTCAGGTACTGAAAGGCCATTATAAGTTCTCCCTGGAGCCTTGTCTTCTCCAGGCTGAACAACCCCAGCTCTCTCAGCCTGTCTTCACAGCAGAGGCTCCAGCCCTCTCATCATTTAGTGGCCCTCCTCTGGACCTGTTCCAACATGTAACTGGCTTAAATTACGTTTATGCAACGTACTTTTCTACATGCCTAATTCTAAATGCCTAAGGATGTGCTAATTAAGCACATCCTTAAACGCTCGATAAGGATTGGGTCTGTGTAGGAACAGGCTTTGGATCATAGTTTTTGAGCAGAAAAGGGAAAAGTTGCTTCACATACAACCGGGATTTATAGTGTCTACAGGAGCAGACTGCTTTAGAATTCCATGGTCTGAGAGTTTTAGAAGCCAAGATCAATGTCTGCACTTCTGAGAATAGTAATCTTAATTTACAGCAAGTATCCACAGAATGACACTTTCAACATGCAACATTCTTTTAAAAAGAAAGAAAGAAAAAGTAACATATCACATCGCACTTCCAAGATACTACAGTTCAGCTGAGCACATCTTATTTGGCAAATGTAACCCATCACTAGCCTTGACAAGAAATTAATGCCAGAGGATTACTTTTTTGTGACGTGGTGCTGCTGGTTGGAACTGTGGCTCTGTGGCAACTTTCCTTCCTCTTTAAATGGATATATGAGCCTGCTGCAGACACAGTCTGCTCTCCCACTCGGCTGAGCAGCCATTATGATTCACAGGGCCAGCATGGCTCTGAATGCACTCTGCTCCAGCAGTGCCACTGGCAGATCTTCCAGCACATCTTCGTGGCTCAGCCACGCGGTTCGTGCTATGACGTAAACGAATGACAAAGGAGATCTATTCCTCAGACAGAAAAAATTAAGCTAAGTCTCAGCAGCATTTTAAGAAATGGAAGTCCTGACTTTTTCTCTTTAGGATGAGAAGTGATTTTAAATAACAAAACAAGCCTCTAGATCTTATTAACACAAAAAAAAAGGAGAGAAAGCACAACATTAATAGAGAAGCTGGACTCTGCTGACTGCAAATTGAGCCCCAAAAGCACTGTGAACAGCTCCTGTCATTTCATCTTAAACAGCAAAGTTCCAAGAACAAACAGAAGCTTAGAACAAACAAAATTATAGGGGTGTCAATCATGCATCTTATCAACATTCAGAGAATTGCCTGTCTTGATGACAACTTCTTCCCAAACTTGCTCTGAAAACACTACGCTTTATTCAAATATGCAACCACTAAAAAGTGCTGTCAAAATTCCTGACCTCATTAAAAAAACCAACTTGAAACTGAAGTAATTTTAGTATCTCCACTGAAAATACCATAGACTTCCATTGGCATTTCTGACAACAGAATCTGACTTGATATGCATTACACAACTAATGAACTGGAAGCTGAATGTTCGAATATAGATGTTTAAATGTGTATTTTTCCAAAAATCATTGTAAAGTACAAAAACATTTTTGCAGTCTAAATCAGACAGACAGGTAACATTCCCAAATACATAGTGAACAGAATTTTGGTTTTGCTAATTTCTGTATGAGAATTAAACAACCTTCTAACACTGAAATTAAAGTTGTGGATGCCTTAGTGCTCTGGGGTATTTATATGACAGTGTTGCTTATATACCAAATAGCTAAAATTGCTTCTTTACTGTGCTCAAAAGAGTGAAATTAAAGTACTTGTTAAGACTGTGGGGTGGAAATAAATAGATAACAGAAGACTGTGGAGAGGTTAAAGACCCACTTCTCTTCCAGGAAACCCGGTGGGTAACAAAGAGGGATAACATACAAAAGTTGAGAACTTTGTGAACTGCATGGTTAAATTTTACGGTGCTGAGCCCCAACTACCTATAAACCCCTGCCTACTTCCCATTAGTCAAGGAAGCCTGGAGTGCCAGTTGCAAGCTGACATCTCAATCCATGCAAAATTTCCACAAATCATGAGCTGTTATCAAAGCCAGCAGGAACCCAACACTGAGGAAACAGCCGGCTTCAGATTAGCATCTTTCCTTGGAAAGATTAAAATTTATTTTATGCTTCAAAATCTTGTTTAAGCTGCAAAAGGGAATGGAACTGAGAATTATGAACCTGTTCTGCCACTCACTAAATCAGTCCTAATAGGATTTCGCCACCTGTGCAACAGAGAAAAGGGAAAGGAGGGGCAGAGGTTGGAATCAGAGTATCTGTCAAGCCACAGCAGTGACACACGTTATCTCTGCTTTCCAGCTTGGTGCTCTGTGTCAACAGTAACCCCAGCAGAAGAATTCTGGTCAAAAAGATGAAGTCTCATATGGGGAAACAGAAAGACACAACAGAGCACTGGCTACTTTTGCTCTTTGCTGACTGCATGATTTGGGAATAGGAGAGTGTTCAGGCTCTCAGCTTCAACTTTCAGAGCACAGCTGGAAATTAATCCAAGAATAATTCGTGTAGAAAGGTTAAATGCTATGGGGGGGAAGAAAATCCCATGTTTTCTAAGCCAGAGATTCCCTTTGGATTCACAGTTATTCCCCTCAGTTTTGAAATATTCAGGCTTTGGGTTGAAGGCTTTGTCTATCATGATGCCACATTCTCTAGGGAGTATCTGAAAGAAGTACCTCAGTTCAGGTGTTGGATACATTTAACCACAGGAGAGCTCTTACTGGATTTAGTGGCTTGGGATCATAAACAATAAGCAAAAGTTTTCACTGTGATTAGTTTGCTTCCAGGCACTCGTTTCAGACCCTTCTCAAATCTTTACCAGCACGAATGACAGCTCAAAGTCTCCCAAGCTCGCACCAACCTCTAGCTGTCCTTTCCAGCAGAGGAAGAATAGAAAATACAAACTAAGTTGTTTATAAGACCTGCCATACTACTACTATATAGATACCATGTAGCTCAATAATATGAGCTACACATTATTGTGTAGCTCTTCAAATCTTATGCGTAGAATCAACAGAACATGCAACAGTTCAGGCTGAAGGATACCCAGCTACCAAGGGACAGGAAACTTAAATCTTTGTGGTGTTTGTAAGCCCAATACATTAAATGAAACTTCACTGATTTCTAACAGCTGAGGATTGGGTCCCTTTGGATTCTCAAAGCCCTTAAAATAAAAAACCCCAAAGAATGAAAATGGCGATAGTCCCTTCTCTACATTTCAGTGTCAAACCGGGCTCTAGCACTGAAGTGCAGTACCACACTGTAACTATTAAAAAGCATCTGCACATATCCATCTCAACTCCGAAAACATCCATTATAAAAAAAGGGAAAAGTTTAACTAGGCTGCAAATCGGACAATGTATCAGCCGTTACAGCTACGGTACCAACGTGCCTTGTGCCTTTTCAAACACCGACTCTCTTTTCCTTCAGTACACCACAGGAACGAACCTTGCCAGCTCACAGGCTGTTTATCAGATACACTCAACACCAGATAATTTTTAGAATGAAGTCACAAATATTTCTTTAAACAATATATGAGATGTGTTAGAGAGACAGCCTGCAGCACTAAATCGTTCCCTATTTTAAGGAAACACAAAATCTGTAGAGAAATTAATACCTTTGGTTTTCTTATGGACTTAAATATATGTTAAGATTTTCAAAGAGGCCAGAGTTCTGTATCTGAAATAATTTTTATGTATGCAAATTAATTAATTCTGTAGAGATCCTAAATATTAGAAAAGTGCCAAAAAGATTTCACTAAGGATATTGCCCGAGTTGAACTGTAATACTTTGTGAGCTCTCCTCTTCAGCCGTACCTCAGTGAGACTGGTAAGTGCAAGCTTACAATATAAGTGGAAAAAAAAAATGTACTTCTAGGGTTTATGGCTATGTCAGATCAACACCAGCTGCTCAGCAGGAAGGTCAGTTCCCTGCTAGGGTTTAAACAGAAGGCAACACAGTAGAGCCAGATCTTCACCCAGGCTTAGCCCAAACTGTTACCATTTAATTACATTTTGGAGAGCAGTTCTGCATGCCCTCAGCCTGAAAGCGATAGTAACTCGCAACCCAAAGCAGCTGACCCTTTCTTACAGATTTATGGGTTTACAACAGACTTGACAGCCAAGACTGTAATTTTATCACAAGATGCTCTTCTTGAGTTGCCCAGAGCATCTCCTTCAGTTTAATCACTTTCGAAATTCCATCAATTCTGCAGCGACTGACTAGAAAATTATTTTAATCTCTGCTAGTTGGGAAGCTCTAATCTTGTTGGGAAACCTTGTCTGTTAGGAAGAGCTGAGATTTTAGACGTAAGATGAATTTTGAGATATAGCTAGAAACAGTATGAATTATATATCTCATTAATATCATAAATACACTCAGAGAAAAAAAAATCTGTTTTCCTTGCTAGTCAAGTGAAGAACGATGAAAATCTAAAACTTCTTGGTGAAATGAGAAACAACTAAGAGGGAGAACAAAAACCATGTATAGTCTAACAAGTGACAGTCCCTAAAAAGAACTGTACTCACTAGGAAACTGAAAAAATTACTATCATATAGACTTTATGACAATATCAGATTTTAGACATGGACTCAATAATCAAGGCCAAAAAGAAAGAAAAAAATGGTGTAAGTATACCAAAAAAACTCTTTATTTTAAGGTCTAAGCTTTCCTGTAGATGCATATCTCCCCTTCCCATACTGCTTATATTGTTCCTATTTTTGGTACACTGATTAGTTTGGCAAATTTTCTGGGGAAAAAAATCTGTATAATTTCATATTGTTTTTTCACAGGCATGTACTTGCTGGAGTTAATTTTCTCCATAGCAGCCTGTGTGGTGATTTATTTTGGATCTGTGATTAAAACAGGGTACATACTACACCAGTGGTTTTGGGTACCACTGCGCAGAGCTTGCACTATATCAAGGTCTCCCCTTTTTCCCACTCTGCCCCCCAGCAATGAGGCTGTGGGTGGGCAAGAAGCTGGGAGGGGACACAGCCAGGACAACTGACTCAAACTTACCAAAGGGATGTTCCATA
>JAHREE010000306.1:164137-205997 GCA_033628505.1 Tringa tobata | reverse complement strand
GCTTCCCTATCCTCCTGGGAATCAACACTCCTGCTTAACTTGGTGTCATCTGCAAACTTGCTGATGATACACCCTATGTCCTTGTCGAGATCATCAATAAAGACGTTAAACAGGAATGGTCCTAACACTGAGCCCTGAGGGACACCACTTGTGAAAGCTGTCTTTGGTATTCTTCTCTCAATAAGGTCTCAACAGTACCTTTATTAAATGAGAAATGACAGCTTCAGATACGATGGAGGTGAATAATACCTTTTGGACTACATTTAATTTTTAAACAAAATCCCACTGTTCTAAATGTGCTGAAAACTAGAGATCTAATGCTTAATATACACTAGACAGAGAGTTTTCCTTCCCCTCTTCAAACTAACTCCAGAGGTCTGGAAAAGAAGATAAAGGCCATGTGTAAACCATCATGCAGATATTGATAGCAGTAGCATGCACGGCTGTCATAAAACGAAAGCAGTGGGAAGCAGAGTAACTGCAAGCCAGCTCATGCAAAGCCAGGACTTATTAGAAGAGGTTCATTGCCAGACAAATGCAGCCTTTCAGATCCCAGGTGATCAGTAGTGCTTTGTACTAACAGTTACGGGCAGCATGAGGTCAAAGATCTTTTCAGCATCTCCACTGAAAAATAACTTCTTCACTGCCTACATTTAATTTCCCTACCGCGCTATGTTTTGCCAAGCAGAAGAACACTCTACTCGGCTAGAATCAAGATTAATCAATTCCTTTTTTTTTTTCCCCTTTGGTCACCAGAGACATTTGTTTTAACTCAGCTTCCTTGCCAAACTGCAGAAGCGTAATCACACAAAATTAAGTACGCACGTTTAACTTCAGAAATATGGAATCATGTATTCTCCCATGCATGTTGCACAACATAACCCTGAACTCGGTGAAAGTGTGCATGCGCTTTATTTTGAAAGAAAAGTTAAAAAACATTATTTACAAAGTATTCTTCCTCCTTTTCAGTAAACGCATTGCTTCACTGATGCTTCTTTGGCACTGCAGTTTTTATTTATGAATGTAAAGGTGTGTTCTTTAAATAATGAGCAGTCATGTCATATCTTAGCAAATCGTTTCAGGTAGGTATGATCAAAACAGGTTTCAAGAGTCACTGTTTCAGAAATTCAGACAATTTGTCTGATTTTACCTTCCACATTTGTTTTCTTCTCAAGCACTCTCTAATGACTCCTTATTGTTAACTTACTCAGTGAAAACATTTGAATTGATCTCTCAGATCCAACTTATTATATCCTCATTCAGTGTTACTTTGAAAGGGAGCTTCTTGCTACTAACAGGATAACTTGAACTCCCACCGAATAGAAACTATTATATAGTTGCCATGAAACAGAATGGCATAATTTAGCCTTCAGACAGGCTATCACAAATTCCACAGCACTTGGAACTGTGAAATACAATTAAGATCAAACATACGTATCAGAAGATCAGCCCTTTCAACCTAACCAAGTAAATCGTAGAGGTAACAACTGTTACTGAATGCCATCACCTAAAAGGTGTTTTCCAGTTAGGTTGACCGAGACAGCACCGCACATTAGTCCCAATTAACAGCACCCAAGCGCAGGCACAGCAGTGATTGCTGGAGTGTTGTCCATTGACACTCGTTTTGCCTGGCCACCGGTGACACTGACTGTAAGGCTGCGGGTGTGACACCTCTCATTTGATCAGGTAGCGCGTCCGTCAGCGCCCAGCAGCGGGCTCCTGCCAGGGCTGATCAGTGAGGCGGAGCAGACGTGTTGGCTGACGGGGCCAGCAGCCCACGCTGTGCCTCCCTGCTGGCTCCAGTCCGTAAATCAGCCAGGTTCTGATCAGGGACAATTAGAATCAGGCTGAAAGCTCGTTTCACTCTTCCCTGCAGTATAGAACTGCTGGGCAGAATCAACTGCCCAAATGCTGGCTGTAATTTTTAACATTTCCTTCTGATGGACTTCCCAATTTGCCTTTCCGGGCAAATTTTCTACATACCTCAAAAACTCTTCATTTACGCCAAAACCGGCATCATTTATTCATATCTCCAATTTATATTACGTGAGACAGAACTCTGTGAGCCAGCACATTCTTATTTCTCTACCGACCATATTGAATCAAATTGGGTTTGCTTCCCTTTGAGCGTGCCTGGCACCATCATCTGCGAAGGCTTATGCCCCAAAACACATCTGCATGCAGACACTTGGATAATGGGACTCTCTGCTGCTCTAACACCTCGTACCAGAAGAAAAAGATTCTAAAATGTTTTCAGAAAAAATAATTAATTTTCTTTTGCTTCTCATATTACTGAAAAACTTGGAGCTAAACATGCTATAATGTGAAATGAATTTGTTTGAAAAAGAGCTGAATATTTAAGTATCTCAGAGGTACTCATACATTTCCCAGTTTACAAAGCATGCACCCGAGCCTATAGAGGCTTACGAACATCTCTAGACGTACCCCTATGGGTAAACCTTGTCACTTTCTTGGAAAAGCTGAAACATTTTTCATTGTTTAGGCCACTCATTTAAGTGACTAACTTTTACTAATTCACACATGATCAAATCTTTGCACAAACCAGGACTAATTACTGGAAATGTAAAATTAAATTACTATAATTGACAAAAGAATAATGATTGAGAAGGTACATGGGCATACAGCTTCCATCAAACACCGTAGTTCCACATTTTTCCATATTTGAGCTGAGTATGTAACCTTGCATGTGCTATATTATATCCATAACCATAAATAATTTAAAAATAAATTTATTTTTTTACTGCAACAAATATTCCTGTGATTACTGCAAACTAAAATATTGTTTTATCTAAACAATTAGAAGTGAATTTATGTGAATTTATGAACAAATAGAAGAGACTTTTAATGAAGCAGAGAGATTGTGGAGTCTCTTTCCCTGGAGATACTCAAAACCCTCACGAATGCATTCCTGTCCAGCCTGCTCTAGGTGTCTCTGTTTTGGCAAGGGGGTTGGACTAGATGATCTCTGGAGGTCCCTTCCAACCCCATATCATTCTGTGATTCTGTGATCAATTTCTTTCAAATTTATTTTGCAAACATGTTTTTGCAAGTTTAGCCACCATACATAAAGAAGAAAAAAAAACCCCAAACTGCGGGGAAAAAAGAAAACAAATTTTGTTGAATTCTTTTTGTTTAATTCTATTTGTTTAAAATAAATCTTGTAATTCCTAAATATTCTAACAAGTAATTGAGAAAGGAAGCCTGAAGCAATTGAGGATTATGCCAGAGAAATAGGATACTGCTCTCCACAACCTCACAAAATTTCCTTATGCGAACACGAAGAGCCACTCTTATTTCTAAACCTCAAGAGTGCAGAAGACTTGCTTAATGTTCTAATAAGGAAAGTGCTCATGCTGTGGAACTGCAGCAGCTCACATCTCCAATTAAAGGATGGAAGTCAATAATAACTATAGAAACATTTGTATTAAGAAGGTTCCTAAAAATACTTTGAAATGCAGCCATTTTTTTCAGAAGTTCAAGAAAAATAAAATCGTTGCTAAAGTCACAGGTTTATTCTGGTCATACTTATTAAGAACATGAAATATTTCTACCATATTCTTACATTATGATTTTAGAACCAGTATCACATAGAGAACTCCACTCATTAAAACCCCGAACAGGTAGTGTGAACTTTAGCTTTCAACTCTATGAATAATAGGTGAGCTCAGAGGCAGACACTGTGAACAACAGAGGTATTGGGGAAAATTACAGTCCTACTATACTAAATACTGTAGTGTTTTAGTTGGAAACAGTTTTACCACTCTAATGCCATCCTCTGGAACGCATTAAGACCATTAGTAGCCAGTTTTATTACTACTTTTTTTATAAGTATTATTACAATATCTCAAATAATAAAACATAGTTGTCCACTCTACCATTATTAACACAATATCAAACTGATCACAATTGGGATGCTGTGCCAGTACATGGGTTCATTAGTTTCCTGAGGAGACGATTAAGGACTTGCAAAAATTAGTTGTTTTCAGTGAGGCTCATGATCCAGAAGATTTACAAATCCACATATTTACAAATAAACAGATTCATTCAAAAGATGATCCCAACTGCCTTTGAAAAGGTAGCTTTAGGGACTGATTTCCAGGGTATTTTCACATTTGTTGAATGCATCCCTACCTCCTGATGCTTCCTTTGAAATCTTGTCTGTCCCTTCTAGTATCAGATTTTCTCATGTAGTTTACCCAAAGTGTCTGAAACAATGGTAGCATGTGTATCTTGCTGCAGAAAATTACCTCTTTCTGCTCTTCATTTTCATCTAATAAACTCTGTCCTGCTCAGTGTGAACATATTTTGTTAATGGTAAACATCTAAAATGTGAAAGCCCCCTTGTATATGACGGACACTAACTTGCCATCTTAAGCAGCTTTTCATAAGAAAACCCTCATCTCATGAAGCAACCAGTCATTCATCATGCCAATCACAGTGTCACTTCTGAACAAATCAGACTCAACATTTTCATTATCACACTCCCACTGTGTTTTCCTCAAGGCTAAGAAGTTATTAAATTTTATCAACATTTTCATCCATGCTCTGACTAAAATAATTCAACTGTGCTGTGTCACAAATTCCATTAAAATGGGAAGAAATTTCATATTCAAGTGTTTAAAATGGAATCTATGATGATACATCATTGAACATATTTTACACTTATGTCTCCACTTTATGAAAGTGTAATCTAGTACCTATGTCTGTTGGTGGTTTTATCATTAGCTACAGCAGTTACATCTACAGCGTGCTAGCCCTTCAAATACTGCTTTCAGGAAACAGGTTTGACTTCCTAGCACTAAGAAAAAAGAAATGTCTCTTCACGGAGAAAAAAGAAAAAGATAGTACTAAACAGAGAATTCTTCTTTGAATTTAGGTTATTTATCTTGTATTGCATTATTTTCCATGGAAATATTCCCTCTTAATTAAAACTCACATGGCTTTATGGAGGATAATCTTGTCCCTCACGAAGGCCACGCAAGATCTGTTACTGATTCCAGTGTGATAGCCGACGTGCAGTCCCTCCGGACGGCCAAGATTGTGTTGTTGATTAGCTTTCAGATGCATGAAGCTTTGTTGTATCTGCAGTAACGGAACTACAGAAAAATTCTTGCTCTAGTCTATAATTCTTCATCTATACTTCCTCTCCAGTTCACATCAAAGATCTTATTATGCCTTATGTCTGTTTGCACAGCAAATGAGTAAACAATACAAATGCACGGCACACTTTGGACAATTATACATCAATAGAGTATCCATAACACCAACAATAGCATCTGAATAGGATGATCAAAAATGAGCTCAGTAAGTTGTATTTCCTAGCCCCATTTAATATTTCTGACTGTGAAGTCTTCTCTGTGACAGATATTTCACCTCATTAGAATGCTTTGAATAGTAAGCAAGCAAATGAATTATTTAAACTTGACTGCAAAACGATCATGAATTTCTCTTTCATCTCTAAAGCTTTCAAACATGAGGTAGGTGCAACCATCAGATTTAGGCAACCTCATTACTTCAAATTGTATTCTTAGGAACAAATCTGTCTTTAGAAAGGGATTACACTTACATGTAAAATCAATTAATTCAGCAAGTAAGATCTGTAACATCTTCTTTTTTTAACGAATTGCAGATTATTGGATTAATTTTGTTATTCACTACTATCTGGAGAACATCAGACGCCTGCAGTTCTAAAATCCTATCTTTATTTTCAGGACAGCTACTGTTTTCCCTAGGCAAATCTAAAGCATTTGTATAAAAGCTTTTGCTTAACTATTTGCCACAGACAGTAATACTAAAGAGTTTAGAAAACTCTTAACAGACAATAAAAATTGGTTCTACACTTCTGCCTAAAAGCAATGATTGTACAGTAACAGCTTCAAACGAAAGACCAAAGTCTTTCTTTCAAACACCAAGAAGCTGATGTTCCTCTTCCATTTCATGAAATGACTGAAACCAAAAGAGGAAGCAGAGGACCTTATTCACAGCAGTTTCTGCCTGCAGATATTCCCTGGCACAGAGACTTCAGAGCATGAGGAAATTCACCATAAGGGATCAGAAAGGACGAGTATTCCTGCCATTCTCTTACTAGTTCAATTAGGTGAAGTCACCAAGATATCTACTGGGAATCCAACGCCTACTCCCATAAACACAAAAGCCCTAGTATTTAAATTGAATACTCAGACTTAAAAGGGCCTTAGCAGTAGGCACAGTCTTCAGAGGAAATGAAGGATCAGGAAAAAGAATTTAGAACTCTTTTATAGGGTTTACATAAAATCTAAGTGCATAAAATTTAAGTGAAGTGTAGCCAAGCTTTTACACAGGAAAATTTCATTTTAGAATGGATTCACCCTAAGCCTAAAGAGTCAGTACCACTGCATGCTATATATTAGATGTGATCATGTACATATGGAGTCATTTTACCTCTTTTTCCTAAGCAAGCCTTGCAGTGTTAACACAATGAGTGAACTAGAGTTACTCACAGTTTACACTTTAAAAATAAAAAAGAGGCCCATCAATGAGGTTTTCAAAACACTTTACCAAGTCCAGGCTCTACCCTCCATTAAGGTTATCTAAATAAATAAAAAAATATCTACAATTATCTATTATATTGTTCTGGGAGGCATTAACAAACATATTTTTACTAAATTTGGTGACATTAAAGGCTATTTCCACTATGCAATGCAAGTTATGCTTCTTTATTTGAAAGATCTGTAGAGCTAAAGAATAAATTAAAAAGAACAGCTGTTATGGTTCAGACCAAAGATCAACAGACACAACCCAATATCCTGTCTCTGGCAGCAAACTGAAGGCGAAGCTTAGGGAAAAAGGACAAAGCAGGTGGATATAATGCAGTTTTTCTCCTCCCTAGGTTTTAGCAGTCAGCAGTTTAAAAGCTGTTCTAGCAAACTAAGAACTTATATTACCAAATTCTTGGCTGCTGTATGCGATGTTCAGCATAATACTTATGTGTAGGAAAACAGATTTTCATTCAGAATTAGGAATATTTTGTTTGGCCTTATGTCATAAAAGTCGGGTCCTGTTTGAGTCAATTCTTGTAAATATGTAAAAGGAAATCTAAACAGATGAGTAGGGAATTTAGGAGAGTAGGCAGGATGAAACATTAAAAAAAAAATATTTACTGACAGATCAGGCATTGAAAAAGTGTCCTGCATTG
The DNA here is from genome assembly GCA_033628505.1 of Tringa tobata. Classification (NCBI taxonomy): domain Eukaryota; kingdom Metazoa; phylum Chordata; class Aves; order Charadriiformes; family Scolopacidae; genus Tringa; species Tringa tobata. The sequence goes on along the minus strand of JAHREE010000306.1, from coordinate 198,802 downwards.
CTACTGTTTTGCAACTTTAAATGCTTAAACAGTATCAAAGCCAACAATTTCTATCAAAATGTATACATTGAAGTCCCTTCCTTTAGCCTTGGCTTTATGATTTCTGTATTTCATCCATATCACACCGTCTCATTGCATAATTAGCCCTTGTAAAACAGAGGCTATTACATAATCTCAGGTGTAACACAGACATAATCATTAGCATTTCTATCTGTTCTGAATAACATTTCTTATCAGCAATTACTTTTCAGGGCCTGTAGCCAAATGAGTAGAAATAATGTGAAGGCAGGCAGACAGAGATGGTAAGCGTGAGTCTGATATGTGCAGTGTTTTATGCTAAAAACTCGAACACATGCTTATTTTGGAAGCCCATATTTATATTTTTCTTCAGACTTATCTAGCAGCCTGCCCTTGGGAAGTTGCTACTGTTGTCAGAAGAAAATGGCAAAAATAGCATGTTAGAGCAGCAAGTGACACTTATTTCCAAGGGTTATGTTATACAAAATACATCTTGCTTGTGAGCAGCTAAAGCACACGGCTTGACAACAGACTATCAGCACTACAATAGACTGTAAATGTGATTGCAAGGGTTGGATCTGCAATATTTTAAGAGGGATGGCACCCTCAATCACTAATGGGTAGTTATATGTGTACCCGTATCATCTAGTTTAGTTTCACAGGCTGGATTTTATTACAGACACCTTCTGTCACTACAGTGGATCACTGCCAATCTAAACCATTGATCCTGCAGTAAGTACCCGACTCCTGCTGCAATGCAACTGTTAAAGTTTCCCTCATTCATTTTTCCTTTCAGGCTGAAGAAAGCTGGCCATGCTGGAAGGCAGCCATACTGTTTGAGCTGTAGAGATGCACATCTGTAGTTTTAATTTTTCCAGTCAGACTTATTATAACAAAATTGAAAAGTATAAAAGTATTAATCCAAATGCAGTAAAGACTGGGAATGTCAGTTTGGCATGGTGTGCATGTAATTTATCAGACTACTCAGAATGGCAAGCTACTGTATTTCAGTTTCAATATCCTGTTTTTTCAGGAGAGATGGTGGATTCTGACAAATGGAAAATGATCGGGTTTAGTGGCAGTCACTAATTTTTTTTAAATATTCATAAATTTCCATATGCAGACTCCAAGCCCAAAGACTGACATAATCTTAATTTTTAAGATTAGAAACTGCAAGCTGTCTTACTGGTACAGAGAAGAACACATGCCCAATTATACATGCCTGGTAGCATACCTCTTGCTCCTTGGTAGCACAGGCTGACCTAAATAATTTAATGCCATAGTCTCCACAGAGAAAATCTATGTTAAATATTGAAGGTTTTGAGACTGTTTGTAAACATTTTACAGCAGTTCCAAAACTGGTTTCTATCTGATTTTTTTTTTTTTTAATGGACTCCAAACATTCCCAGGAAGCGGTATTTCTTTCCAACTGCCCCTCCACAACACTCATACTCTTTTTTCCATTCTGGTTGTCTTCTTTTCTCTGATTCTTCTAGTACAACACCAAATACGTACATACAACTATTCCCTCTCAACCACTCCCTATTTACTCTTCATATATATTTATACTCTCCAAGATGACCTCAAACAGCTTCTGTGAGGATGTAAAATGTAAAACTCATGATCTCCCCGTATTTCCAACTTATCTCACCTGCCCTGCCCTTTCTCTTCTGCTCCTGCAGTTCCCTTTCTCCCCTCTGTCAGCCTGATGCATCCTATAATCCTGGCACTGGCAATGATGGAAGAACCCTATGAGGTAGAGAAATCTGTAGTAACAACTGTTATAGAGAAGGGGATGCAGGAGATGCAACAGGAAGATGCAGGAAGAATTAAGAAAAAAAAAAAGTTTACAATTCATCAATTAATTGTTTAAAGCACATTATTCTTGTTTCTCAGACTCTTGCATCTGCAGAAAATAAAGGGAAGGAGATACGCATAAGAAGTTAGCAGGGTGTTCTTCCAAAAGGACCTAAAGCCAGAGTCTGGAAAAGAGCTGCTTAATTTGGTGCATCATTCATAATAGAGCAGCTTTGTGTAACCTCAACCTTTATACAGTGTAGCAACTAATTGCAGCTGGCTTATACCATAAAACCTTAGCCTTACAGAGGATACAAATTTTATTTGACACAGGAAAAGGAGTTTGACACCCACCTTATCCTCCCCTCATGCATTCCTTAGAAGAAGGGAGAAAGACAAAGGGAGAAAGAAGAATGTGAGGTTGCAATAAGACGTCATGGGCCAATGACTTTTCTAGCTGCCCATTTATTTTTTTTTTTTGTTTTCATCTTTCCCAGTTCTTCAAAAATATATGTATTACCGTTAAGGTAGCTTACTTTCGCACATTGTGCCTCAACAACTATTAGAAACATTTTCACTGTAATTTCAAAATATTTTGGCCAGTTTTCTCCAAAGCAGAAACTGACAGGCTCCATTTATATGAAATAAAACCAAACCAAACAAAACCACTACATGTATGGAATTTGACATGGAAAGTGTTCCCCGTGGCAAAACCGCATCTTCAGCTCTCTTGCTTGTGATGAGAATCTTTAAAACATGATTTGAAATTAGTCAGAGATTAATTTTGGAAGGTGAACATCCGACCCATTAATAGCAAATACAGAAAGTAAAGAAGTCATATCACTAACTACACCTAACTACTGCCAAAAAGATGTTAAAAGTTTAAGACAATCACTGTAGATGCCTGATTTCCTAATGCCTAAAGGTCCAAATGAACTCTGCCACTAAAGAGGTTCTAGTTTCCTCCCAGGACCGTCTAATTATGTAGTATTCACAGACAAAAATTAACAGCTCACTGAGGAAAAAATAAAATAAATAAATAAAATGAGCCATGACAATAACAGCAGCAAACACAGAAATGCCAAATTATTGCATGGACTACATATTGGTTCTTTTTGTAATTACACTCAAGTTAAGCATGCTATTTACAGGATTAAATAAGGCCGACAGAATCTTTAGTCCATTGCCTCAGAGTGTAACAACACCTAAACCATGACATGAGGTCTTGTTCCACACATCCTCCTGCAATATAAATAACTGCTATTAAATACATCACAAAGTAAGTGTAGATTATAATTGCACCTACTCTGAGTTATATATGCATTAATAATATTTTATCACTTAAACACTCTTTAGGGTCACTAAAGAGTGCAAATGGTGAATCTGTTTCAAAGTCATTTGGTTATTTTTTAAAATTCTACCCAATAACTGCAATGATGTTTAAAAAGCTCTGATTTAAGTTCAGTAATGAAATTGCATTGACAGATTTTTTGCCCAGTGCTTATCAGTCAGGTAACAAACAAGATTAACACTTTTTAAATATTTATGAGGCAGGAAGAAAAAGGAACTGTGCTCACAGAGAATGTATCACTTCTTTAAAAGAACTTAACGTTCCTTGATTTCAGCAAGAGTAATTTGACAAGGCTGACAAGGGAGAAAAGCAGGTGGGCAGGAAATCTTGATTCACAGCTCTGTCAATTCATCCTCAACAACCTTGTTATGTGGCTGAATAAGTGACAGTTCAGGATATTTTAAATAAACACCCCCATTGACTGTTGAAAACTATTTTTCTACTCTACAGCGAAATCATTAAAACTCCTGCGAAGAAGTTGTCAGATTTTTCCACCTGCTATCAGAAAGAGCAAAAAGTCAAGCTCTAGCAAGTCTTGAAGCGGGTGTAATTTCTTTTTTTTCCACAGCAGTTATCCAGGCTGCAGTGTTAGGAGACGGCACTGTAACAGAGTAATGGCTACCCACCACCGTGTTCTCTCCTTGTCCTGCACTCCAGGTGCTCTCTGGCGACCAAGGCAAGAAGCAGCAGAGAATGTAGATGCTTTTGTCTCAGAAACAGAACTTTCTCCTTACTGAGCTAAATGACAGTCTCTGTTGACTGCTATTCATTTTTTGCAGGTTGGCATTTACATGAACAGAATGAATCAAGGCAGAAAAAACAGAATGAAAAAACCACTTTACCAATACAAACAACCTAACAGAGTGTAACTAACTACATTAACAGTCTCCAAACATAGGCAGAAATAATTTAACCCAAACTAGTAGACTTCAGTCACAAGAAAAATCTCCCACTCAAGGAACTCCTGGGAGAAAAAAAATATAAACATAAAAAAATAAATATAAACAACCCAGATGCCTCCCCTGCTTCCTTCAACAATCTAAGTAAAAAAAAAACAAAAACAATCTAGAATGGAATAAGCTCATGTTACAAAACAAAAAGCAGGGATGCTCAGAATTAAATCCTGCTTTTTGAAAATCTGGCTTTTACACCTCTGTGTGTTTCTGTTTACTTCTGTGTAAACTATGACTAACAATCCATACAATCTTCTGGAACACAAGACAAAATGTAAGAAATATTTCTAACTTGCTTTTAGATGTTGAGGAGAAAAGCATCAAACAGTTTTGCCCAAATATACTAATAAAGAAGATTCTGATTCAGCCTGGTTCATGGAGAGCTACGCTGCCATGGGCAACTTAGGGAAAAAAGCATTCCCAGACTGGTGGGACTGCATCCAAAGCATTTGAGCAAGCCTGACAGTGCAAGGATGACTCTTCCCCTTCTTGCTTCAGTGCTGGTAGATGTTACATTGTCTGACAATTCCTTTTTCATCACCAAGCAAGATGTAAAAAAGTGCCTGTGAATTGCCTTTCAGAACAGGTGTGGATGGCAGAGATGCTTTTTATTCCATTCCATTTCTTTGCTCCTGTTCACACTTGATCTTGGGTATCAGACAATCCATACAAATATACAAGCACATTAGAATCACAGAATCATAGAATTGTCTGGGTTGGAAGGGACCTTTCAGATCATCAAGTCCAGCCGCCAACCCAACACTGACAAACGCCATCACTAAACCATGTCTCTAAGCACCACGTCCACCCATCTTTTAAATACCTCCAGGGATGGTACCTCAACCCCTTCAGGGTTGGCCTATCTGCCTTGCAAGAGAAATCACAATAAAAGGTGCAATAAAATTAGCGCAAGAAAAGCTTTATTTTGCTTAAGTCTGGAGGAAGCTTTGCATTAGCATTTAAAAGAAATAAGGAAAAGACTGAGTTAAAGGACCAAACTGACTTAGAAATTCAATTCATCTTTGCTTTCAATGGACTGCAATACCTTAGGAGTATGACAGGTTTATGTTATATCTTGTGTTATGAAAGTCTAACAAAATTCTGAATTAATTTAGGTGTTGATAAAAGATTAATACAGATTGAAAATTAACTGTGGTAAACTTTTAGTCTCATAACTGACTCAGAGAAGTTTTTCTACGAGCACGTCCTATGCACATGCTATGCCAAGCAGAACTCACTCGTCTCTGGGAAGTGGTAGTACTACAGATGCAACTTCAAATAATTTCAATATTTCATTTTAAAGCTGACTTCTTTAAAAAAATACTGGATAAATTACAGTTTCACACCCTTTTCCATATTTATGTTTTTTCCAATATTTCTTTGTGTCACCTGACAAGTATCAATGTCAAATGTCATCATTCATAAAGACAGTTTCCAGGACTGTTCATACATTGCATGGTTCTCAGTGGAGTTGCCTTCCCTAGTTCTATAAAATCAATTGCAGACCTGAAACATTCAGAAGAGATCACAGTGAAAGCAACCGTTCTCACAAATACCTCAGTGAAATTTTCTTTGCTCTTTAAATTCAACATGGGGAAAAGGAAGCAACTAAAACAGCACAGTGGAGAAAGAGCTGTTACAAAGCGTTCACAATGATGCTTATGGAACATCCACAGCAAATTGCACCTGAAAAGCTCTATAAATATTAAAAATGTTAATACAGTGTTTATCAATGTGCCTCTCAGGTGGTGCATATGTTATCCCACATATAAAGCAAAAGGACAAGGAAAGACCTAAAATGTTCAGTATCAGAGGTATGAATGAGGCAGCAGAAAGTATCTTTGGAGAGTGCAATAGCAAATGAGGAATTATAAGGGCCTTAGAAATCAGTGCATGAATGACCTAAGTATGCTTCAGGACACTGTACTTCACCTATTGCTTTTGAAGTCAAATACATAAAAGAACCACAAAAGTAAAATATAAAAAATGTAAAATCCACAAATTACAGAACTATGTAAAATCTCAGCAAAGCCCCAGTGAGTGTAGCAATACTGATAGCTCTTTTTTGATCTACTGCTAGACAAACGTATTGCCTGGCAAGAAAGAAAAATCATGCTATGTATAAAAAGCATATTATATATTAAACTCAGCTGTTTAAGTGATAAAAGACATAAAATCTCCCTGCAAAATCCACCTTCTCTTTGGACACCACTGTATGAAGAATTTTCATTCATGAAATACATTATTACTAACATAAGCATACCTACAGATTAAAATAGTCAACTATTGAGTTAAAACATCAGTATTAGCAGGATAGTTTTGATAAAACTTTGCACGTCATTCCACATGGAAAAAAATATTGATGATGAGAATGATTTAAGCCAGTAGTAAGAGGTGCAGAATGAGCTAGCAGCTGAAGGGAATTCAGAGTAACAACAGCAAGGGTACTGCAATGGTGGATACCTTTCCACATATTTTTTTTTTCAATACAGGAATGAAGCATTTAGGTGAAGAATAGCCTCTATTTTCCCCTGATTACTGATTTAATGTAGCAATTATCAGATGAAAATTTTATGCCTTGTGTTATGCATAAGGTCAGACTAAGTTAAAATGATATTTCCTTGCTCGTGATATTGGCAAATCATTTTCAATGGATGTTTTGGTCATTGTTAATTTAGCAGACTTTTATCGCTATTGCAGAAAGAAGGGGAATCTAACATCTCAATTAGACATTCTATAAATATCAATAACATGCTCAGTAAACATTATTAAGAGGCAAACAAATGTAGGACATTACAGAGATGATAACAGAATTCTTAATTCAATTTATGTATAGACATTCAGTGCAAGGACACCTCATTTTCCTGAACTGTAATCCAAAAAGTCTTGTAACTTTCAAGTTTCACAAAATGAAAAAGAACCACAATTCAGTATGTTCACAGGTAGAATTATGAATTATCATTCATAATTTTCTGACACCTTCGAACTGTCAGTTAGGTGGTGCTATGAAAATCAATACAGAGCCAAACCAAAAAATGTTCTGTTGGAAAAGGCAAGATTAACCTCACACATTTATACAATGTCACATTCTCAGCCAAATTCTGTGCATAAACCACCAGAAAAATCTTTCCATCTCCGGGGGTCCACTGTGCTACACAGCAGGTATAGTTGCAGCTCCCGCTCCTTTTGGCTGCTGTTCACAGAGGCTAGCAAAGAAACAGGCAGAGCCATCAATGTATGGGCATAAATTTGTTTCTAACCAACCTTCACCATGTTTAGCATGAGCCAGAAACATGTCAGTTTGTCCACATAAATTCATAAATTTGCTATTAAAAAAGACAGATCACATCGGGCATAGGATTGTTAAACAATTGCCAAAACTATTTTCCTTCTAAAACCTAAACCAATCGCTTAGCTGCATGAAATCTTCCAATGCAAATAAAACCTGTAAAATGTTTACTCTGTCCAAAAAAGACAAGCTGAAAATAAAATAAAATAATAAAAAAAAACCCAAACACCTGTCATACTATCTCAAAAACCACATATATTTGGGTTTTGAATGTTTTTTCAAAAATGTAAAATTATAGTCTCATGACAGCATCCAAGGGCAGCAAGAGTTCAGATCACTCAGCACGAGCACAGCTTCTTCCCGGCTTTTAAGTTTCTCACTGAATAGAACTGCTCTAGGGAAACTCAATGCATGAGAAGCAGGTGCCAGGCAAGATTTCCCAAATACTCTCCTGCTCTCCTGAATTATTACTTTGGCTTTCTTCTTTTTCCTGACAGCTTGTACAATCATGAAGCTGTAAGCATTCCGCAGCAGGTTTCCTCAGACAAGTCTTGGTTACTGGAATGATGTATCACGTTCAGACCAAGTGCTGCCCAAAAGCCAGCAGCAGGAATGAAAGCAATTGCAAGAGAGGGCTGGCACTGCTTGCAGAACAGGATGCAGCTTTCATAAAGGGCTACAAAAGAAGTTTTTAATCACCTTCAGGTTTTCTCTCCTTGTCATATACACAACCTAGTAGCAAAAGTGACCAATGGTGATGACATGCACAAGATGTTTATAGCAGTTTTAACCCGGAATCAGATACACAAGCACAAGAGAAGCCTCACACCACCACAAATTCAGAAGGGACTGCACCCAGGCAAAAGAAATCCAAATGAGACGATTTCCTCTAAAATTTCCTACTTCAGATATTTTGGGAATTTTAGACTCTTCAGCAATATCAGAACAACAAAATCCTGCAGAAAACAGATGGGAAAATCTTCATAGTCACTGAGTAATTATGATGCTTAAAGAAGATGACTTACCAGTCTGAAGACAATGACACATACTCATTCCTTACAGTATACGTATTTCAAAAATTCCTAGGAATTCATGTGTTGTTGTTCGTATCAAACATCAGGTTGTTAGCCAAAATCTGCAGGAGGTGCTTTTGCTGGAATTCACCCGAACCGACTTTTCAGACTCAGAAATAATACACTACACTTCCATTTGGGAACGGATGGAAACAGCCACAAGCCATAACTGCTTTCAGTAATTCAGTGCTTGAAAGGAAGTGTTTATCTCATGTCATTTATAGCAGTTATAACAGTTTATATCACTTTGAAGGTGCAGGGAATATCCTAGCTCTTTTATCTGCTCCAAGAAAGAATCCTCCTCCCCTTGCTGCCATTTAGCCATCATCTCTCTTTTTCCTTTTTTCTTCAAGAAAGTTCAGAATTAAAACTTCAGAACAGTAAAATTACTTTTGCTTGGTTCTCTAGAATTTAAAACCATGCACAAAAATTGTGAATTTTATCTATTTATCCATTTGCAATGATGCATTTAAAAAATAATTTGTTCTACAGATACATATTTGTTTTGCAGATGCATGCAAAATTGAAAAAAATACTTTCAGAATTGCTTAGGCTACAATAAAAAAAAGCTTTCATATCTAAAATCCAGAAAACTAAAAACATTTGATGATACCATAGGCAGCTGCAATAAATTATTTGTACAACTGTGTTTGTCATGCAGACCGCTACAAAGCCAGAATTTACAGAAATTAACAGTTTTCAAGAAGAGAAGGTAGAGGATTGATTTAATTTCATACACATTTTTTGTTCTATAATTCTAGGAATCTGTGCAAATATTTCAATACACAAAAGTAATTGAGCCTCGGAACACCATTGCATAGAGGCCAAGCCTCATCATACACAACACAAAAATAACATTAATCTTTCATGCTGCGGACTCATCTTTCTTACATCTTGCTCCACAAAACCCCGGGAGCATGAGGAAATAAGCAGTAACCCACAGCATGCTTTCAGCTCCAAACATCTCCGGTTTAGAACTGCACATACATATGTTTAAGACACGGACTTTACTGCTGAATAAGAAATATATATAAAATAATAGAGAGTTACAAATGATACGAGGGAGACAGTATGGTTTTCTGTTTAAGCAGGAAACTGCAAAGCAAGAAGTCTAGTTATTTGATTAAGTCAGGGCAGTCTCAAGTCTCAGTTTTCTCACCTATGGAAGAGTATAACATTAAATTACATCATGTGCTTCTAACACCTTAGATTGAAAGCAAAGAAGTGCAGAGCATCACTAAAGACAGCTATTCTTGAATTAGGGTTTACAAAAGGATTGTTCTATTATTTTTCTTATTATACTCATCCTTTTAGAATACACATAATTGCATTGCTCTGGGTGATGTGATTATACGTGTAGGAGTAGTGCCTAGAATAGGCAGGAGGCCTGTTTTTAACGTACTTATTAAATACTCAAATCTTTATTGCAGGTATAAATGTTTGACTATAACATCCCCTGGATGTATCCAATTAATGGGTTTATTAATTTCATTACTAATAACCATAATGTCCTTCAACAGACAAGTCGTTCTACGGGTTTTGTTATACGCAGTATAAAGTGAAGTGGACAGCAGATCCCCTATCAGGAACTCATAGAAAACAAACTGCTCTGTGAAGAAAGACAGCAATAGAGCAAGGTTTCTGAAGGATTTGTATACTTTATCCCCTATCTTCCACCTGGGCAGAGCCAGACTGTAACTCATTAAGTATTTCGCCTAATTCTACTTGCTGCTGATGTAGGCTTGCTTTTCAGTGGGAAAAGCATTGTTTTCCCTGCTTTAGAGAGATACAAAGATCACACCACTTTCACTCACCTAGCCTAAGGTAGCTCAAAGTCTCTACGTACCATGTAGGAGTGCTATGGGAGTAGAACTTGGTTCAGTGCTATTTCAGATGGGTTTCCATCTCCACCACCTTGCGATAAAGAGCAGGTAAGCACAGAAGAACAGAAGCCGTACCAAGAGGCAGACAAACGATTTACAATGTTTTCATAAGTAATGAAGTTTAGCAGCCGTAAGAATATTCTTCAAGAAAATTACTCATCAAGTTAGCTTAAAGCCAACATAAGTTAGGTTTTATTAGGTTGGCTCACAGCAGTAGTGTCAGCTACTGGTATTCGGCAAAAATGACCTTGATACAAAGTTCAGAATAGCCCATTACACATGCAGAAAGAAACCAATTGAGGTATATTACATTTTAAACGATCACACTTAACACGGGACTGAACTAGCTTCTTTTTCAAATGGACACATTACGACAACCTTGAAAGAAGGTATTCACATTAATAGGCTTTTTATTACATAATTCAACACAATTTATGTTTATATGGTGTCCTTCAAGTCTATAGAAAAAAATAAATCTTTGTAGTCATCAGTAAGTTAAAGTGAAGACAAATGCATGCAAACACAACAGCACAAAGTGAGTGTCCTACAGGGAAAAACAACTGTTCTAAGTAGAGAGCAACAAGGAGAAAAGGGAAAAAGTCCAGACTACCTATGATATTAGATCAACGCAGATGAATAATGAAGAGACCATATAAAATACATTACGTTCATTGTGAGTTCTGAAAACCTTTTCTTACGTTAACCCAAGACAATCAAGGAGTCAATCAGGAAGTCAAAAAGGTTAATGCGTAATGATAAAAAAGTGGAAATGGAAAGAGCCAAATGTTTTTTTTCTTTCCTCCACGTTTTTGTCTTTCAATAGTCACTGGTGATAATCCGGAAGTTGAGCAGAGACACTTTTATTGCCTAGCAGCTTCCTAAGTGGAAGAGGGGATAATCAAAATGACAGCTAAATATTGTTACTTCCTCAGGGAAAGAAAAAAGAACCCACAAAAAACCACTATCAAACTTTGCAGGCAAATTATTAAACAGCACAGTATTATTCTTTCTCTAAGTATTCTCAGGAGGAATGATAGATGACTGCTACAAAGTTGTGCTTTCCAAGAGTGAGACGTGACCTCACAAAAATAACGTGAACTACAAGTCGAGATGGGGGGAAAACTTACTCTTTAACTTAGAGAATGCAGAATCCATTGAGCCTCTGAAGTGCATCATTCAAGAGTTATAACTGTTAATTTAACCTACTTTCAATGTTCATTTCTGAACAAACCCATTCCTAACACTAACTAATGATGCAAGTTTTAAAAAGCTCTTTTTTGTTGAAGTTCAGAAAACACCTGCAGTAAATATCATTCGTGGCTGTGGTTTCATGTCTGAGTCCCTGCCTATCAAGGCTGTTACCCCAAACTGCTGTATCTGCACTTGCACGCTTTTCTCAACAGAAAGGACCCTTGAAAGCTCCTAACCAGCAGTGCACATAAAAAATACTTGCAATTATGAACAGAGAAGAAATAGAATCACTGTCATGCTTTCTTACACTAGGCTGTGGTGTAATTCATTGGGATCCGATGCAGAAACCAGCTGTTCAAGTCTGAAGAACACAACCAATGCTAAAGCACAAACCAGGAGCAGCTAAAATAGAGCATGAGGAGAAGTTCCTGTGGAGGCGTCAGAGTGGCTGAATCCAAACCAGCTCTGCTACAGGTCAGTTCATTATCTCTAAACACTCTGATGCTTTACACCAACTCCTTGTGGCCTTATTTCAAACAGCAATAGCTTATGTAGAATCTTTGGAACTTAAGATCTATACTGTAGAGAGTTAAAATAGGGATCTGATCCAAAATCATTAACCGCTTCAATTATTTATTAAGTATTTATTAAAATACTTCCTACTGTCCTCTTCCTTGATCAGAACAAGATAGTTCACTAATAGAGGGTTTAGAAAAATGTGTGTTTATGATATACTGAAATCATCACAATAATAGTAATTTCCAAATAATTTGCGAGGTTTAAATGCATTTTCCTTTCCAAAGCAAGAAAAAACAAGACATGGAATTAATTAAAGTTATTAACAACTATTTTTTTCATTTACATGAGCTCAAACTGTGAATAACCAAACTCATTCCACTGAGCTGGAAGAATAACTTCGAATTCCCAGGTTTTTGCTTCTAGAGAATTAAAGCACTAACAAGGAATTGGTAAAAATGTTACATATTTTTTTAAAAAGGGCCTACTACATCTCTCTTTTACACCAGCCCATTGCTAGAAACTTACTGCCATGCAAGAGAGAAAACACACACACAACGTAATGTCTGGCTCCCTGATGGAACTACATGCAGAAATCCTGGGGAAGTCTCTGCGAATTACTCGTATCCCGATGACAGAAGTGGAGTGCACGTCCCACTGAGCACCTAGACACACACAGGGCCCTCTTCCCACTGCCTTTACAGCTTATCTAGACACCCCTGTCAGCTGCGGTGATGCGCTGTAAAATGGTACTCCACCACCAGCAAAGGGAGAATTCTGAATTAACAGGGTTTTATACAAAAGACGAGCCTCAAGTCACAAGTGAAAGGAGCGGAAAATTTGGCAAATCAAGTTTATAAACTCCTACTATCACCTCCTCCAGATACATGCTTGGACCTTCTCATGAGAAATACTGCACATCTTCTTAAATTTACCTATCATCCAGCTTCAATCATGTCTCTCTTCAAAGTAATAAAAATTATGCCTGCACTAGTTAGCAATGCTATGCACCAGTTTAAGGTGCAAGCTTCTGTGATCAGACTATAATAACTTGTGCCAGTTTCTCCTTGAATTATAGTTATTTCTGAAACAAGTTTTCCACATTCTTTCTGGCTACAGAAGGAGATGTAACAGTAATCTTTGTGCAATGCCATTTGTAAGCTAAATTTATGTTCCAGATTTGCATGTTAAGTGCCTTACTGGTAAAAGCAGCTCTCAAAGACAGCATGTTTATGCTTCCATTTGTGCTTAAATTTGAATGCTACAGCAAAGCCAAGTGAAAAAAACGGATGATTTTAGTTCTTTTTATCTTAAGTCAAACATGGATTGCTTATTTTAATTATTGACTAAGCCTCATTTCTGGGTGGAAAAAATAACTATTAGCATTTGCAGGCTCTGCCTGGATATTGTTATTTTACACTTGGGCTGTCTCCTCCACAGTTTGTACTCAGGACAAAGTTGCCCTTCTGAAAATCATAATGTTTAATGCACTGACTGCTGTCTCTGCAACACCCCAAAACCATATCTAATGAAGTGCATCCAGCTAGTCATATATTTTAATTTCTTTATTTGGATGATCTCTTAAATATGCTTTCTGTTTGTAATGGATAATCTCTAAGTATGCCTTCTGTTTGTAAAAGGAAGAGCCTCCCTATTAAAGGGGCGCTTTTCTCACAATTTGAGGTTTTGTTGGTTTAACATGAAGGCATATTCTGACATATATTGCCAGGTTACCCTAATAATGAAGAAATAATGAACTAAATATCTCTTGAGAGATACTAGTCTTCAAGCATAAATATTTACATACACACATATATATGAGCAGCAGATTGTGCTCCGTGTGACACAAACTTCCATGTTTTGACCAGAAGCCCATCCTACACACTTCTGCCGTAACACTATTCTTCTGCCATAACACTATTCTGCCCTCTTTTTTCCAAGTCCCATTATAATTTTAAGTTTCCTGTTCTAATAGTTGCTGAAAGGAGCTTGAAAATGGGGCTTTAGAAAGTCAAATCCCCAGCAATCTACAAAACTAATTTTAAAGCAGCCTCTGTGCTGGTAGGTCGGGTCACGGATACAGCGAAACTGACAGCTTCAGCCAGCAAACTTCCCGGGCACTAAACAAAACATAAATCGCACACCTCAAAGGAATGAAGCTTTACATTATATTTACATTCTTTATATTTAAATATGATTATATAGTTAATATATTATATTAAATGAACACAAAATGATACACAACGGGAAAAAAAATGTTTACCTTTCAGCTTACACCAGCATAAAACACTGATTTTGTCGTTCATCCACTCTCTCAAAGCAAGTTATTTCACGATGCAAAAGCGTCCTAATGAACCTTCTGGGGTGGGTCTCGGGGGCCTGCGGGCCAGCGGGGCAGATGCCTGCGGACAGCCGGGGCCACTGCAGGCCTGGGAGGGGCCATGCAGCCCCCACGGGCAAGCGAGGGACACAGGTGTTTGCCCCCTAAACCTTCTAGCAAAACAACTTGCTTCCAAACAGCTTGGGGAGCTCTGGGCGTGCAGACCGCCAGGAAACAGCCTAAGAGTCGCCTCATGCCTTCTAAAAATTCTCTTAAAAGTCTGGCCTCGTAATTCTTTCTCTGAGACGGTTTAATATTCTCACTGTAATCTGGTGTCAAAATATTGAAGAAGAGGCAGATGTAACAGGAAAATTAAACCCCAAAACTTCTCAAAATATGCTACACAGCCTAATAATCCCTTCTTCCTTCAGAGGGCTTTTTCCAAGAATCCTCAGGAAATTGTTAAACCTCCCCAGAGCTTCCCATTGCCCCAGCACGTGTGCCACCGCCATACTGAGGCTAAAACAAACAAACAAACAAATAAAACAAAAAGAGGAGAAAAAGAAAAAGGTGATTACCTCATGATTAAATGAAAAGTTGTACCGGGCCCAGCAACTGGCCGGGGCTGGAGGCGCTGAGGCACTGCCGGGTCCCTGTGAGGGGCTGGCGGGGTCCCCATGAGGCGCTGCCGGGTCCCTGTGAGGGGCTGGAGGGGTCTCTGTGAGGGGCTGGAGGGGTCTCCGGCTCCAACCGACCCAGCGCCAGGGGCGGGCGCCGGGGGGAAAGCGGCGCTGAGAAGGGGCAGAGGCTGCCCGGGGCGAGGGGAAACGTGTGAGGAACAGCCCTGCCAGCCCCGAGGGGAGAGCGGGAGGAGGAGGAGGAAGGGCTCCGGCCGCGTCCCCCCGCAGAGATTCCCTGTGGAGCCCCCGCCGGAGCGGGTGGGTTCTCCTGAGGGAGCCGCGGCCTGAGGAGAGACCCTGCCGGGAGCAAACATGGAGCAGCACACTGAGGTAATTTCATAGAATCATCTAGTTTGGAAGGGACCTTCAATATCATCTACCATCAACCGTCAACTCAACTCTGACAAAAAACCGTCACTAAACCATGTCCCCCAGCACCATGTCAGCCTGTCTTTTGAACACCTCCAGGGATGGTGCCTCAACCCCTGCCCTGGGCAGCCCATTCTAAGCTTAAGAACCCTTTCCGGGGAAACATTGTTCCTCATCTCCAATCTGAACCCCCCCTGGCACAACCTGAGGCCATTTCCTCTTGTCCCATCACCTGGGACTTGGGAGAAGAGACCGACCTCCCCTGGCTACACCCTCCTTTCAGGGAGTTGGAGAAAGCAAGGTCTCCCCTCAGCCTCCTTTTCTCCAGCTCCCTCAGCCTCTCCTCACCAGACTTTTCTCCAGACCCCTCACCAGCTCCGTTGCCCTTCTCTGGACCCACTCCAGCCCCTCAGTGTCTTTTTTCTTGGAGCCCTCTTAAATTCTTCTTGTCCAAATCACAAACATCCCATCCCGCCGTACAGATTTTTAGCTCTGTAAAAGCCAAACGGTACAGAATTTAAGCTGAGGAAACGTGCTGTCACTTTTTTTTTTTCTTTTGTTTTCTCCTTGCTCTCTTTTGCACTTCATTCCTTCTGGCTGCCCTTTCTTACTGCCCTTCCGTTTCCTGATGCACAAAGTAATATGTAGAAAACTGTGTACAAGAGGAGTGAAAGACAACAGAGGCCATTATCCATGGAGGGTCTGGCTCGTTGGAGGAGAAGATGCGGTTTGGGGTATTTTTTAAACATCTATGACAACTCATTTTTTAAAAAAAGAGTATAAAAATAATCTTGCGAGTGGCCCTGCTATGACACATCCACAACTAGACCAAACCGAATTAAACAAAATCTTGGAATAAAAGAGAGTCAAAGTTGTTCTTTTTAACAGAGGTTGGTGAAGAGATTAGGATCATTATTACCAATGAGTTTCAGTGTCTTCTCTTTGTAACTCTTTGGCACATCGTCAATGGGGGAAGATTTTTCTCTGTCTTATTAGTTTGCACTCTGATTACAGTAATTTACTAAAAGGCTTCAAAAGAAGCTCTGCTCTGTTATTCTCAGCTGGAAGATCAGAGAAAGTGAAGATGAGTAAAATTGTAACAACAACATAAAAAACACTGATAAACCTACATGCAAGGTGTTTTGCTTTAGCACTAAATAAAGCACATGTCTGTCTCCAGTGCAAGGAAATTACACTTCATTTTTCCCAGTGAGTATTTTCAAGCAATTGTTGTTTCAGAAATGAATCGAAATTGTTCAGATATTTCCATTAAAATGTTTTATAATTTGATCCCACATTTTTATTATGTTTCAAATTTTGATTAAAATTCTATTGAGAAAATTCTCAAAGCAAAACCCATTTTTGGCATTGATTTCGATATTCCATTTAAAAAATCAGATTTTTTTTTCTTCATTATTTATTTTCTGTTTTGTTATTTTAAACCATTTCCCAACATCACAATACAGTTTGTTTGCATAACTAGGAAATAATATATTCTGGAACATGGAAAGCATTTCAAACACCTCTAAATGATTCCAATTCAAATTATAAAAAAAAACCCAAGCCAGAATATCTCTACCATACACATGTGATTACTAACAGAATATCATAATATGAAAAAATAAATTAAGCTACCTTCCAAAACCTTTAGTAATTGCTGTGGCAATTCAGATGAAATTGTGAAGTTATTTTTTCCTCCAGTTTTTTAACATCCTAAGTTTTCTTCTCCCCTCAAACTTTGCTTTTTTGGAAGATTTTGTTCTTTTTGAAATGAGCTTTTCTAATAATAAATTTTGAATTCTATCACTAGGCAGGAGGAAGTGGTATTTCTTTTTCTCTCATAAGATTAGGAAGCCTCATTTAAGATAGCCTTTTCAAAGACGAGATCATACTTAATATTTGCCCACACTGAGTGTAAGCCAGAATTTAATAATAAATCCATCCCATAATTACAGAGCTTCTGGAGTCAGGCTCCTCCAATTTGGAACAGTGGATGAATCGCTTCTTACTCTTGAAACATTTTCTTCGCAGAAAACCACACTACCAGACAAACATGAAATCATTTTTATTTTAAATGGTGACAAGGACCTGAAAATGAATGAATAAATAAAAATAATTCCATAAATTTTCACCACAGCTTGAAATGTTGTTTTATTATGCTGCTGAATTACTAGGTTTTGATTATTACTATTTTTTCTCCCTGAAGAGACTAATGCTTTCTCTGGAAGAGAGAATTGAACTTTACCTGGCTGAATCTTTCTACTCCACTGCCAGTACAGTCTGCAACATCAGTTATTGTGTGACTAATCAGTCTGGAGAGAAAGACGGTTCTTGGTACATTTAAGTTTAAAGCCTGCTTTGAGCCACCCTCCAGAAGAGACAGGCCAGGATGATCACCATCTAACTGAGGGACCTCCAGTTGGGACAGTGAGTAAGCCGCTATCCATCTTCAGCTAACTCTTCAGCCTGAAGGCATGAATATATACCAAACCCCACCAGCTCTCTTGAAAAACTGTGTGAAGTTTGCACGTAATCCAAGTGTTCCCTATAATTTAGCTATAAATAGAGCCCCAGGTTAAATCCATGACTCTGCTCCATCTAAACGACTGAACACTGCAAGGCTCTGCTCGCAGCCAGCCTTGGGACTCAGCTGCCCACCCAAAATCCTTCCTCTTTCAGTCCTTAGAGGAAGACTCCTGTACTAGGAGGGTGGTTATTGCTGTTGCTGAGCTGATACCACAGCAGAGATGAAGGGAGGAGGTGCACCCGTGCTGGTGGTGGGTTTTCTATCCCTGGCCCTGCTCCCTGCCCAAGATGAGCCACAGCCAGCCCTGGCACAGCACCATGGCGAGCAGGAGCCAGGCTAATGTTTCCACTCTACCAAGGAGGCACTTCCCACCTTTCGCAGAGCTGCTCCTTCAGGGCCTAGGGCTAGGGATGAGTGAGAGCAGCTCCAGCCCTTGCTGATAGTTATAAACACAGGATGATGCAGCTGGAGGCCAAACTCTTAAATGCAGCTGAGACACAACCCTGAGTTGGCCAGAGCCCTGAGAAAGGTCTATCTACAATTTTCTGCATTGTGTACTCCCCAGAATGGCTGAAAGACAAATTTTGTAAAAATCATCTAGCAGCTCAACCTCTTAGACAGAAAATCAGCAACTAAGTGGGACTCCTCCTATGCTGCACTGCTTCCAAGACTTGCTTCCAGGTACCTCAGTGACTTTCCATGCCACAGCTATCCCTATGCCACCCCCGTGATGCTTGGCTGTCAGCACCCACGCTGGACAACCCCAGCACTCACCATGCAAAATTCACAGTTCCAGTCCATCGCTTTTGCCTCTTTCACTAAGTAGTAGATATTTTAGCTCATATTTATTTCCTGTATAAATAAACGAATACAGATGTATTCGCATGGAGCAAAGCATCTTGTGATGTCAGGAAATTGGTGACCTTGTTCTTTGGGTGGTTTCTGTGCATTTTTCTTTCGTTTCCTCATCTATGAGTAAACATTCCTGACACAAACTCATCGCAATCAAATAAATTTCAGAAGTTGAAGAGTTAGAGCCTGTTAATTTATAAGACCCTATTTTATAATTTCAGCTCTTCATCTGAAACCTACAGAGTATTACATTTTCTCATTTTACCTATCTTCAAAGAGAAGACTTTTTTTCATATATTTTCTTTTTCAGATTTCACCAGTAACGAAGGAGACATTTTGCTGGTATGGACACTGTTAAAGAAAAGGTTCAGTATATTACCAGAGATTTCATTTCATAATTTTAAATGTTTAAAACCCCATTAGCTTGTGACTGAAATGACTGTTGTTAGACTTTAGATAAATACACACATTACAATCCTACTGCTGAATGTGCTGCACGGTAAGTGATCAAAGATCATTTTGCCACTGCCTAAAACTGGAAATAGAAGATGACATTATATAAGCCAGACCAAATCAGATTTATACAATAATATTCTGTTAGTATAGCTACTCATCCAATGTAAATAATTAAATCCTTTGACTCACATCCTTTCATTTAAATCCTTTTAAAAATTAAATCCTGTGAAGTCAAAATAGCATGGAGCATTTCTGTCTCCTTACATCTCTTCCTACTCTAAAAACTATCTCTTCAAAAAACAGATTTCCAGAATAGCAGGAACAAGAGATTTTAAACTACTTCTTAAAGACCTCCCAGTAACTTCAAGTTATTTCCTGGCTTGTACAAAGACAGAACTGTAATGATTTGAAGTATTCATTATTTTTATTGTAATATAAGCAAAGATTATAAAAGTAAGACGGTGATTGCAAGCCTCATTTAAGCAATGTCATTGACGTGATTCCTGGAATTTTTTTAGCTTTTCATCTGAGACTCTGTATTTTAAGTACCATTAAATACTACAAATAAATGTTTTTGATTTAATAATAGCCAGTAAAAAGTTTGTCACATCTTTAAAGAATTACTCCAGTTACTCCATCCAAACAATCAATTCTCAGAACAATCAAACTAACCAGTATTTATTGAGCAATTATTTCATCATTCACGCCGTTTTTATCGTTTCTGTCAAGAAAAGCAGGCATTTGCCATTCTCAAAGGAAGGCAACATCCTTCATGATAAATTGTTTTTTCTTCTAAAACTGCTAGTCAACCAACAGCAATTTAGGTAAATTGTATTTTAAGCCAAAATCTTAAGGGAAACCCCAGCTCTAAAACTTTACAAAACAATGAAGATAAAATACTCCAGGTAAAATACTGTGAAACTTTCCCCCGCTCCACAGGCTCATATAAAACAACCACAAGTATTGTGTGAAAATTCTAGACTCTATCTCTGCAATATAGTGGCAGAAATTATTTGGTTATACGTGTAACTGATCTGGTTTTATAACAGCAAGTTCGGGTAGTAGTAGCAACCTAGTTATGGCAGTGCACAGATCAGTTAGGGATCGTTCACTCTACCAACACAGTACTTTTGCAGCTGCAGTCTAAGTGTACTATAACGATTCTTATTCTACACTTTCATTTTGCCCTGCAAGTACTGAAAATATGAGGGGTACATGATGGCAGATCTGGATTTACCTCTAACATTTGCAAGGTAATCTGCAACCTGTATCAAGGAATCTCTCAAGAGACTAATGGAATATGTTCTTTTGTGTAGGTGAAATTCTCATAAAGATGTAAGGAAACTGCATCCATATCACCATTTTTTTTCAAGGCATGTTCAGTCCAAGTACAGACAGAACATTGCTTCAAACTTCTACTGCACTGACAATATTTTAAGAAAAAGAATTAATCCCATTAGTCACTGCATTTATGCAAGGAAAGTTGACAACATAACTTGTTGCATGCTACTGAAATATTTATTAGACACTGGTTCCATGTGTGTGCCTGTAGAGCCCTCTAATGATAGCAAAGCATTTCCATCACCTATGGAAGTTAAGTCTACTGTGCTACAAATGTGGTAGTACAGTATAAAACTTTCTGTACTGACATTAGGGCTAGTGTTGCAATGGAGTTGATGATTTCTACAATCAAATCGGCCATCATATTGAATACTATGATGATATTATTGGTGATAGAAAAAAAATCAGATTTTTTTAACTGTTCAAATACAAATGAATATTTGAAGACATTGCTTTATTCAAGATTAGGGCTGGAAAACTAGTGTTGCGAGCAGACACTGTTATTTTTCCTATGGTCCCTGCAGGCTAGCCTATGAAGCTCTGCAAAGCTCTATGGAGATGCTACCAAAGAATCTTGTTACACAAACTCTCCTTCCTTTTCTTCAAACTAAAGAAAAGACCAGAGGCAGATCAATCAGTTGGGAGGAGAGTGTTATCCATCATTCTTCCATAAGGCAAGCCCAAGAAGAGCAATTACTCATCCTTACTGAAACATAGCTAAATCCATTTCTATTTGCAGATGGATTTACCTGAATGCATCCAGAGATGTAGCTCTCAACTCAGCAAAAAATTAGAAGTGTACAAGAAAGCCCTAATAATTGGCTTAATGGAAGACTTAGATCCTTAACATGCTTATGTTATTGCATCAAAACCGCTATGTTGATTTTTATTACCTCAAGATTTGGTTTTCTTTGTACAGAATTTCAGTCCTGGACACGCCAGCTAAAAAATATTAATATAGATAAGAATTGATGCTTTTGTGGATGCCCTACTGCTACTAAAAGAGGAAAATTTGGAAAGGCTTCTCATTCTGAAATTTATAGCACCCATTAAGAAAGTGTACTCTCTATAATTGCAGCTGTGGGGGAAGAGGGTTGCTATACATCATGTTGCCAGTATATCGTATGGTGAAACCAGTAAAACAAGTTATTGCAGGTTTAATCATGGAGGATCTTTCCCTTTTCATTTCTTTTCCTTTTCCATCAAATCCTGCATGAGTCACTGTTCAATTGTTTGCTCTCAGTTTTAGCAAAGATGATCCAGCATTGAAGAAACATGTTAAACGTAGTCAAATTTCAACAAATGGTAAAATGTACTATGGTCAAACTCGGTAAAAATATGTCAAAAGGATTAGTGATTTCATGCAGTGTAGGCTTATATTTGATGAAGATTTGACTTGCCTTATGCACTTCAGGTCTTCGCTGATGTACTAAACATGTTTGAGATTTAATGGAACAGAGGTTGAAGTCACTCGCCAAGGCACAATCAGGGCGCCGCAATTCCAACACGGGTGCAGGTTACTCCACAAGTTTCTTCTCTCTGCCCACCTGGCACGCCTGTAGGATTGGCACCTGCCTGGATCTGAGTGCCAGTGAGGCTGCAGTGTGGACACGTGTTCCTGGAGCCCTAGCGGGCTGCAGTAAATGAAACTTCTGTCCTAAATTTGTGCTGCACTAGCCTTTGATGCAGAAGTAACCAGATTGCACTAAATTTGAAAGCCTACTATCTCTGTCGATTCTGCTCCAAGTAGTAGTAGCAGGGTTATCTCCAGCTCCTCTTCTACCCCTTTGGGAAGGTGTTAGGTCTGCAATGACTGCCCATTTATGCCAGTGCACTTGTAACTGAAGTATTGGGGCAGGAGGTGAAGCACCAGATGGTGCCATTCAGTTTAGAACCCGGTAGAATTCCCATAAAGGATGGGATCAGGGTCTCTGTATATCCATATCCAGAGACCACCACAACCCCAATTTCCACTTTCTCTGCTGCCAGATCCTTTTCTCGCTTGCAAGCTGTATTTAAACACGTGGCACTCTTGGAGATACTCATGAGAAGAGTGATCATAAAAAAAAGTAAAGACAAGATGCCTCCTGTACTGGTGTGAAATCCAAGTAGTTTTGTTTGAGTATAAACTATTGGAATAAAGTCAATTCTGTGCTTCTCATTTCAACCCAAGAAGTAAAACTTTCGTGTGAACTCTACTCATGGTGTATTACTCTGTTATATATACATAGAATACAGTATATAATGCTTTCTAGCAGTATGTAGTTCATATTTTAACCTTTTTGATATTTGAACAATTCAGAACTGATGTGAGATGTACATGATCACAGAGAGAAATATCTTTTTTTAAAAAAAAATTGCACGTATTCCTTAATTTTCACTTTTAGTTGTGATACAGAAACTTGAAAATACTAGATCTGCTGTGAAGTGGAACCCTCTTCTATGGCTCAGAGACTGCGGTAGGTGAAGAACATCAAAATTCCTTTTGGAAAAGAAGGAGGGGAGTAGCCCTGATTAGGTCCAGGGAGCAGTTCTGGTAATCTCTCTTTAACAACTTAACCTGCAGACGGCGAATGCTTGCCAGGGTGATACATAAAGTTGTTCATAGCATTTCAGTGGTCCCCCTTCATAAAAGCCCAGCCCCTGCCTCAGTCGGGGTTGGGGGGGAACGGGGGGAAGTGGAGCTGCAGTCACAACGCGGACACTTTGCCTGATTGTAAGCTAGGAACCTATTGGCAGCAGCACGTAGGCTGGTGCACACTGATCTTATGTGCTGAGGAGAGGCTTCTGAACACGCAGAGTGCATCCGAATTAGGGTTAAGAATGTTCCAAACACCCCTATAGCCTATCCTGACTTTGTCTCTCCTTCTACCAGGCAGCCTCTTAACAACTTTCACAGTTTTTAGGTGAGGACAACTGAAGAGGGAATTAAAAAGTCAGACAGGAAACATTAAAATAGTAATAAATTGCCATACATACAAAAACAATAACTTAAGGAGTTATTCGTTATTAACATCACACTGTTGAAGCTAATGTTTGCCACTTTTGATGTTTTGTGTTGTTGCTTTGAGAGATTCATGGTGTTATCTAGAGCAATGCTCTCCAGCGCCAGCAACTGTGGGAGATACACATTAATCTTGGAATATTCCTTTCCCTCTCCCTTCTCCTCAGCTGTAAGAGCAGATTGCACCACCGTGCAGACCTACATATCCTAGAAGTATCTTTTTCTAAGTGCCCTTTGTTATTCTCTGTGAAAATAATTATATTATCAGGATCTGTTAGTTTACAAAAAGGCATAAAGCGTTTCGGGAATAGATTTGCTGGCACTGATATTATGTTAGATTTGTTTACTTTGGAGATTAAATGAAAGAAACAAGTTACATTGCCTTGCCAGAACATCACGCTGCTAGACTTTTCTTTGCGAAGAAAGAATTTCTCAGAAGTAGAGTTGAAAAAAATAACTATCCCAGCTTCCATTCAGTTATCCACCATAATCTAACGTGTTAGCATACCAGAAACAAGGAGGTATATGCATATGAAAGCAGGTGTCTCTGTATGTCAGAGACTGGATAAGCACTGCTCACAACTATTTGGAAACCAGAAAAATTAGGCCCATTATATATAAGAGCGTGTGTACATAGAAATGCAAATACTGCCCATAACTGCTGTTAGCGAGGCAGATAAAAGACCAGACCACTGATCAAGCCTGAATGCTTCTTGCTATATATTGCTAGTTCTTTTTGGTAGAGTGTGTTGCCTATCCTTGAACGATAAAAGAATAACAATACTACTCAAACTGCGTTTAAAAAGCTATAAAGATACAAATTGCCTTTTAAATGACCATTAAGAAACATTTCAGATTGCAAGATCAATTCTACAGCTGAGAAGAGGAATGAAATCCTGCCACTAGACCCATCCAAAATTGAACTATGAAATGGGCTGGAAAATATACTGCTGAACCCTTTGCCAATAGGAAGACATATTAAATCAATGAAAGAATATTTAGGTAATTAAATTTTTATAACCTGAGGTAAGAAAACAATGTGATTTGTCATAAACAATGAGCAGCGCATTCCAATTTTTGGATGAAATAATCAAAAGCAAAATTTTAGTGTTCCTGCCTGGATTCTTCATTTTCCTCTGTGTATCCATCCCTAAGAGATGATATCTCAATATTCTGTAAGTGTGAGAGGAACTTGTATCTCATATGTACAGAGGAGTTGCTTAAAAGTTTTGTCAATTAATGTATTTTCTATTGAAAAATACCATTTTGTCAAAAAATAGAACATATGAGAAAAATGAGGCTATAGTTATAATTTTATGTAAGAGAAAAATTAATTTATTTTACAAAAGATGACTCACTGCTGCAATACTTTTGGAATGAAATATTTCTAATCAGCATTTTAAAATATAAAAATTTTATATTAGAAATGGCTTTCAAATTCAAAAGTTTTGAAGTCTTAATACCTTAATGTTGGCAAAAGGAAATATTAAGGTAATTTAAATATATCTATATTTAATATTCAGAGAAATGTATTTCATTCCATTTTTTAAACAGGGGAAAAAATGTGGTATTTTCTATGAAACAAAGAATGAACTTCTCTTTCTTTCTGGTATATATATACATTCATGCTACATAAAGTCTGTATATGATGCCTTCTACTTTTAGCAAATTGTCAAGGATGTGATAAAGAAACGTGTGCAACAACAAAGTCTTGGATGTCCTGTATATAGCCATGGATTATAACAAAACTCACATAGATGTCTTTATTTTTTATCTTTCAAATTAGATTTAAGTGGGTCAACAGATCCAAAAGATATTAGCTGCAGACAGACAAAGAGCTGGCCCACCTTATCTTCACTCCCTCAAAAAGGTAGGCTAAAAGCTAAAGCTTGGTTTTGTCATGATTGAAGTTCCTTGCTGAAGTCAAAAAGAGTTGAAATCAGAGGGATTAGACATACCAATGAAATACTGGTGTTAGTATTAAAATCAAGTTCAGTTATCAATGCAATTTGCTCATTCACAGCAAAAGATCTAACTCTGAATTTAGACAAATGTGGCCTTTTTTCAGTTCGGCTGGGTTCTAGAAAAAAATAAATCTGAAGTCTGAAGTCTTGCAAAATATTTAAATATGTGCTTCATTTAAGTCATCTCGTTGTCTTCATTTTGCTTACATTATGTGGTGAAAATAATTACTGAAGTCACAAGGGCAGAATGAACATTAAGAAGATATAAGAATAAGACAATAGTCCGTGCAGTTTTAAAATTTGTATGTCTGTCAGGAAAACATTTTAGGCTTCATTAGCAATAACTGGTTACGCGATTTTGCCTATGCATCAAATATATGTGTATGAATAAGCGTCCTTCCTTTCCAGAATGCCTGGTCAGTTATGCCCCTCTCAGGATTCAACAGTTGATGTTAAATGATTAAAATGTTTTCAAATAAATTCACATCTTTTAAAGCATAATAAAGAGGATAAGCACGTGGTCTATACATTCTGTCATTTATTTCAGGTTAATACGCACTCAATTAGAAATGATAGCACCGAGAGTAAAAAGGGTTTATTATTTGCTGCAGTGTCTACTTTAAAGTTAGAAGAACATTGTTCTACATTAAACATTAAAAGCTTTGAAAGACTTTAAGGAACCTGTAAATCTGTTCCAAATTAGAATATTATCATCCATCAGTAATCTCTTGAACAAATAAAATGCATTTATTACTTGTTTCATATTCATAAATGCCATTGGTTTAATTAAAATGTTTGAAAAGTACAAAGCATGTATTTTTTTCCACAACTAAGCTTGAATTAAACATGCAAATGTCTCCTAGCCATGACTTATGGTGAATAATTGACTTAAAGAGAAAAAAAAATGGGCACTAATTTACATCTTATCTGTTTTTCCCTATCAAAAAATCAACAGAAGCCAGGCAGAGAACAGAATGTTAAAAGTTCCAGATTCCGAGGATTTTCTAAGTTTGCATAATAAATGTGACAACCCTCCCACAGCATTCCTTTTATCACATTAGTTCCACAAACCAGTTTATCTGAGTGCATTGTTCACATAGAAAAAATTCTCATTTATTTATAATTGCCTAATCAACTGAAACTTAATTGCATTATGCTGTAAGGACCTTTGATGAAGCTTTAGAAATCTGCATAAACATTAATAATTTGAAGCCCTAATTAATAATTAAAAAATGAACTTCAAAAGGAATGTAAAAACTGGTTGTGATTTGCTTTGTAGAAATTATAAGGTATACTTTCATCACCTCTTCAGTTTTCTGTTTATATATTCTTCAGTGAAAAACAGTAAGCACAGAGTCTTTATTAGAAGGAGGAGTTTAATGGCATCCAATAAGCATAAGCATCTTTTTTGACATTTAAATTTCCAATAGCTTAAACAAAATCTGACAGTTAATTTTCCAGATAAAATGTTTTGTAATTCAAAATCACTCTGACATAGAGAACTCCTTGATACAATCAAAGATTTCATTACTAAAGTATTTTTTTAAAAAAAAAAAATGGTCCTATATCTCCATGCAGAGATGCTGCTAGTGTGGGTTGAATTGTGAATCCTTTGAATTCCAATGAGTCATGAGAACATAGAGCTGAAACAAATGAGTTAGGAAATCACATGCAGCAGCAGAGAAGGAGAGAAATAACACTGGGTGAAATCAGCATTATCTGGCTCAGATGTGAACTAGGCAGAACTGTGCACAGAGGGGAAAAAACCAACAAGGCCCATTTTAAGACGAGCCTTTTGTGCCTGTCAAGACATGGCAAGTATCAGAATTGCATGGCATTATGCTCTCTGGTCTTCTGCAGAGCTACACCCAAAGTGCTAAACAGAAATAAAGCTGTACACATTTCCAAAGCCTAGGGGGATATTTGTACAGATTTCTACCTCATTAACTCTTCCCTTTCTCCTTCTCCTCTTACCCCGCACTTGGGGGGAATGCAGACATCAAGATGTGTAACATTTTCTACAGTTCTGACTGGAAGCTGGTGAATCCACTGACCTGTAAATATAGCCTTAGACATAGACGAGTATATTTACTCGTAGATGAATATATATAAGGAAATTGTTAGTTATTATTTTGGGGGGATTCCTGAACTCATTAAAACGAAGGAAAAAAAAAACCAAGAAAAAAAACAAGAAAAAAAAGTAAAGGAACTCTAGCATTTATTTTTCTATGTGATTTCTACATAAAGTATATTTTGTGTGATGTCTCCTGGTCATCAACTGTGAATTTGCAATACTGAGAAAATCCAGTAGAGTGTAGATTAATTTATATCCCCTATGTGGCCTAGCATCCGAGAGCTCTAGTATGCTACTTGCTCTATAAACTCAAAACAAAGAAATAATTACATCTTTTTTATTTCAAGACCCGACACACTGTGAACTCAGCAAGAGACAAACAGCACACACTGTCAAACAGAAGAAGCAGCAAATAGGTCAGCACATCAGTGCAAAGCAGACTTAACACCGCTCAGGTGTTGGTAAGCATAATGGGAAGCAAAGTTAGGAAAAGCATTTGAAGGCAGAAAATGAGGTGGTGGGATAAAGGATGCTCAGAAATACAGTATTAAACAGGAGACAGGGGAGAAGATGCTTGGTTTGGGGTAAAGGGAGATAAAAAAAGATAGATGAGGGAAGCTAATAAGTTCTATTTGGGTAGGGAGAAGGGGATGAGAAGAAGAAGGAGAACTGGAAGTGTTCAAGACCAGGCACAGGGCTTTGAGCAACCTGGTCTGGTGGGAGGTGTCCCTGCCCAGGGCAGGGGCGTTGGAACTGGATGATCTTTAAGGTCCCTTCCAACTCTAACCATTCTACGACTCTATGATGAGACAGGGTGAAACACTGGGGGTGAATAATAATGAAAAAGAGAGACTGCAGCAAAAAGGAAATTTGCATAATGTGCCATACTGCCAGCTAGTGTAGTGTAGCATAATTTTATTGAAGTCAGTAGAGCTAAGCCTATTTACAGAAAATAAAGAAATAAAATTTATTTCATACGTAGAAATCACTCCTATTATTGTATCATTTTTTCTTGGGTAGATTTGGACTCTTAAACAATCCCACCGAATTAAGTCTAAAAGTAATGCTCTTAATATAAAAAATAATCCCTAATAACAAAAAAGAACTGAAGAAGTTTATCTGGCAGTATTTTAAAAAGCACCTTTATCTATAATAAGATAAGGAAAAGAGAGATTTTCTTGGAATTTATTTGTGGCCTGCAATGAAACTAATATATGTGCAGTACAAAGATTGCTGTTTAAACTGACTGTAACCCTTTAAATTAAAGGAGAATAATACGGTAATTTCATATAGCATTGAAAATGTCAAAATAATTTGAAGAGATCAACAGAGCACAAATTCCACTAAGTCAATTCATGCCTATCAAGTAACAGTCTGCAGGATATTGGAAAACACAAAGAACTTCAACCGTAAATGATGGGGAACAAAACTATAAAACAAGATACTGTGATTTAGCAGCAATTGATTAAAATGAAAGGGGATGTTCACCTGCCTGATTGTTGTTCATTTCCATCAAAGACTACAGCCAAGTTTCAATCAATCAATCAAAAATGACCAGTAACCACAAATGAAGACAGAAAAGCAGTAGGACTAAGCACTATGCCAGATATTTAGGATCGAGATGTGAATTTTCAAATTTATAGACTGCTTGAATGAGGGTTTAGAAAGGGTATATGTATAAAAGGCATACCACAGTATGATTATACTGTACATGAAAATGTAGCCCAACATTTAATTCATAGCTGTAATCTTCTACCATTTTTCAAAATGCAGTATCAAGCTCCTCAACAAATCTTGTGCACAACACTTTACATTTACAGGTGGGATCTTTTATATCAGTTATAGCCTTGGACCACATCTTTTCACAGTCTTCCCTTAAGTGCACTTACCATATTGTCTGGCTCTTCAAAGGCTCTTATATCTTCATCCCCAGGAACCACTGAAACCAGTACGCGCTTGTGAAGGCAAAATTTGCCCATCGCTATCTGAAAACTACTCTATCTCATTGCAAAATATGCAACTGAGGATTGGCTTTTCAAGGCACAGTTGCTGGTATTGCCTTGTTTATACATAAATTATCTAAAATTTAGGGGTATGTGAAACAATGAATTGAATTCTGCATGAAAGACTCATTGCAAAAGGTATTGCTGAACAAGGTCTGTCTTAACATGGCTGCTGTTGTTCGAATGAACCAAAATCCATCACAAATATGTGGAATAAACAAAGCAGGATGACAAATTATTGCTAGATTTCCTTGACACTGCCAATTCTGAAGGACTGAACCAATACTTGTCCCTCCTTGCTGAGAAGGCACTTGCCATTCTTCAACCATTAAGCCAGTTTCTGGTTTACAAATATAGTACAGCTCAAATAGCAATGAAGATGTATCTTCTGTAATTTACATATCTGAAAATGTTCACTTCCTTTTATTAAAAAAGTATTTCATAGAGCGGAATTCCAGTCGAAAGCTGTTTACCCATCAGTCTCTGACAGATAATATTATATTATCTCCTTGGCAGATAATAACTTGAGGTCAGTCTCTTTTCTTCCCTTGTGTGACGGTACCATTCTTCTGTAATATTCATAAAAATAGATACTCAATTATCCAATACAGAGAACCAGACCAAAACAGTTATCCCACAAATAAGAAGTTGCACATCTTTTGTTGAGTTTTAAAGGGCTACTGTAAATGTAGAAACCAATATCTCTGTGTCCATAAGCATATATCTCAATTCATCATTTGGGAGCTTTGTTTCTGTGAGGTAATTCGTTATCTTGAATCAAGGAGCCTTGCAGATGTGTAAATTAACCAAATACAGCACTTCTCGGTGCCAAAAGACTGTGGTATGGAGGAAAAAAAGGTTGCCAATCAACTAACCATCTCCCTGCAGAGATAACAGAAGTCAGAGGAGATATAGAAAAAAACTTATTGTCTGGTTTGTGACCAAACTCATTTATAACTCCAGCTATCTCAGGCAGAGTGGTAAGCTTCCTGCTCCTTCCAAAATACCAAGAATAAAACAGCAGGTGGAAGGGAGAGTGCTGCTTCCGATCACTTGAAAAAATACTGCAGCTGCATGAATGCTTTTCTGAACTTCCAAAGGATTTCACAAACAAACAAAGATTTTACAGGGTAATACCTTTCTCATGCGTTTGTGGATGGTCACTGCAGTTTAAGGCACTTTAGAAGGAGCTGGGCTATATATTTGGCTCACTCCTACTATTACAGTACATTTAGGAAAAGCAGGCTGAAGACTAGTCATTTCAAGCTCGTTTCATCTCAAATGGTTCATTCCCATTGAGATCCCACCCGCTAAGAATTTGTATGTAGAAACTGTGTCAATATGTGAAATGGTACACGGCACCATGTTCACCCAGGGTAAGACATGTTTCACTCAGAAACTGCTCAGTGAACCAGCAGAGAGAGAGGAGGGGCTTATCCTTTGCTGAAACAAGTTCACAGCTGGCCTTTCAAGCACAAGAAATTACACCCAGGCCAACAAAGAGAGGTTTGCATCTCTAAGTAAAACCACACATTAATTTGGAGCTACGATCAGCCTTCTTTGAGAGGAGGAGTGAGTAGATTACATTTTGGGGGGGAAAGGATTAAAACTTTCTGGAGATTGATAGAGTTCAGAGGAAAAAGCGTCTGTAAGAAGTAAAATGTTACACCAAGAAAAGTGTATTCTGATGAAAAATAATCAAAGGAGATTTTCGTTGAATAGGATGGCACCAAAGGCACAATCTGCTTCTCTGCCTGCCACCACGTTAGAGATCACCATTACCTGAAGGAAAAGGAGGGCATTCTGGTTTATAAGTAATTTAAGTACATTTTTCTTTCAATCCATTGCCTGTCTGTTACCGAATTTCAATACGCTGTGTTGTCAGTTTACAGTGTTATTAATTCTTCTATTTGTGCATTATTTTCCCCTGGCTGGAGTTTAAATCATCTAATGTGACGGGATAGCCACAAGGTATTCCTTACCGAAAGGCCTGGCGGAGGTAGGATAAGGAACCACTCGGCAAGATGAGACTCTTTTTATACGCTTCATCCAGTTTGGAGTCTAACTGAAAGTGGGATTTAATACTGAATGAGTTACAGGAGGCATAACAGATGCTTTAGGCAAAATAATTTAGAAACACATCTACTTAAAAGAGGAAGTTGCAATAAAACATTTCCACACCATTAACTGTAGGTTGTGCACATATTATATAAAGAATCCACATGAAGAAACACTTGCTATAATAAAACTGTGGATTCCAGATTGCAGCCAGGAAGCACTGACAGACTGTAGGACTCTTGGAACCGAACATGCTCCAAAGCTGTGTTTCAAATTCCTAAAGCTGAATTTAAGAGGTTTTCGAGGCAACAGAAATTACTCTGCAGTAAAACTAACAGTGCGTGCCCGTTTTGTACCCAAGGGAGGGAAGGAGGCAGCATCGCAGAGCTAGAATGACTCACAGCCCAAAAAGGAAGACTACAGGAGATACACTCTGTTAATGAGCCTCTCCAGAGAGAGGGGAAAGCCGTGATTTGAGAGGCAGACAGGAGTTTCCTGAAGAATAGGAAGAGCTTTGCAAGCCTTGTATCCTTGTTTTGAAATTTGCA
This sequence comes from Tringa tobata, assembly GCA_033628505.1. Lineage (NCBI taxonomy): Eukaryota > Metazoa > Chordata > Aves > Charadriiformes > Scolopacidae > Tringa > Tringa tobata. The sequence goes on along the minus strand of JAHREE010000306.1, from coordinate 166,535 downwards.
TGAGTTCAAACTTATTTAAATGTATAAACAGCTGTCAGATGTTCTGAACTTATCACAGAGTTTTTGGAAGTGCTGTGTTGACGCCGGTGAAGGAGAAGTAGAGCCTCTAATAGCTTTGGAATGGCCGTGTGGAGGGTTTTCACAATGCCTGCAGATCAGCGCTTGTCAAATTAAATTCCAGGCAATGCAAAGAATAAACTGTACTGCAAGAAAGGATACCTTGAGCTAATTATAACCTAGTGCAATACAGTTCTAAACTTTACGGAGACACTCTTCACTCTTTCAACTGGGGAAAATAAAATAATTAAAAAAAAAAGTGATCTAAGCCTTATGTAACTGTGCCATCCTTTTTGAGTGATTGATCCATTTTGCCAACAATACCTCGAAGCACATTTAAGAGGATACGAGCAGCACTGATGGAAAGGGGAAGAAAGGAAGAGTAAACAAAGCATCTGCAATTAATTTCCTGTAGTTGATACAGCTTCTCATCATGTATTTCTGTCTTGGTGTTATTTTCTTCACGCAGTCCCCCCGTAACCCGAATAATAAAGGGTGTGCGAGGGGGAGATACGGAGTTGGCATAAAGGTGCAAAACACAGGCAGTTCAGGATGTATTCTTCCTTTTAGGACATTTGGAGAGTTATAACTCTAGATGACATTTACAGCACTGTTTGTCTTAACTATTTAGGCTATAATAGCACACATTCTCATCTGAGCTGTATCCACACTGGCCCATAAAGATGCCAGCTGTGACCAAAACTGAGAGTGTTCTCACATATTCTCTCCACCCCAACACCCAATCGCTGTTGCTGCCGACTGATCTATATACTAAAAAGAAAATCCATACAGTAAAAAATTTCAATTAACCCTTACTCAAAAGCCAAGAAATCCACTAAGATCAATAATAATTTTATCTGCTGCACAATTATCATTGATTATATTACATATAGGGACAATTCATAGTAGAATTAATTGTCTAGAATAAAAATCAAACCAAAGAATCCCTTAACCCCAAAATATAATGGTTGGTAACACCAATTACTCTATATATAGCACTGTAGTGTACGAACTCTCCTATTGCTTACAAAGTCACTGCTTATGAAGAATAATGAAGGTGAATTTCTAGGAACACTTTACAACTGCGCAGTGTAAAGAAAATGTTTTGAGTTCTGTTTCTTAAAAAGAACCTAACAAAAACAGAAGCACAACATTGTTACTGAAGAGCCGTTAACAAATCCTAGTTAAATGTGGTGGCTGGAATCAGTGTGAGAACACTGATTAAATGGTTATTCCAGAAAAGAAAACACTGAAGGGATAAATACAAGCAATCAGAAACCCGAACTTCTGTTGAGGAAGATCTCTTGTGGGCAGTCTCCAAGCCACCAAACAGCCATTTCAGAAACAAAGGAAGCTGTTGTCTGTTTAACAACATTCAAATCTGCCCAGACCTCACGATCAGTTGTAAAATTACACAGCAGAATTTCCAGCATGCTTTTTGTGACTAAAGTTTGATGAATCACAGAAATCTAATAGAAATATTTTATCACCCCCCACTGAATCGTTATTAGCTTTCATCTGCCAAGTCCCAATCACTGCAAGAACGCCTGACAGGCCAATGACAACTCACTACTTCCAATTTTGTAGTGTTTAAGAAGCATTTTTCATCCTTACATAGGTAAACAAAATTGATACAGGGGTTCACTGAAGCTCCCGCCCTGCAGCACCCTTGTCAGAAGTAGATAATTTTTTCCCTGCTGTCTTTTTTCAGGTTTGGACTATTTCTATTCCTTCATTTATCCTATGCCACCAAATGGGAAGGTTACAAGGAAGGTCTTTTCCTGGAGTTTAATTTCTTGTTCAACAATGAATTGTCCTGATGTTATCATTTCATAGAAGAACTTAAAAGGCACTACCTGTGCAATCATTGTGTGCTGAGAAATGTTCTGGTTGTATAGACACACTCAGGATTTCCCATTGCTCTTTACATCTCATTCACAGAGACAGTGGCTCCACCCAAAGACTTTTACCTGCCAGTCACAAAACTTACAGGATTACTTGACGCATTTTAATGCCAATTTGAGATGGCTGTTAATTACTCGGACTCACTGCTGACACTGTGTTGATGTGCTCTTTATTCTTAACCTGGTCTTCATTTTTAAGGAACAAGTTTCCAGGAGATTGCAGTATTCATTATTTTTGTTATGACTTTAATGGTGGGACCAGTAAATTGCTCAAAACATCACGACGACCAAAACGCTAATAGTAGTTTATGTTCAGTCCTTAAAATCGTCTAGGTTGGAAGAGACCCTTGGGATCATCGAGTCCAACCATCTACCCTACTCTACAAAGTCCTCCCCTACACCATATCCCTCAGCACCACATCTAATCGTCTCTTAAA
>JAHREE010000306.1:126640-149536 GCA_033628505.1 Tringa tobata | reverse complement strand
GAAAAACCAAGACATTATTCTAATGTTCATTTATTTATTTATTGCATCCCAATTAAGCATTTGTGTAATCCTTTCCTATATCTAAATTGATGTATTTTACATTTTTTACACATAAGCAAACAAGATTACCCATATAAAGCATCTTTTTTCCCCCTGCCTTTAAACCTCAAGTCTCAGAATGTTCTCACAAAGCACTGTTACATTTTTAATATTTTCAGAGAGTAGGGTTTGTGAGAGATCACGCCGTGAGGATGTGTACAGGGAAACAGCTCCCTTTACACCCCTGGGCCAAGTCCAGCAGCTCAGCATGAGTTGGTAAAAACCAGGAGTTTGTGACCAAGTCCCAAAGCCAGATCACAAATACATTCTGTGTGAAATTCCGCATTGTTGGAAACATGAAATGTAACAGGAAAGGAAAAAAAACATAGTTGTAAACTCAAGTCATAAGCCAGCAGTCCTGGTAAAGTAAGATAAAGAGATATTTGAACTAAATTTCTGTCCTGCCTTAAATCCCATTGTCCAGCCACACCATTCCTGTGACATTCTGGGTTCATTTTACACCTGGCTGCAAAAGCAGCTTACCTTACAGACTGGAGTGGAAACTGCAATTGTCCACATCAGAGTGACACACCTTCCACCAAATCCTAAATTCAAGCAAGTTATAGTATTTCACCATTTCAAACTCTTTCCATCTAAACTCGAAATGAAGCCCACGATGCGTACGCATCCATTAGCCCGACAGCTGGCTCAGAGAACAAGGAGCAAATATATATTGACCTATTTTCTACTGGCAATATATTAACGAAGCCAAACAGCTGTGGTTGTTTATAACACTCGAATATGCAAATTAACTTTCCTCATGCCTGCAAATGTGTTTGATATGTTACATAATGCCCAGAACATGCATTTTTAAAACTCCATACCTGGTGCTCAATGCTAAACTTCAGTAATACGCACGGCAGCCTTAGCTTTTCTGAGTGAGGGAAGCAGGACTGCTTTTTATGCTTTCCAGGTATACATGAATAAAGCTTTTCTTTCATGACACCAACTACACCCACTGCTGCATTTCTTCCTCCATGTGCATTTCTTCCTCCATGTGCACATTTAGAGATAGAGTGTCTTCTGCAGGCAGAAATCCGTTAGAGGACACATTACAGCTCCGTAGTATCACAAAAATCACATCTCCCTCACCCCTGCATCATCATAACTCAGTGGGAGTACAGAAAAATCTAACTGGCATCGGAGCTATGAACCCTGAGAGGCCATCTGACAGCAAGATGACGTCTTCTTCGTGTTTCGATGCAATCAGGGTTGAAAACAAAGCCTTCACCTAAAGTTTCTCCCTGGAAACATAAATCTGCGTTATGGAATCTGAGTGCTTCAAAGTTCCAGAGGTTACAGTTTGGTCATCAGATAGGTGTCCTCTTCTAAAGGTTAGAATAGTTTACTGAAATAGTGCAGTAAATCATTCTAACCTCTGCTCAAGACCTTAATGGTAATGTACGTCATAACTGTATTTACATGAGTGCAGAGAACCACAAATTTGGCTTGAAACATTGGTTCAGTTATTTTACATAGAGTATTGTATTGGAAACTCTGCTACTTACAGAACATCCAAACAATGAGGGAATTTCTGGGGAGACCAGTTTTTTTTCTACAATTTTTAAAAAGTAATCAAAGATCTCCAAAGCATTCATATATGCCCAAGAATATCTGTTTCAATAAATTTTTCTTTATTTAAGTAGTAATTTATAACTGTTTCACTGTGGCAGACAGATTAATGATTATAGCACCTAATATGATGCAGCAATTAGTACATTTGAAAGTCTTCACTCCCCCCCCGAAAAAAAACCCTCAAAATAATTCAGTGATGTAGCGAAGTTCCTCAATCGACACAGCACCTTTTCCTTGTGTAAAGCGGGTAGTATATCCCCCAACCCCAACTTACATTTAACTTGACAAAATCTCATCACCTATCCAAGGTATGCTTAATTGTTTTCTTAGAGTCTTTCACAGGGCTGAAGGTGCAGTGTTTTGTTCATTGTATAACATTTTTACATGCAAGCAGTGGATACAAAATTGCGTATATAATATGATACTACATAAATTTTATTTTTTATGCCTTTTTGACTGAAGCAGCTATACAACATGCACACAATGGAAAGAAAAAGAAGCAGTTTCTAGGAAGTATGGAAGCCTCCAATGAGTTTTTATAGCATTCAGATCCCAAAGTTCTTCCAGTTTTATCTGTACTAAAGAGGTTCTTAGAGTAAAGAATTCGAATGAATGTCCTTTAGCCTACTATCCTTAGAGCCATACATAGTATTACCTTTCACACCATTAAGAAATCTCACTGAAGTGATTGCTTTTGATCCTTTCTCCTTGTTAGTTCCAATAGCACCGCTTTTTCTTTCCTTATTTCTTTTCTTCCCCAAAAGGGAGCTCAAGAACTCTCTGATCTGTAATTGCACAACGTTCAGAGCAACTGAATTTCTCTTACACAGACAAAGTTTTTACAATGACCTCTGTGACTGTGATATAATGGGATCATCTTCCCAGGTAATAATTTGTAGTGAATGTGATGGGTGAAGATACGGCGAATACTTTTTTCCTTACGAAAGGATATAGGTGCAAAACAACTCCCCACAGAGAGTTTCTAAAAAGTGCCATGAAAAGCAAAATGATGTGCACTACTGAAATTGTTTGAAAATAAGAAAGCATATAGATCAACTGAAAGACATATTGAAAATGAATGAAGAAATACTGTAGAGGAGGAACAATCTACACCTCTGCTCCTTCTCTTGCGAGTCAGGCTATTAAATATTCTAGTGATTTTAGAAAAGAAGACAAGCCCAAAGGTCTAATAGATTAACTCCACTGTGACTTAAATGATGTAGAAACAGACAACAAAGAAAATAAAACAGATTTATACTAGGCTACTTCGATGAATGACCTCGGAACAGCTCACATTATGGTCTCAGTATCTAGCAAGCAATTTCGATGGAGAAGTACTGTAATAGGATTTTTCTCCCACACACCAATTATTATTAAACAGAAACAATTCTGTGGGAGAGAGCATGGGCAAATAAGTCACAATGCACTTATATTTTCTCTTAGATGTAGGTGTTTTGGCAATGCATGCATATAAAAGCCTACAAAGTCTATTGCAGTGTAACTAAAAAAACCCAAAGTTTCTGAAAAGATGAAAAAAGGGTTTTTTATCTTCCTCATCACCATTTTCAGGCATTTTTATATATATCAGTCTTTGAAACTCCTCTAAGACTGAAGTGATCGGCATCTTTATTTTATAGATACTGAATAAGATAAACAGTGTGACCATGACAAAAGAGAAACCCCGTATGTGGCACCGCCTATAAATGGATCGCAAAATCTCCTACAACTCTACTCTATCATCATCTTAGTTACTGCACCTACATTTTCTCTCCTACTAAACTTACTTTTCCCTTACCAAAAGGCAATTCAAAATATCCACAGTGGCATATAGGCAGGATATCTGTTTCTCTTTGCGCTGAGAAGTTGGGACTGTGCCTATGCTAGGGAAGAAAATTCGCCAGGGGCTATTCATGGTCTCAAAGGTCCCTTCCAACCATGAAGATTCAGTGATTCTGTGATTCTCTGGCATTGAGGCCGCTGCACGGCACGGCTGGTGCTCACACACCTGAAATACCTCACTCTTCAAAATACTTTGGTGGCACCCAGTCTGCTTGCTGGGAGTGCCAGGTGGCCGGTGCCCGTGACGACGCTCATGATTAAAGAGGATCAAACAGTGATCTGCCCTGACCGCTGGGACTGATGCTGCCTGGGACACCCACCCAGAGCCTGCTGACCACCCACCATTCATATTGTTAACCATAACGCTGTGTTATGTGACAGATTCCACCTCGGCCTATCTACTTCAGCAGATCCAATGATCTTAGACTTGGTTGGCTCAACCTGCCATAAGTGACTTTGCTGAAAAAAGCGAAACAAAACAGAAAGGTATAAACACAACAAAACAGACGTATGCAGCTTTGAAGTGTTTATTAATATCTTAACCATAGAGATTGCAATTGAGGAGAACGACTTGCTGTCCTTGTGGCAGAGATGAATTATTAATCCCGTATATGTGCAGTTCAGTCACTGCAAGGAGTAACATCACTTTATAGCATGAGCGCAAGCGTGCTCCAAAATACCTGAAGAACACATGTGCCTTTTTAACTCCACATACTCTGGGTAATTTAATAATTTAATTTAACTGTGCCAACATATACTTATGGTATTTTTTTCCTCATACCACGTCAGAATTGTTATCCTCAGGGATTATTTAGTCAGTCACCAGGAACACATTTGTCCATGTCCTCAAGAGAACACCAGTAACTCTTTCCCCTAAGCAAGACACCCGTAGACATCAGTCAGGAACAAGATTGTTTGCTTTTACAGAAGGTAATGGAAGAGAGATCAGTCTTTTTCTAGATATATGCATTTTGCAGAGAATGTTTCCTACTACAAAAATCTTAAAAGGGTTTTTGCAAGCGGTATTTTTGGCTGATTTACATAAACTAGGAGTTTATAGGTCTTCATACTTACCATGCATGTAAAACATTCAGTGTCAAATGGTGGCTTATCTCAAATGGCTCTGAATAATATGGGAGAACCCCATTGCTGAACAGCACCTGAAAGCAGATGTTCTTCCAACAGCTCCTTTTCTTCCATTTAGTACCACATTTCCACGCATTCAATAGATCTAAAAAAAAAATCTTCTGGGCTCTTAGTTTCAGTGATATCTTGGAACAGTAAGCTCCATAAATCTCATATGTTGGATGATTAGTTCCTTTCTTCAGTTTTAAAATGTATTGCCTTTCAATTTCCATGATTATTTCCTTGTTCTTATGTGATAAGTAGTAAATAGGAGCCACCATTTATCTTGTCAGCATAGTCCATTATTTTGCATGTCATGTGCCTTCTACTTGTCTTCTCACTCAAAATATGATAACTGTTTAGTTCAATCTCTCTTCCCCCAGAGCTATCTCTGTGCCATTTAACGTTCTGGCACCTTCCGTGAAATCCACTCTACCTCTGCTAGGTCCTTCTTGATTCAGTCTATTTTAAGCTTTAATTTCCATGAAAATATAAGAAATGATTTATGTAAAAAAGCATTATAAGACCTTAGTTAACACTTTTGTGAAAGGCCTCTATTTATCTCGAATCTGGCATTTTGCAAGAACAATCATACCATTCCATCCTAATTACATTATCTTGTACATTCACCTTATTCAAGATACTTAATACTAACAGCTGTAATAAACTCGTGGTACTGCATTAAATCACTGCCCATCACCCAGTTAACATCCCCTGCAGCATCAATCCCTCACTGGCAAAGTCAAAGCAAAATGAACAGCTTCGTTTCTAGATAATTACCTTCCTCCCAGCCATGTTTATTCTACAGCCTCCAATGTAAGAACCGCAACTGCATTATTTTGCCAAAGCATGGTAACAGTTTTAATCCATAAATGAACACCTACTGAGACACCAGATCTCCATCAGCCCCGCCTGCTGTTAGATGCAGAACCGGAGCTCGGAGTCAGCTTTTGCACTGGACCCTCCCACCGAAAGGGACATGCCCACATTCTCCTACCCGAGTCAAGGGAGAAATTTAGTAACACCCTCTGCAGCTCCCAGAGTTTTCATCGTTTTTTCCTGTTCTTCCAAAAATCACAGACCTATAGTCATTTACGAGGGCAGGTGTCTGTTTATGCAGGCCAGATGCTGGATTTATTTTTCCCCCTCAAACCACGGCACCCAAGTGCCAGCTGAATATAAGACCCATTTGGCAGCTTCATCCAATAATCCCCATCAGGTCAGCCGGAGTTTAACCTCAGGTATGCTGGGATAGTCTGTTTGAAACAACTATATACAACATCACAGGGTGTTGTGCTGTAGAGAAATGCAGATTAAAACAGCTGAAAGCTAATTTGGCACATTATACTGAGATGCTACTCATACCTGCAGGAACTCTCAGTTGATGATTATATTCTTCATTCGCCATTATTCTTCTCCTTCAACTAAGCTGGCCAGTTCTGGTTAAATCTGAGAGCTTTTCATTGTAAAGTGCCCTTTCAGGTACTAACGTGGAAAGGGAATAATGCATCAGTTTCAGCAAAGCATTCAAGATACTAATCAGGATGAAGCCTTTCACTTAATTTTCAAAGTTAACTTTTTTATTTCTAAAGAAGTTTCTTTTCACAGTTTGTAGCTTAAGGAATATGAAAACCAAAGCTGCAACACTGTTTTTTGAATTGGCACGACTCCTGTTTTCAATGTTTTCATTCTAGGGGAATTGTTAAGCCCATGCTTAACACTCGTGCACATGCATTTCAGGTAAATATTTGATTATAATTTGGTGTGTTAATAATAATTTTTTTAATGTGGAATTTTTAATTTAGCACATTTTGAGTACTTATGCAAGTTTATATTGTATTATACTGTGATGCAGTTATTTTCCACTCTGCAAGTGTAAAGTAGCTCATTTTTTTTTAGATTGGAATTTCTTACAGTAACAGTACTGATAAACTCTCCTACTCTGCTCAAGAATCCCTGTGATCACAAAAGAAATCTTTCCAAGGCTGTATGCCATTCACAGTGACTTTTGTGAATACTTAGAAACTCGTGTATCTGGTCACCTTTCTTTAGGTAAGAAAACCTGCCATTCAAAGCATGTTAATTATTTTAGATAACCTCTTCAACAAATACTAGCAAATACAGGTAAAGCTGTTTATTGTTAAGCTTTGGCTTTAACACTGCAGGACACTCATAAAAAGGACATGGCCACAGGGACAAGTTGAAAGGTGGACAGCTGCTGCATCTCAGTAAAGAAAAAAGAGTGTGAACAGAGATACATTCCTTGTTGGGTATTTAAATTGGTGAGGAAATCAGTATTAAGAATCTTCTAAATATGAAGGTGTTATTAAATAAAACTCCACCTAAGCAATCTGTACAATGAATGTTTCAACCATTTTCTCCCTACACACTCCTATCTAGATTTTTAAAAATAGTCATAACTTTGTTTATACTGTGCAGTAAAATGTAAAGCACATTTTCTCTTCAGTGTGGCTTTTTCAACTGCAAATATTATTCTTTGCCATCAGCCTCAAATGATAAATTAAAGCCCAGTAATACTGGAGTTCATGTCATTGACTGTATATGTATATAAACCCCCTATGTTGTTGTAGGCTTCCACAGATATAGAGCAAGTTCTACTTTTAAATGTCTTTTATGTTCTGGGTAAGGTGGTCTCGACCAGTCCGAGAGGAGAAGGGAAGCCTCTCTTCCCGTGCAGAGCCATGGGCCATCTGCACCATTTCCTCCAATTAGACTGGTTCTGGGTGTCTGATTGGGAAACATTTATTCCCCGAGAAACGCATCACGTGCTGAACACTGAGCAGGGATTAGTCAGCATGGCTTCACTGCCAGTGTTTAGTAACTGCCTTCCAAACGTGACAAGTTCAACGGGCTCCAGTAGCAACTCTCCTTAGTATGGCTCCCAGCAGGGTATCTATCTCCATGCCCTGCCTACATCCATCAGCAGAGCTTACGTTGTGAATATGTATCGCCCCACCTTTAGATCTCTATAATTAGGTGATTTTTTTTTTCTTTACTCCCTTCTCCTTCCCTTTGTATGTATGCTTTTTTCACCCTGGACACTACAAAGAATTTGGTGTTTACCTAGCTCTTGCTACCAAATTGAAAATTAATTCTGTAATTATGCAAGTTGCATCTTTTTTTAAGATCATAGGCTTCACTTAGATGTTTAAAGGCAGGCATAGTATGTTGCTGTGCACTCCAGAGCACATCACAAATAGGCTGTGATTTCCACTGAGGTCTGTACGTGCTAATGCTACATAATCATAGGCTCTGTCTAGAAAATCAGGTTTTAGACATAATGTAAGCTGTAATTATCACAGGTATGCTCATGACCAAGCACTTCAAGGCACCTAGAAATGTAAGTTTAAAAAGCAGCTAAAAGAAGAGAAGACAAATGACAGACTGGCAAGAGAGTTCAGTACAGGCTGACAGCAAATCAGAATTCTCAAGCATGGTTCCACTAATGCAGAAGTAATCAGAAGGATTTGGGAAAACTATTTCCTGTCCTACAAAGAAGGAAAAAAAAAAAAAAAATTCCCACCTTAATTAATAGGGGAGACGGCATATTGAAAGCTAGTTTTTGGGAAGTTAAAATGACAACCCGCAGAACGAAATCACTGAGGGGGCTTCAGAAATGAGATTGGCTCAAGGAAGCGGGGAAATGCCTCCCTGGGCTATCCCAAGCAGCTGCTGGACAGGACAAGGCTGCTGGAAAGGCAGCAAAGCAGGATTCCTTATTCCATTTCAAAGTTCCTTTTCAGGGGAAAATTGCTTAACACTGGCGACTGCCCCATCCCAGCTCAGAAAACATGATTCAAAAACTATTTCAAATAGGTAGGAGAACACCTCTTGAAGACATATGAAAAAAACTGTACACATAAATCCTATAGAAACAGCAACTGCTGTTTGGTTGATTTCCTATTTGTTATACGAGGCATTTTCTGCATTAATTTTACACATTATGTAAACAGATTAGCATCATCGTTCGGAGACATTTAGCCTGTTTTCTGTGATGTTTTTGAAAGATGTTCAAGTCCCAAGAGTAAGATGATTAAACGATGCAAACGGGTGCAAAACCTTGCATTTCAGGATATTTCCTAAGTATAAATTGAAGCTCGGTAGAGTTTGACTCCCTGATACCTGAGCCCCATGCTGCTAAACATTTACTTCTAGTCTCCGGCTCTACTATATTACCTCCTCTCATTCTGCTAATTAGACATAAATCTATTTAAAAAAAAACTTTTTCTTTACAGAGTTAATCATGTTTAAAGGAAGAAGATGACTTGTTTAAGATTATTATGCAGTTTCAGTTCCCATTTTAACAATTTTTTCAGATGATATAAACCTTTCTCTTACTGCAATTTACGACTTTGTCAGAAGAAGATGCATTCTTGAAAGCTTCCTTTTAATTTCTAAGTGGAAAACAGAAAGATAGGGAGATTAAGATTGTAATTCTCAGTCTAATATTTGAAGTTATTCCTAGTAGGTTGCACCGGCCATCCTGATTGTTTGGTTTTACCTTCTAATAAAGTTGATAGAAGGATGGAGAACTCATGTGTTATTCTATACCTCTATTGGAAATCAAAGGACAGCAGATTTTTTCCTTTTCTTTTTTCAATATCCACAACCACAATCTCTCTTATTTCGAGGCCTACCTTCCCGGTGCCTAGTGCTGACCTGATTAAAGGGGGCTATAATTTTGTTTACTTTCATCTGTTCACCTTATCTCTGGCTCGATCAAATATTTTCAGTGATATCCTCCTTCTGCCTGAACATTTTGATGATCACAGACCTTATTTCCTGCCAGAAAGCATACAAACCCTTTTCCTTTGCTGGTCTATTCGCGCTATAAACAATAGGATTTACTGTGGCAGGCTGGGCATATCTGTGGTAACCAGATGGCTTTGCCTTAACTGAAGAAATAGATAACAGCCCTCCAAGCAGCTGCTGCAGTGCGTGTAGCACCTGTCCTAAAATCCCACAGGTTCAGAAAACAGTAGCAAGTACACAGGTATATATTCTATAAACATCCTAATTGTACATTCAGTGGATGTATGCCTGCGTGTGTTAATGTCCATCTATCCATGAGCTGTTCCAGGGCTTGCTTCCAAATTTCATCCCTGCTCAGGCATCACTAAGAGCCTGGGCTATTTCCCCGCATCACTGCCCGCAGGTACCAGGACTGCCCGCATGAAACTGCGTTCCGGGACGCTCAGAAGACTCAGTGTGGAAGCCAATGGCACAGCTAAAATCAGCATTTCTGCTTTTCCCTCCGTGGTAAGATGGCTTGAGTTCCAATAGTTTTTGGAGGGTTTTTAAAATTTGTTTAGTTTTTTTTTTTAATTTTTAAAAAATATTTATTTATTTATTTAAAGCTGAGTTCTGAATAGATTTCCATCTTTTTTTTTGTCCACTTCCAGTACGTAGATGTCAGAGTGGCATTTATCTAGATCACAACAAAGTGCCTTCCTTGTGGTCATTGCCAGCATCCCTTAGGGGACATGCAGATTCTCATAGGACAGGAAAAATTTGCAGGTGATGAAAAGCTGGAAAGAATCCAGGCAAATAGGTGTGGTTTTTCATGGCCTGATCTTTGTTATACAGAGCAAATGGTAGAGTTTAATCACATGACACCGCACACATCAAGTCTAAGGGATTTCAGTGGCACAGAGATTATTAATAATACTTTCATATTGTTGGAGAATTTTTCCATATTTTACACATGTTAACAAAAGCAAGTCTCTTTAACTTCATTTGAAATAAGTAGTTACTATATGCAGCTTAAGATGGGAAACTGGGACATGAAAGTCACACTTCTCTATTGTTCTCGGTCATAAAATAACTTCAGTCTTTTTTTCCCTCAGTCTTGCACCTTGAACAAGTCAAATATAAATCANTAACTTCATCCTTTTTTTCCCTCAGTCTTGCACCTTGAACAAGTCAAATATAAATCATCTGGTTAAAAGTAAAAGGTCATTGGAGGAAGGGGTTTGGTTTTATTTTCTTATTTTTTAAGGGTTGATGGGCAGACTTTGCCAAAACAAGTCAAGGAAACCAAAAAGCCCAAATACTAATTACTCTTCCCATTAACACTAGGAAAAGCTTGTGAGGTACTATTATCTACTGGTTAATTGACTATAATTTACTGTTGAATCAAATCTGCAATAGTCCTGCTGTCCAGGACATCTTGCCAACCAACGGAGGTAAAACTGTACAACTCCCAGCAGCAGGTGTTTAATAAAAGATCAGATGATCTCTGTTGTGCCAGGTTCTGGGATGTCAGGCTCTTCCACCTCTGGCCCCAAAGGTATAACTGCAACAATTTTAATTACTGATAATTTACTGGAGCTCAAGTGAAACATAGCCACTTGGACTGTTGGTTCAATAAAAATAAAAGACAACCTCATTTACAGAACCAATGTAACAGAGAATTTCTCTTTAGGAGAAATCCCCCTGCCTAAACTGTGATTCCAGATCTCCATCTGAGGGAATTCTAAATGCACTTTCCTGCTGGGGCGACTGACCTGAACGTTCCAGGTAGCAAAGATTTTAGGTCACCTTTCTTTGTTGAGGATTACCATATCCATTTTTCATCATTAATCCCGAAAATGTTAAATTTATTAACATTTAATTCTTTGCCTGTGGAATAACGTTCTATCATTTACTGAGCTATTTCAAAAGCTCATCATAGCGTTGGGTCGAGTATTTGTAAAATTTGGGACAGTCAAAATTATTAGCGATTTTAGGCTGAGTTGAACAAATAGTTTTGTCATCATAAATGGAAAAAAGCCTCCTAAAACATCAGAACATTCCAGTTTTTGACTGATTCAACATTTATAATAAAGTTATTCTGCATATCTTTGCAAAGATGACTTTACATTTCTAACCTGAAGCAGACAAGGAACTTACGTCTTCTTAAACCTCTAGAAGTCAGGGTATTTTTAGGGGGTGGGAGAGCAAGGTGGGAGAGGAATGAAAGGTTGATTATTTTTTTTTTCAGTCATGCAATCATAATCACCCAAAATTGGGATTAGTCAATCCTGTTCCTCCTTGAAGAAATACTGAATTTTTTTTTTAATGCAACAACTTCAGCAGGACAGTTTCTAAGAACATCATATGTGCATACTCTGTAGAAGATGCATTTGGCTCCCAAAATAAGTCTCCTAAGATACACTGGAGCAGTGTCTTGAAGTTATTCCTAAAGAAGGTAAAGATGGATTTTAAATCTGCTTTCTACATCCCACTTGTTCTAGTTGACATGTTAGCATTGGGAAGTGCTATCAGGCAAAAAATAAATTAAAAAATCACTGTAAACAAAAGGCTAGTGAGAGTTGTTTTATTATTTATGCTAACTTCTATGGGATTTGACATATAGAGGTTTCAAAATGTGAAGTAAGGTAAATATCAGCATGGACTAACACCAGCACATTGTGGTCCCCTGTTAGGCTCACTCAATGCTTAGGATGAAAATGAATAGAAGATGCCCAATATTCTCCCACATGCAATTAAATCATGTCTTTGTGAAAGCTATTACAATAATGTACATAGGTAATTTATATAAGGATGGATTTAATTAGATTTCAGCATCTTTTAATAAAGTCTAGAAACTAGTAGGATGGGGTAAAAGCCAGTACGGTGTAACTACAAGCTAATCCCCTGTGAAGCACACAGTTTTAGGAGCACTCTCCAATTACTGCACAAACTTAATTAAGTTCCTACCAAAACTGGTCTCTCTAGCTTGGTACTCCATTTTCAAAATATGTTATGCTGTATTCCTTAAAGAATTATAGGAATTACGAATAAATTCTCTGTACAGAAGCATTTAGACAACAGCTGCATTTTGCCATTCTTAAAAGCCCAGAAAATACATAAAAGAGATAAACTAAATTTTATTTACTCATTCATTTATTTATATATTATTTATTTATTCCATGTATTAATGAGACACTATTTGCTTGATCAGCCACGCTGCAGTTCAGGTCTTTTAAGTGGCACTATAAAGAATTAGAATAGAATAGAAATAGGAACAGAATAGAATAGAAATAGGAATAGAATAGAATAGAATAGAATAGAATAGAATAGAATAGAATAGAATAGAATAGAATAGTTCAGCTGGAAGGGACCTACAATGACCACCTAGTCTAACTGCCCGAAAACTTCAGGGCTCACCAAAAGTTAAAACATGGCATTAAGGGCATTCTCCAAATGCCTCTTAAACACTGACAGACCTGGGGCATAGACCACCGCTCTCCAGGAAACCTGTTCCAGGCTTTGACCACCCTCTTGGTAAAGAAATATTTCCTCATGTCAAGGCAGAACCTCCCCTGATGGCTTTGAGCCATTCCCATGCCTCTCGGCACTGGATCCCAGGGAGAAGGACCAGCATCTCCTTCTCCCCTTCCCCTCCTCAGGAAGCTGTAGGGAGCAGTGAGGTCGCCCCTCAGCCTCCTCCTCTCCAAACTAGACAATCCCAAAGTCCTCAGCCACTCCTCAAAGGACATGCCTTCCAGCCCCGTCACCAGATTTTTCCTTCTCAGGACACATTCAAGTACTTTCACATCCTTTTTAAATGCTGGGGCCCAGAACCACACACAATACCAAGGTGAGGCAGCAGCAGTGCTACATAAAGGAGGACAATCACCTCTGGACCAGCTGGTGAGGCTGTGTTGGATGCACCCCAGGATGGGGTTTGTCCTCTTGGCTGCCAGGTCCCTCTGCTGACTCCTGTTGAGCCTCCTGTCAACCAGCAGCCCCAGGCCTGTTTTGCAGGGCTGCTTCCCAGCCACTCCTCTCCCAGGTTAGACTGGTGCCCAGGGTTGCTCCATCCCCGGCGCAGAATCCAGCATTTGTTCAATTTCATGCCGTTGATGATTGCCCAGTGCTCCAATCTACCTCTCTGCAGGAACCAATAAAGTATTTTCTGCTTTTATCAGGGTCCCATCTACTGAACTTTCATAGGTGCAATCTTAATACTAGGAATTTGAAAGCACTACTTTGTCATTTGTATGGGGACAATTGTGTTTAGGGCATCATATTTTTAATGATGTTACAAGGAAATGCTTTTATTTTTTGTCACCCCAGACATATTTCAGAAAACGAGGACTTGTAGAAGGACTTAATTCCTTCTACTATCTAATATTCCGATAAAACTTATTCTTTGAACTTCTAACATCTTCAAACTTTAAATATCCTCTGTTATTTACCTTGTTCAAACGAGAATTTCTGAAACATATGTTGCATAAGCAACTGTCAGTAGACAAAGGTCCATTTAGAGGAAGGGAAACATTCCTCCTCTAAAATATTATTAATCCAGCTCCTCTTAGAAGGTCTTAATTGTTGAAGGAACCACTGTAGCCTAGCTGCTGTTGTGCTTTTTGACCAGGAAATAAGGGAGTTCAATGATCATGCAAGACTTTGCAGAAAAAGAATCCCAGCCAACACCTACAGTCCTTGTTATTCCACACCACTTCCAGCTTCATGGAAGAAACACCACATTATAATCACATTTCAGGTGCAAGTAATAACTAGGCCAATAATATATCTCAAAAAAAAAGAAAAGGACCTATTTCATTTAGGTCTGAATATCAAAAGTGAGTCATTCAATTCACCTCAAAATACTTACATAAGTAGTACTCTGGGAAAAGTTAAGATCAGCAATTTCTGTGGGGAAAGAAGCCAGTTGTGTTAAATTAGCCCACAATTTAGCCAGTTTTTTAAGTACTGCATGATCCTTTCTGACACAAAACTTTAAACAAGTTCAGCTTGAGTTGTACAGTAAAAAATATTTTTGAGACAGATGTGGTTTATGTTCAATAAGGAAGCTGTTACAAGTGATAATTTTTTTGAAAACTATGAAGACCAAACAAAATGGGAAAATATAATATAAAATGCAATAAATCTTTAGTGTTTTAAGAATAATGAAAATAGGCATAGAAATAGTGTCTGGACCACAGCTGAACTGCTATGCATTTGAGTTCATTCTCATCAATGAAAATAGCTAAGCCTGGCTATGATGTTGACTGCTGCTTTTAGGGACATTAATAGTATCTAATAATTTTAAAAGACTTTAACAGTTTACAGTTAATGTCCGACAATCTAGTTTCTCATTTAAGATGTCTTATCTAAAAGGACTGGAACAGGCATTCAGTTTATGAAATGACACTGAAATTTATGCCACATTTCTTATAAAAATTTTTAGAATCCTACATCCTTCTCCATGTTTCTCACATAACGGGGATGAAGGTTTTTCCCTTTATTTGTTGGGGCAGGAATTCTCACTCACCACAATTTATTTTCATCAGTCTACTTTAACAACAGACACCAGTGGTATTAATGAAATCAGAATTATTTTGCGGAGAATGTCCATCTGAAGACAAATGATATACAAAGTTTCCCTCATCAGCACATGTGCATTGACCTTAAAGCTTTGCAACAGAAGATTTATTGAGAATTAAATCACTGCTAAGTTTGGGTGACATTCACTAAGGAATAGTGAGCTACTTCCTAATAAGATGTGATTATTGCAAAGAAAAATCGTATTAAAATGAAATACTGTTAGCGTACACCAAATGTTCATTTTAAAGCCATCTAAATGCTATCTTTAGTATCAAGATTCTTTTCAGTAATCATCAAATTTCAATCTGTTCGAACCCTGACTTTTGCCTGAATGGTTGCTTTCTGATACTGCGCTATGGGCTGTGGAGGACAGACCTGGGATACGGCGGAGCACATAAATCACTCGGGCACCTTCTCATTTTCATCAATATCATTGGGAAATACACTTTTAATTTAACATGGTTTCAATTTCCACAGTTCATGCACCAATCAAATAGTACTCTGTTGTCAAGTTCTGCTTTGTGGAACTTGGCAATGCACCCACTGAAACACTGGCCTATACACATGAAAATAACATTTTCCTTTCTCTCCTTTTGATGAACAAATCTTAGTTGGTAGAACCAATGCAGAGCTAAGAACTACTTCCAAGTCACAGCAGAAACATTTTAGTTATGTCTGCCTGGTTTGAACCATCTTTTCTTCTCTCTCCACACCTTGACATGCTTACG
Organism: Tringa tobata; assembly: GCA_033628505.1. Lineage (NCBI taxonomy): Eukaryota > Metazoa > Chordata > Aves > Charadriiformes > Scolopacidae > Tringa > Tringa tobata. Next base: position 133,832 of record JAHREE010000306.1, on the reverse strand, counting down.
GACTCTACCTACCTACCAGCTATGGTTCATGAATATCCTTTCATGACAACACAGGTTCCCTTCAGGAATTCCAAACCTAGCTTGCACAAAGTGATCCAGCACTCCTGGTTTTATTCAGAAAAATCAAAAGATAAGCAGAACTAATCCTCTATTAAGAACCTTGTTTCCCTGAGTGTGGTTGATGTTCACCTTCCCCACAAATGCATAGATTGGTCCTTTGTAAGTTTATCAGGGGGTGGAGCAATAGGACAAGGGGTAATGGTTTTAAACTGAAAGAGGGGAGATTTAGATTAGATACTAGAAAGAAATTCTTTGCTGTGAGGGTGGTGAGAGCCTGGCCCAGGTTGCCCAGAGAAGCTGTGGCTGCCCCATCCCTGGAAGGGTTCAAGGCCAGGCTGGATGGGGCTTGGAGCAACCTGGTCTGGTGGGAGGTGTCCCTGCCCAGGGCAGGGGATTGGAACTGGATGATCTTTAAGGTCCCTTCCAACTCTAACCATTCTATGACTCTGTATATCTACAGGCATTCCTAGATGTCATCATGCCACAATCACACTTGAGACCTGCACTTAGAAAGCTAGCAAGTGGTTAATCTGCTCATTATCACTGACATGAGAAATGCATCTCATTTGGAATTATGTCTCCACAAAAAGCAACCTAAACAACAAACACAACTTATCAGCAGTCTTTCTAATTCTTGATTAAATGTTTCTGCAAGCTAACAAAGTGAATGCAGATGCAGAAGTTTCAACTTAATGAGTCAGATGCGTCAAGGTGTTCTTTCAAATTCCCTGCTTCTGGCAATTGTTTGATACATGGAAAGGAGAAAAAGTATATGTGACATCTTACAATCCAACTGCTATACAGATTTGCTCAGAAAAATAAACAATCTGTTAAAATTTAACTATACATATATAAAATAGTTATGTTGTCAAAACCACTGAATCTTTTGCCCTAAGTGTTTATTTGTTGTTTAATCCTCATGGGCTTCTGAGAGAATTTTTAAGAACAATGTTGTACAAAAAAAGTTCAATATTAATGTCACAATTAACACCCACTTTCTATGGTTTTTTGCACCTTTAAATTCAAATATGAATTGCGATAGAAGCTGTAATTTGGCAAATCTCAATTACATTTTATTTGATGATAACAGAATGAGAAACACTGGCTGTCAGAAGTTTCAAGTATTTTCTTCTTATCTGTCATCAGCATGAGGACTCAAGGACTAATATTCAGAACTGCATTTTGCTGGACTTTCTGCAGAAAAAAAAAAAAAGGAAAAAAAAAAAGAAAAAGAAATAGCTACTGCATGAAATTAACCACATGAGATGCAGGTGAGGTCACTTTCAAGCTAAGAGAATCTTAACCTTTCATTCCTCTTTCCTGATGATGAATTACTACATGAATTTGGAGAGTTATCATAACAACACCAGACTCAGCATTATTAGTTTAAAATTTGTAAAGAGAAAAGTGCTTCTTGGGTCTTTCATCAGTCAAATTCACCATGAAAAGGCGGCAATACCACAATTTTGTCCTGAAATCAGTTTGAAACAGCTACTTTTCCCTGGCTATTTTTCCCTAGCAGAAACTACACTGACATTGTGATTCAAAACCACCTGGAATGGAACTTCGTGGGAGTGTTCCTGCCCATGGCAGAGGGTGGAACTAGATGATCTTTAAGGTCCCTTCCAACCTAAACCATTCTATTTTTCTATGATAGATTCTAGGAACTATTTCCTTTTTATTAAAAACAGACAACAGAAACCACATCGAAATCCACAATTTTACTTTTTTGCTTTTAAAGGTGAAAGGGTATAGTCCTATACTGACACCTTCTTCTACCAAATTATCCTCTGACCCTTTAAACTGGAGACCTTTCATAAGTATAAGAGCACTTCTTGAGTATGTTACTGTCTTAAATTCCCATGGCTCTAGAGTTGTCTGATGTCTGTAACACCTGGTCCTTACCTGAACTCTCTCATACATGATCACTTTGTCACCACATTACAAACCCACGTCATCTCAAGGGAGATCAGGTGTTACGTTTAATGGCAATCCTCAAATTGCTCTATAGAATGCATAAATATAGACACATTTCTCTTCATCCAAAAGATTATTGACAAAAAATATTAATCAAGCCATCAGATAGACAAGGTGTGCAGAAAAACCAGCTAGTTTAAGTGGTGAGGAAGCCTTATTCTTTGTCCACTCAATGGTGAAAGGCGTTACTAAAAGGGCTCACACTTCACCCTGTCACCTTTCACTGGGAGGAAAAAAAAAAAATCCATAAATATTGAGAGAGACATTTTATTCACCTGATAAGATCTCTCAGGAGGTGACCAACAGAAGGTGTATTTTCTTACAATGGGAATTGCTTGACTTCCCATGTAACACAGCAAGCCTACTACACAAGTTACAACAAGCTAAGCAGTAAGTTGAGGAAGGAAAGTAAGTAGGGAAAGAAAAGAATGCACATAATTCAAGAGCCATCTCACTTTAACAGTCTCTCAGTGCACAGAATCTCTTACAGTTTAATATCCAAAGAGGCAGTAATTAGTGATGAGTAGACTTTTCCCAACTAAATCCAGTTTCAGTTAACAACACACAGTTATCCTCCACCCTTCTTTTTTGAGTTGCATTCTTATTGCCAAATCAGCTTGTTTCAGGAAAAAGTTAGCATTATCCAGGTTACACAATAGGTCTTTAAATCATTAATGCAGCTTTTTATTACTACTTCTCCCTTTAGTTTACCTTCCCGAATTGGCAATACTATGGATTTGTATTTAAAGACCATTCCCTTTGGTAAAACTGAGGATTCATGAGAATCAGAATATTAATGGGAAGACAGTTAAACTAAAAGGTTATCCAGTTTCACGCAACCTTTCAACTTTTTTAAATGAGCATAAATGGTGTCTGGTATGTCTACTAATAATGGATTTGATTTTTTTGTTTTGTTTTTTTTCAGTTAGCTTCAGTTTTCTTCCATAGCACTGGTCAAAGTTGAAAGACAGACACTAAACTTCACTTCATTCACAATAAGAGCATATACATTTCCAAAATTTCTCTAGAATGTTTTTTGCAGTATCACAAAGCATTGTTTTGTAGGACGTGTAATGGTAATCTTTGTTGTTTACCTAAGATCATCCATAACTATATTTTGAAACTAGCAAGTCTCCCTGGTTATCTTGGCAGCAAATAAACTGGGCAAGTGGAGTTTCAAGCACCATAGAGGCTGGTAATATTTTGGGGAGACTAGGAAGACATACATGGAACAGATGATAGAGAAAATTGAGTAACAATAGAACATTGATCACAACAGCCTCGTTCAGGGCTTAGGAAATGGGCATTCACCTCTTGGAAAAAAAAAACACTAAATGGTTCATCCATTCATATTAAAACAGACATGAGAAATGTAGCTTGTCAGGGTTTATGCAAGCATAAAAACTGACCTTCTAAAGGCAAAGCCTACCTACAGCCTTGTCATTAGTTGATAAGTAATAGCGTGAATAGACGACATATCACATGGGCTATACTACCAGATAGAAGGGGGTTTGTTTATTTAAATTTTGGGTTACCTTGTAGGCAATGTAATTGCAAAGATATTAATGAGGAAGAAATTACAGCCTCTGAATAGGGCATAGATAATTCTCTAAAGTTCCACAGCTACATAGGATTCAGCAAGACAATTCTCATTATTAGCTCTGGAAAATATATATACACTCTCACTTTCTCCACGCTGCATTATTCTAATTATGTTGCTTACAAGGTAAGTGTACGTAAAAGAAGGTATCTGTAAACTAGTCATACTTTATAACTTCAGTCATTTTTCACTGCGCATACAAACAAGTTATACACTGAAATAAACAGATGGCTCAGGAGAATTGTAAAAGGGTGTATAGCTTTCTACCAGCAACTTACCATCAAACTCATCCTTCAGTGCAGATGGCAAATCATCGCTATTTGACTGCTGATAGTTTGTCCAACATTAGATCTTTTCATCCAGTTTTCTAATGGGCAGATGTTGTCAGCACAAAGATCATTATTAAAATCAGTACTGGATATTATCTTTTGCAATCTTAGCCCAGAAATCAAGGACTGCATAGAAAGGGATATTTAGTCCTTTCATTTCATTGCTGTGAAGTACAAAACAGGAGCGAAAAAGTTTTTGAAGCGAAATGGAGGAATTCTTATGTACTGAAGTACAAATATATAGATATATGCTCTGTAGATATATCGTTTGAGTCCTCAAGACTAACGAACAGCTTCTGTCATATGCAATTACATCACACAAAGTGCTTAAAAACTGGCGTACTGTATTCCATCTCATTGCATGCATGCCCATGTGGTATCTGCTGCTTAGATTTCTCTCAGGATTTTACATCATTCCCAAAAATAGACCCCACAGCAGCAACTTCTCCAGAGATTAAATTTTGCAGCTGGCAAGTTAAAAACTCATTTGTTTATTTTTTGTCATGTATCATTTGCCATTTAGCTGGCACTTTCAATCCAAAGGTGGGTGGTCAAGTAACATCACTATTTCTACCAGCAGAGCTGTTCATTCTCCATCATTCTTTTTATTGGTAAAACTTCAGCCTCTGTGACAAAGATTGGATTCGTACACGTACATGATGCTGTTTGTGCTAACAACTCCTGTATCAGGTGCTGCATCAAGGACACAAGCAAAACATTATAAATTGTTTATTAAATACTGAATGCTCTCTATTAGCAATAAAAAGTAAAGTGCAAAGAGGCAAGCTGCTTTTATGTTCTGTGTGACTACTCTTACAGGGTTTGAGAGTTGTTGGAATGGATTTGCTATCACTGCACGCCATCCAGAAGGAAGCAGCAGATTCACTGCCAACAGGAATGAAAAAAGACTACAGAGAAAAAGATAAGTAATCCAAAACCAATGGCTTGTGGCGCTAATAGAAAAAGTATTTAAAAAACAATTGGAGAAAAAAACAACCCATCTCTTAAGCTCTAGAGCACTTTGATGATTTTAGAGCTTGCTGGTCTTTGTGCCTTGAATTCCTATCACAGAATATTTGTACAAACATAACCTACTGAATAAGTTCATTTTCATATAAACCACTGAATTGCAGAATGAACACAGGCAAATTTTTTATTCCACACTTTTTCAGATTAGCAGAGTGTATGCAAACCATTTGATATTTGTTATTTTTGTAAGCAATTGTGTCTATAGCCATTTAGGTAACAACATGTTTGGACTACTATGCATCTTCCTGATTAAAACACTTCTGGATTTGTATGTCCGTTCTCATTTAAAATGCCTGCAGTTATTCAAGAAAACATGATGCTAATAGCATCATTTCCAAATAACATCTTATAGCTGTATATTTACATGCTGTTAACAAGGCCAACAGGACTACATAGAAGAGATTCCAGAATATCAGCCTCAGCCTCCTGTTGCATAGTCTCTAATGGACCATTTAACTATTTATTTCATTGTGATATGTAAAACAAGGCTATTTAAATGACTTGCAAGGACTCGTAAAAATTTTTCTAAATTTTTTTATCATTTGCAAGTCTTAAATAAGCACTAACCATTGGTCACAATGCTATTAATCACATCGAAGTACAAAAGCAGCAAACAGTTCACTGCCCATATTTAGGTTAAGATCTGGCCTGTCTTTAATCCGTACCTCTTTCCTGTCTCATTTAGCCAATTGTCTGACTCTTTCATTTCAGATCTCCAAATGCTGCAAGGATGATGAAGTCAAGTGTGCTGGATTGCACTTTGCCTTTATACATGATTAGGATAAAAATAGAGGCTAGGACTTGGATATGGAGGTTTCACAAACCATGCTTGTGAAAACATGAATTGTGCTTCTCACTGATAACTTTGAAAGATCCTTATATCTGAAAAATTACTTCTTAATTCTTCAATGACTTGAAAAACTGAGGCAAATATTTGCATGGGAATCAGTCGCTTGTCCTTGTGACTGTGATTCTGATAAGACAAAATCCAAGGTTTCTTGAACTGAAGCCTCAGCAAAAAAGTTAATTTTCTAATTCAGAATAAAAATGGAATATGGTAACATCTGTATCACTTCAGGGGTTTTGTGCCAAGCAGGAAAGTAATTTATCAGACTAGTAAAATGTGTATTATATATACAAGTATGCAGAAAGTCACATATTACCAAGAAAAATATTAATCTGAAAACTGTTTAATATAAAATTTAAAAAAAAAGAGATACATCTTTCCCCTTTTCATATTTTCATATTTCTAAAGAGTTTTAATCTTTCTTCTACCCATTTGTTACCATGGATATTTTAGCAAAAGCACACGTCCCTTTCTATTTCACAAGTTATAGGAGAAAAAGAAACGTTTGTTTTGATCAAAACTTTTTGTAGAAATTCCATAATGCTGAATCCTGAAGACTTCTGAAAGTGTCTATATGAGAGACTAACTATAGTCTTTTATTAGAATTGTGTAATAGATTTGGGTTAAAATACACATTTGAGTTGCAACACGGAAATTTAAAAGTAAAAATTTAACTAAATTTTGTCTCAAAAATTGCCTTAAAACATTACAAGTGAAAATGAATATTTAGATTTCACCTCCAATTAGGGATAGAGAAATTGCCTTAGAGGAACAAAAAGCCTCGACACTATTTTTATGGTGGTATTTCAGGTGGAGGTAGAAGAGCATAGACTCAAGACTTTCAGAGCTAAACTCAGGTAAAACCTGGATGTGTATTCCGTACATTTGCTGGGTACAAGGCAGTCAAGAAGTGTCTCCGCATGGTGCCACCACGAGCAAGCTTCACTCTAGTATGTTATGCAAGTTTCCATGCTCTTCACTACTTTGGTAAGCTCGTGAAGGAGAAAAGATGTCCTCTTAACAACGAACAATGAAGGAGTTGACACACCCCCCTCTGCTCATCCAGGGAGAGTTTGCTACGGATGACTAAAATGACAAAAAATGGCTCCAGAAAAGATGGGAGAGACATTTCTTCAAAATAAAACCAAACCAACCAACCAAACAAACAAAAAACCCAAACCACCACCACCACCAGAAAACCTCACTCCACTCTGTTATACACAAACACTAAGTAGCCTGCCGTTGGTGAAATTTTACTCTGTTTGTTTCCTGCCTGTGTTGGGCGCAGGTGCCCAGGAGCTGGTGGGGGCTGCAGGGGTCTCTGTGAGGACAGGACAGGCCGGGCTGCCC
>JAHREE010000306.1:84190-121640 GCA_033628505.1 Tringa tobata | reverse complement strand
TTTTATTTTCTACCAGATAGCCCCTTACTAACTGGCTATCTTAGGACACTAAACTACTCTTCAGAGAACACAGGGTACAAAAATCCCACTGTCTATAGGGAAAGGACTTGGGCAGAATATAGGCTGTCTGAGTAGAGCTCCTCGTGGCAAATGTCCAGCTATTTAGCAAATGTGCTCTGCAAGAGGAGGGACTACACAAGAAGTAGAGGAGATGCCACGGGATGGCTGATCCACATTACTGCACGGTTCCTGAGGAGAAGCAGTTGCTGCACAACCTCACCTACACCTTCAGGCTTTACCACAGCCTGTTTGTCAAAACAGCAAATGCACATGCTCCCTTTTTAGAATAAAACTGGGCAAGGCAGCCTGATCGTTGTGTTAATATTTAAATTAGACCAATGAATAACCTGACAGTAATAACTTCTTTCCCCTGGTAGTGAACGAGGTTTAGAGCCAGGACCCAGACTATTAAATTCAGCGACTCGAGGTGCAGCGCCGCAGGCAGTCAAAATACTCACTGGAAAAGATTGATTCTGTACAAGTAACACTGCAGAGGTAATATCTGGTGCTCTGTAGAGATGAAAAGATTTTCTCCCACTCCTCCTCTCCCTTCCCACTTGTTTGTGAAAGTTCACTTCAACACTCTGTAAAAGGAGGTTGTTTGCTAAGTCTTACAAAGGCTCTCTGAACTTAAATGTAATAGGTACTTCAAGCATCTCAGAAATACTACCATACTCCCAATAGATTCTTGAAGAAATAAATTTTTAGTCCTAGAGTGCAAGATGTATTTAGGGCCTTTTAACTGAGATATAATTTCCTTGGGGGAGATACATCATGGAGAAATTATTCAAGCCTCATATCTTGAATAGTTTAATTCGAAGCTGGGAAATATGGGCTGTGGGACACATTAACATTTTCTGCAGGCCCTGTGCTGCCCCAGGGGAATCCTCACTGGACTGTTGCTGGAGTGCAGCCGGAGCTCAGCTGTCCATGTTTTTCTACAGAGCTGATAGATACCGTGTGGAGCCAAAGCCTTCCCTCTGTCTACACTGGAACCGTGTCTTAGAGAAATTCCCTCTTCCTTCTGAACCCTCCAGCAACCACCTCTTGAAGACTTAAAAGAAAACACACGACAAGTTTTAGAGCATGAATGTCTATTCCTACGAGGGATGTTCTTATTTTTTCCCTGTGAAAATTATCACCTTTTATGAAAAATATCACTCCTGTTCAGAGAAGTAAAAGCTAGTAAGACCACAGGTCCAGGACCCAATCTTCCCTACCCAGTTTTAAACCTCAAGAAAATACGTATGGTTTCTTAGCCATTTCTTCTTCTTTTATTTTCCCTCCCTTATTTGACCAAGTAGCAAAGGGAATGCCTCTTCTGGGTAACTTCAGTCACTGTATTTTCAGCACTGGAACATTCACAACAAAACTCAACTTCAACCAATGGAGCAATACTGTCCATATGCTACATAATTACATGGGAGTTAAACAGAATAGACATTTGAGACATAAACAGCCAAAGGTGGACAGCTGTAGACCGGTTTCTTTCTTTTTTACGGTTTCATTTTATTTCATTTTTTTCTTAAGATAACCTTCTCATAACTCTTTTGAAATTTACTCTACTAGAAGGCCATTGAAATATGCTCAGTTACTGCAAATACCATTTCCAATTACAAATATTTTTGAGGACTAAACTAAAGAAATACTTGAATTTGAGCATCATTTTGTCTAAATTTCTTCCATAATATCTTTAGTCTCCAACAAAGACCTAAATTGTTCAAGAATATTTAAACAAAGTAGGTCTCCTTCTTGGCAGTCAGCAATACCAAAGCCTAGGTCCTTATCCAGTTGAAGTTTGAGAAATACATCTGCTGTCAGAAAAATATCTCCCTTCATTACTGTAACCCCAATATAGTATTTCTCTTTGATTACTGTCTTGAAGTCCTGAGTCTTCTGGATACTTATTAAGTAACACATGGCACGGTTCATCTAAGGCATGGCAATATATATTTTTGTTTGTTTGTCTACAATGAAGGCAAAGTGCTGGGTAGTTGATCAAGGGACTGTCCTAACAGTATTAGGCAGCACCTTCATTTGTGCTTGTTTACCTAATCCATAATTAGCATATGTGCATTACAGGAAAGATATCTGTGCCCGTGAATTAAATATTTGACTCTGACATGAACAGCCCCTACTATGTGCAGTATAATTTGAAAAGTTATGTACTTTTGAGGTCTACAACATGCCCCCAGAATACTAGCATAGGGTTTTTTTTTTTATATACAGGGAACAGTACAGGACTTGTAGATTAAACCAGAAAAATCTCCACAAGGCAGAAAGAACACCCCAAGGAAACTACTTATTTATCAAAGAGAAAGTGTAGACAAAGATAAAAAGTTGAAAATAATGGCTGAAATACAACTGTTGCGTTGGCCCAGCAGAAGCCTGGAAGCCTTCTGGCAACCGGACTCCAGCCTCCAGTTGGGCTGGAGGCGAGTAGAGCAACAGGCTGGAGACACAGCCTCCCTTGGGTGCCATCTCCAGCGCCCTGGGTGAAGGTAGTCAACGAAAACACCTTGAAGCTACCCGCACTGCGTATTCCAGAGCTTGTGATCTATTGCTACGGGTTTTATAGCTGTCTTTACAATCAAAATAGGGAATACCTGTCTGTTATAGTCTCCGGAAAATCAAATGAGCGTTAAATGTTGGAGTGGCACGTTGTTCCAAACAAGAGGCTGCTGAAGGTGCCGTAGCATCAGCAGTTCCACCCATCAGTGCCAGCTATGCACATAGCACTGCCCTGTAGCAGGAGGAGCTTTCAGTTTCTCTGCCAGGGTTCCTAATTCAGCAGGTATAACATTAAAACAACTAAGATTAAGACAACGTCGTGTCATAATTTCCACAATCTCATAATTAAAGAATATTACAATAGCAGCAAGCTTGACAAAGGAAGGAAAATATAATTGAAATATTTTTGAAGCAAACATTTTAGATAAGCAGCATACTAACAATAAAGGTCTCCTTCCCGAGGGAAAATGCCTCACTAGTATTTCAAAAGCACGTGAAATACTCATAATGCTGCCTTGAAACCCAGTATTTACACAAACAGTTGCAGAATATAAATTCTGCATTAATGAACCTAGGTAGTGCTACTAACTCTGCGAGTACCACAGATGCAAATTTAAGAAAAATAAAGCTGAACATAAGTATGCTACCAAAATACTAATATGCAAGGCTATGGAGGAAGACTTAATAGGAAAGAGCTTTCTCTTTGCATACAGAAGCTTTTAAATCACAATTTGGCTCCATATTTTGGCTTTTCACACATACCACTTACTAAATGGTTGCCTGGTTTTGGGTGAGCATTTGAGCAATAGGCGAATCAGCTTCAGTGTCCTAGAGTTTATCTCAATACATTATTACCAAGAATATGCAGATTAAATGTCCTTACTTGTTTTCTTTTCTGTGCCTGCAGTTAAAGTATATAATTACCAATTCATCTGTGCTTGTATCTGACATTTAAAGCCAAAGCAGCTCTGGCAGTAACTTCCATAAAACTTGCAAGATTTACCCACACATCTGCCATCCTTCATTTCACATAGCCTACTACATTCCCTCCCTAGCCCAAAGCCATGCCTACAGACAAACCTTCCTGCCTCTACCTGATGGGCAAGTTTCGTGCATAAATTAGTTCATATGCAGTTTATCATTAATTCTTTCTTTTTTTTTTTTTTTTCTTGATCTTGAGCTTCTCAGCAGTGAAAAACACTCCAGGAGCCATACTTAGCTGAAAGCTAGGTTAGCAAAGTGAGCACATCTGGAATTTTCCACCTCTGTAAATAAAGAATTCTACCACTTCCATGTTCAGCCTAGGCAATTAAGGATCCTTGGTTCATGCGCTTCTAGACCTAGTTAGTCCTTCACTGGGGTTTTATAGAATTAAAATATCAGCTTCATGTTGTTACTGCAGTTACTGCAAATGCAGTAAGAATGACTGTTTTTCATTAATTAGTCTCTTTCTTTAAAGAGAGTTCACTTGATTGGGATGCAACCTATCCAGCCAATTTGACAGCTCATCTACATTCGTGTCATCCCCAATTAAACTCCAAATATATTGTTATACCAATGACTTCAGTGGATATATGCCGTAAGTCACTACACAGCCATACAGGATTTGACTGCTGTAGCCTGCAGGAATTAATACAAATTGGTCTGAGCCAACACTGAGTTAGGAAAACCCTGTTGGTACCCAGTCCTCAGAAGAACACTCTTTGCTGTCACATATAAACTGAAGCTGTGGAAAAGGGTTCCTTCCTTTGTCAGTCTCCTGCTGAAACAGGAATAATTTGTATTTCTCTCCTTCTCTCTCTCTAAATGCTTCCCAGGGGCTTCCTGTGCTGTAGCTCCTGCCCTTCAAGCCCAGAGAGGCAAGCACACACTGCTCTCTCCTTCCACAGCCTGTTCACCTGCAGAACGTGTGGGGCTTTGTCACAGGCTAACAAATGGACACTCAGTCTGCAAAATATAAGGTAGCTATTTATCCAGAAATTAGGAGGGGAGAGAAGTCATAAACCGTGTCCTGACTTGGCCTCACAGCTGGATCTCAAAACTTAGGGACCTGTCTGTCAGCCTGGTCTCTCGGCTGAAGCTGACTGCCCTCACTTGCTCTGCTTGCCCCTGTGGTGGGACTGCCCTTTAAATGAGTCACTGTCCCTGCTTGAGTCTCTGTCCCTGCTTGCCTTGGTGCCACACTCTGCTCCCAGCTTGCCTTCCCTTACAGAGCAGTGCCCACCATTGCTGCTCCCTGATTGATAGCCACCAGGCTACTACCAACAGTAGGTGGTCAAAAGACATTCTATGGCTATAAAGGTTCAAGGAAAATCAGCAAGTAGCCTGAGCAGGATGTTTCTACTGGTAGGAAACCCACTCTACTTTCTCTCCTTGAAAACACGAGTCCTTATTAAACTATCACAGTGATCACAGTCACAGTGGTCTGCTAAAAGCCTCACTGGAATTCTTGGAAAAGGGGGAAAAGGATCAGGGACAGTGGGAGGTCCCCATTTAGCAGCAGGGTCCAGATGGGAAGTAGCAGGACATTGTAGAGCAGCTGTTTTGGAAGTGGAACAGCTGACTGTGCGGCTCTCAGATTGACACAGCCATCAGTCTTACACAAACATCTTTAAATTTACAAAGTGTGGAATGAAAAAGCCCATTAGATGATTTTGCTCTTTGAAAAAATCAAGATAATCAAAGTCATAACCTCTCCACCACCTCCCTCTTCTTCAGTTATTCCTGTTGCTTCAAAGGAAAGAAAATGATATGTTTGATAAATGCCATTCCCTAAGTGATCTTACAGCGTTGTGTTATATTTTAATAGTTTATAGAATAAAACTATTAATACACAAAAGTCTTCCTGCATTAAAAGATGATCTTTTCCTCTGATGCACAGGGAATTAATCTTCCTAGCTAGCATGATAAAAATTCTATGAGAGTCCTGCAACCATCCTGCTGACTTCTGTGATGAGCAGCCATATCAGAATAAACAGAAGAAAGTATTAATGGAAAACAGGGAAAAAAGGAAATCTCTGGCTGAACACTGCCCCTGCCTTTTCCAAGGAGACTGAAATATCTTTCTCTGTAAGAATTTAACATTGCAGCTTGCACTTGCTGATACTTAAGGAGTACAGAAAAAAATAATTCAAGTCATGCTAACATACTGATGCAAATGCAAACCTAGTCTAATAAGGTATTAGAATAATATCAACATAAATAATAGCTTCTGTGTAGCCCATAACAATGATAGGTAATTTCATTTTAATTAAATGTCAGTGTGAAAACTCTCTCTGAATTTATCACATTAACTCTTCTGACCATAAGGGAAAAAAAGGAGGAAAGTGGCTGAACTGTAGTTTTAATATTCTATTGTCATGCAAGGTATCGAACCTGCTGGCTTTCTGATTAGCACTGACTTCTTCTGGCATTAGAAAAACCAAGGTCAACTCTTCTCACACAAGACAGTGTTATCAGCATTGTGTAATACAGAGCATATAAAACACATCAGAGCCACTGCTTGCCAAAATGCTTGAGTCCCTCTTAGCTCTCCTATCAGGAGGAGATAGAGATATACGCTTCCCAAGAAGGAATTCGGTCCGTATCTCCTCACTGAGCTTTTCAGCATCCTTGCTTACACTTTCATGAGAAGGATGAGGGAGAAGAACCCCACCGCACTCCAGATGAGAAAGTCAATGAGGCAGAAAAATAATGTTCCAGTAGAAATCCGTGAGGAGAACAAAGCCCAGATTAACCATGCAAACCACCTCACAGAGCCAATCTGCAGTTTCAGTCTTGGCCTGAGCCACAGCATCTGCAGGGAGAGGGTTCATTCCACTCCGAGTACTGCAGATGTTGGACGCCACCAGAGAAGTCTGCCAGCCATGCCCTTGGCCATCTCTCTTTCAGATATTTTATACGCATGCATTGCACGTGACAACAAATCCAGGAAAAATGAGAGCAAGAGGCTGCAGAAGAACACAGTAAAAATGTAAGCACGAAAAAGCAACAAGAAACCCCCATCTTCCATCAAAACTCTCTAAAGTGTCCTGGCTTCTGCACAAGGTTTATCTCATAACCTCATTTATCTCATAACGTATCTCATTGTCTTCCACAACTCTAAGTACCTTGCCGTGGTAGAAGTGTAGTGCGACATCAAAGCACAAGAAACAGGACCCGGGCTATAAAACAGGTACAACACATAAAAAGATAAAACACTTGGCAATCTGACCTCAGCATCAAGGGATAACTTTTAAAGCTTCTCTTAATGCCCTAACCCTTCCCAAAGACGGCATGAATGATACAGTCATTCTTTGTTTTCTTATAGAGCTATTTTGCAGAATTATTTAAACTTACTGGTTTACTTAAAAAAGAAAAAACACAAAAAACACAAACTAACAACCTCCCCCATCTTAGTAAACACATACATTTTCAAGAATAGAAATGGATTTGAAGATATACGTTGTTATGCAAAAAAATGTTGATTTGATAATGTAGCTCCAAAGGAGTATATAATTTTCTGAAGTTACGCATTTTTCAATAAAACATAGTATCTGAAATAATAATGTTGAATGAACGTTTTGATCACAGGACCGACTCTACAGTGTTCGTATGGTTCTTTAATATGTTTAGACATTGCTAATGATCAAATTAATAGCTTATTAAAGTGAAAGAAACTCTTACTATTATATCATTACTAGCTTCTAAAGACCTAGAAGATAACAGTCTTCATTTCATCCAGTCAACTGCTGACTTCTATGAAAAAGATGTAAAAGCCATTTTTTTTCTCTGAAGAAAGAGATCATTAATGTTTAAACTTGCCAATTTAAAAAGAAAATAACTATCAATGAAAAGAATAAGAAAAAGTTTAAATAAAATATTCTTTGGAAAAGTCTAGCAAATATACATATGGAATACACCTTAAGCAGACATGCAAACCAGAACCTATATGGATTACATAAGGGATTAAAGTTATGAATAAGACATTATGAGGAAAAAATTAGCAACCTGTGTTCTGAGTTAGAAAAAAGTGTTTGGTGTATGTAAGAACACCTGCAGGTTACCTATAGGAACTTTCTCTTATCAGTGCAGAAAATCAACTGTTTAAGATGCAGGCTGCCATCCTCAATTTTTCCATAACCTGTTCCATCTGAAACAGTCTTCATTCGTTCTTCATTCAGAGAGCTGCTACTTGAAATCTAAACTATTTTTGATATATATATATACACACACATAGCAAGATGACTACTGAACATCTTTAAAACTAAATCAAAACCAAAGAAAGTTTTATAACTTCCAAAATAAAGTTCAGGGTAGAAAACATTTCTGCAGGGGCAGGGGGGAAACTAGCACAAAAACATCCCAAGCCCCCCACTGTTCCAGAAGGGCTGGTGGGTTTTGCCCGCATTATTTCCCTGTAAGACCTTATTTCAGATTCTCACAGATGAACCAGCATTAAAATGTTAACGCCGGTTGACTAACTGCACTGAGGGAAAAGCTAATGAGGGGTGGTTTGCATTTGGCTCTCCAGGCTGATACCATGGGCTGCTGATACTTGTAACCAGACAGTGTCTTTGGGCATAATGATTCAGCCCATTATCTTAAACATTCATTATCATTAGAATTCTATTTTCTTTTTAAAAAGGTTCTGCTAAAATAAAACCAGATCTTTCTGAAGAAAATGTTTGTTGTTTTGAGAGCTTTTTTAAAATGTACTACCTCGTAAATACTGATTGCTGGACCTATCATTTTAAATTCTATTTTAAAATCCATTTTAGATATTATTATATAACACATATTTTGCTTGAGCATTTCTTCCTTGCATTCATTGAAATTTATTTCTATCTAATTTAAAGAGGGTCCTTCTTCTACTATAGCATTTATGGGGGAAAAGTAATCCCACCTTATTTGACTTTGTTTAAAAAACCTAAATAATATATGAAAACCTATGTATGGATTTCTGTTTTAAGGGTAGATACAAGGCTGTTCAAAGCAGCTCAGATGACTCTTCCCCTTTACCCAACCAAGCATTAACCTGTAACTGGATTGCTCTGAAAATTCTAGCACAGCATCACAGGCATCTCCAAGAAAATCCCCTTTTTTTGCCCTTTTTAGCCCAGCTGGAGAAATAGCCAACAGCAGGAGCTCAAGATTTCCTTAACCAGCTCAATCAGAGCGTTCAGGTGAGACTGATACTTGTGGCACTTAGAAGGTTTGAACACCACGGTGCCCAGGCACACCAAGCCCCGTTGCCTGTTTCGCTTGTACCACCAAATGCCTCTCCTGGGTGGCTACAGCCTGCGGTGGTCCCCTTGGACACGGTGACAGCCTCTGTGCTGACCCCCAGCCGGCAGCACAGGCACCCCTGCTTCGAAATGGCCAGAGCTCAAACAGCTTCATCACCTTCTGAAAAGGGTAGGGACAAGCTCTGGAAGCGCTGATGCCGATACTGCTGCCGTCCGCGTGCCGAGGAGAAGATGACCAACCTTCATTCATGGTCCTGCTCTACAGAGGCAAGCCAGTCCTGCCACTGGCAGGTTGTTTGTCTGTTTGCACGTTTCCAGTGAAAAGGAATTATGAAATCATAGAATTGTCCAGGTTGGAAGGGACCTTTAAGAACACCTAGTCCAACCATCAACCTCACTCTGATAAAACCCATCACTAACCCATGTCTCTAAGCACTATGGCAACCCGGCTTTTAAATCCCTCCAGGGATGGTGCCTCAACCCCTGCCCTGGGCAGCCCATTCCAAGGCTTAATAACTCAATGAGGTAGAAGAAAGCCTTGACACAAGCAGATGTTGGTTGAGAGGAGCTGGGGTGATGGGACAGACGTTTGCTGCAACCCAAACCATGACAAGGCATTGTTTTGGGACTATATTAGTGGACTTGGACCAAAACCTCACCAAGAGTCATGCTTACAGCTTGGATGACCACATCTTGGTGCTGCCAGCCCAAGCCCTGGCCCATGTTAACTTGCCAGCACAGACCTAGCCTGGTGCTCCCGTCTCACACTGTCAGCAGATGTTGATGAGACTTTTACTCTCCTCGCATGCTGATCAACACAGAGCATGCTGTCATCCCATCAGCATGAAAAATCACCCTGGAGTGGAAGACCAGCATGAAGCTCAGCCTTTGGAGATAAACCAAGCAGCGTAATGAAGTCCTGGAGACTCCCGTTGGCCTCTGCCACAGGGAACATCATCCTTTTAGTGCTGCTGACACTTCAGAATGAGGTCCTGAGGTATTTTACCCCCAAGGGAGTAAGCAGATATAAAGTATACAAAGCTTTTTGCAGTACCTTACCAGAATCTCACAGAATCAGACCCAAGCTGTCAGTCATAGCCATTACACCACGTACAGTATTTATAATACTTTGATACAGGAATTTCCAGACTGAAGTGAGGCATCAAAAAAGATCTGGAACATCAATGTCTTTAACAAACCTTTCATGGAGATTCCACTGTTTGAATGGACTGTATACTGCTTTTGTAGAAGTTTTATCTATTAGACATATGTATAGAACATATAGAAACATGACCTCAACACAGGAAGGACATGGACCTGTTGGAATGGGTCCAGAGGAGTGCCATGAAAATGATGAGAGGGCTGCAAGCTCCAAGCAAAGGTCCTACTGTCTTAAGGATGAACAAAACGACGACGGCACCTGGACAACTTACTTTAGAGAGGCTTCGGTCTAGTTGTCAAATAGGAGACAATTAGTACTTAGAATAGTGGGACTGAGCCACTTCATTTGCCTGCAGCTGTCTCCAGGACCTGGCACAAGACTTGTGGAAATAGGCAGGCTCTAAGGAGGACAGGGAAAGCAGCAGGGCTGATAAAGCCTCTCTGGCGTGGAGGTCCACCCACACTGTTCACAGCCTGCTTTTCGGTGGAGCTATTTGCTCAAGTGAGCTCAAGTGATAGGCTGTGTTGGTGGGAGTACGTTTCCAGTACCCAAGCTTTCCATGGAACTGCTGTGTGCTGCAATGATACACACCATCCCCCCAAAATCCCTCCTGTTAGATAGAAGGATTTGGAAAATGAGGATAAGCCAAATGTGGAACATTCAGCTGCACTAACGCAGGATCAATGCAAATAACTCAGGGTGCCTCAAACCACAGAAAAGAGCCTTGGTGTTTGTTTCTAAAAGCCATAGGTTAATTTCTTAAAAGGTAATAAATGAAAACTACAACTGTTCAAAAATTATTTCCTAGTAATTTTTCTTGATATTTTTGAGTCTAGGAGGGCTACTTGGAAAACACTAATAATGATTAAAGAAAGCATCCTAGTGGTCCATGTTCGTAGGATGGACTGGGATGCCAATATGAATAGTTTAAGCTACTTTCAAATGCTGAGAACATTATGAAATCTTTATTTTGAGTAACTAGGGAAGACTGTACATGTAGAGAAAGAATTAATCTGTTTAGTGGAGGTCTTAAAATTATTAATGAAGAAAATGTTGAATGAGTAAAATATCCCAACACCACATATCTTGTTAATAAAACTGAACCCATCTCATGTGCTCCGTACCTCCAAATTGTCCAAGGAAACTGAGGGGCAGTAACTCAGCTCATGGTTTCTTAATGGACTGCGCTGATGATTAGGCTGGAAGTGAAAAAGGAACTGTGCTCTCACTCTTGCTTCTGTGCAACGAGAGCGTTACGACTGGCTGACAGCTCTGCTAAATTGGATTTAGTACTGTGTTCCTTCATTCGGCAACGAAACAAAGTCACGGGCAAAGGGAGCCTTTGAAATGCCCTGTAACAAGTCAATCTGCCAGTTTCTCACTTTTGCAATTAGACCTCTTGATACAAGCAGCCAAGTGGGCTTGCTCGAAGCGTAACGTACCCACATGCTTTTCCCATAGAGATGTCTTCATACAAAGGAAGCTCGGGTCCCATTTTCTCCTACCCAGCCTATTTTCAGACAACTGGTGTTAGCCTCTCTGGGTACCTACTTAATTGGACAAATGGACAGAAAGAAGAGTCAGCAATCCTTTGCCCTGTGTTTGGTATAACGGCGTGCTTAGGTGAATACCAGGTACAAACCCTCACCAGAACAGAGCCATGAGCCACTTGCCTTCACACCACTTAGAGGAAATGCTTGCAAAAAGGTGCAACTAATAGATGATCTGCCCTAAAGTCTGAAAAATTCTGTATGACCTAATGGACTGCTCTCAGCTTCCAGGAGCAAACTAGTACCCTTTACAATGCTGACTGAAACAGGAGTCAAAGTATTTAGGGTGATGGGGATTGTCAGTGAAAACACTTCTCAATGTTATCAATCCTCACTGAAAAGTTCATGTTACTACTGCGAAACTGTTAGTTTCTGCTGGCTGAGACGCTCAGATAATGCAGGCATACAAAGGTAACCAGAAATAAAAGTGCTTATGCATCAAAACATATCCAGCATCCCAACTGATGAGCACTTAGCTGAAGAAATTTTCCGGGAACAGGAATAAGATCACGATTTTTATTCAAAAAATTTATCCATCATAGAGGCTTGTTACTTATTATCTGAACGTCCCAATTCATTATAAACCTCAGCACCCACTATCTCAAGAGGACACTGGGAGGTATCGGTAACTTGCAGAAACTTCCCCAGGTAGTTTCTGTAAGTGGAGGTTTGCTCAACTTACCTCTCTTATTTATAGACCTACCTATCAAACATTACAGAAAACCAAGATGACCATTTCTAATCCAGCTAAGAATGGTACAACACAATCCCTTTGAAAAACCTGCTGACTTCAAACATAAATCTGCTGTCAGTGAACATTTCAATTTACAGAATATGCCTCCGCAGAGGATCAGCCTGCTAGATTGTTTCATTCTGCAAAAAGTTTCTCATTTCCACTGCTTTGGCATTTCACAACTAAGCAATTACTGTGGGTGTAAAATGTGCTGCCTCGCTGTCTGGGTCCATGTTTTACTGGGCAAAGATAGAATAAATACTCTGAAATACATTTATTTCCCAGTTGTGGCAATTATTCTTCAAGGAATAATTTCTTAGATGTGCTCCAGTTGTCTAGTTAGTAATGTCGTCCCTTTCTATTATCCACCTTTCCCTTGTAATTGTGTTTGTCAGCCTTTGGATGAAAGGGAAAATCTTCTAACTATATATATATACACACTACCTATAGTTGTGACTGCCATTTTTCTGGCCATTGGTTTACTTTGCAAACTAAATTAAAAGATGCCAAGTTAAAGTGGGCATCAAAATATGATCCAGTGTTAACTAAGGAGAGGCACATCAATGCTGAAATCAAAAAGCTCCTAAATACTAATATTGTTCAGATCAGCAAGCAGTAGGATTTAATTAAATTTCACTCTTAAACAGTTGAATTTAACAAGGTGTCATTTAAAAAGATTAGTTAAGATAATTATATCTTAAACTTGCTACTGATTCAAAGGTAAGGTTTGTTGTTTGGGTTTGTTTTGTTTTAAAGTGAGACAGACTTCAAGGGCGGATGACTGGCAGTAAAATTAGAAACATTAACAACTCCACCTCCTCTTTCTGAATTTGTGAAATATAAAAAAAGAAAATTAACACCACCTACTATAAGTTTCTTTACTTCCCTGGCAAAACCAAAATCCCTATGTCAAAGCCATGCCTTGTGAATACACTAGTCCAAATTCAATAGTCCACTGCATGTGCAGGATTTGGCGCACTATATTACATGATTCTGTAAAATACCCTGTTTTTTAAGTCGGGGGAGGCACGGGCCTTCAGACAAGGAGAAGGAACCCCAAACCCATCAGCCTGCAGACAGCACCTCTCGGTGACTCGGGGTGAGCACAAGCAACATGGCAACCAAGCTGCTCCTGCAAAGGAGGGACCAAAACTAAGAAGGACAATGTAGGAAGCAGCTCCTCTCCCCAGGACAGTTGTCACTGTTGCTCTTCTGTTACGTGAAATTGGGAATAAAGAGACAGGTGAAGGTAATGAGAAAGAAAGATCCTACCGATCTAATGATGAAAGTCCTGCAGTCAAGAGCAGTGACTACAATAGGCCAGCACTGCTTAAAAGACGCCCTGGAAAAAAGCCTAGAAAAAGCTGAAGAGAAGCAAGACAGTGTGCTTCCCCTTCTTCCCCCCGCCCCGTTTTAACCAAACATTGATGACTGATGACCAAACTCAGATGACTGAGACCAAGCTCAGAGCACGTGGCACCTGGAGCGCTGTGTATGGGTTCCCACCGACACGCAGGAGAAGGCACTGTGTGATGTGAAGATGAAAGCCAGCTGGAGAGTGGCAGTACCTGCTCTTCTCATGCCCTTTTCCCACCCCCTAAAGGAAGGATTAGTAGGCCCGTGATACCCACATGTGCATGACAGAGATGAATCGCTTTTCCAAGCTATTCTCTGAGACATATCCAAAGCAATTATGTAAATTCCAGGAGAAAATTGCCCATGCTTTAGTTGGTTTTATGAGCTCCATCTTAGGAAGAACCAGAAGCTACCTCAGACCCATGTGTATTCTTTATCTTCCTGTGAAAGAGGACGGTGCAAAAAACACCTCGTAGAGTTAGGGATGGTGCCTAATTCAGTTACTTGTGATAAACAGTATTTGAAGTTCCTGTAAGGATGTAATTTAATTAATACCATTAATTTGATGTAAATGCACTTCCTGAGATAGAGAGAGTGGCATTATCTTGACTAACAGTTGCTTCCATGATATCTGTTATGAAAAGCAATGATTGTACTTGGGAAAGGCATTGTTAAGGATATATAATATAATTAAAACAAAGAACACAATTTAAAGAATATGTCCTTCTTTGAACTGATTGACTATTGAAGGGAAGGAATCCTTGAAAAGTTCAAACCATATTTTGAAAAATCCAAATTCAGCTTGAGCACTTTTTTTTAAAAAGCCAGCTTTGTCTTGTCTTTGATTTTTAAGAGCCTTACTATTTGCAACTGTGCAACAACAGTAAAATGCAATTAAAGAGAAGTAGCAGAGGAAGAACTGAAGTCTACCAGGAGCAAAATTATCATCACCTGAGTCTTTTTGCAAGATTGTGGCTATGGAGCAAATATTCTCACTCTAGAGGTTGCCCTGCACAGCATTCAGTACATGCTTTCCAGTATTTCCATCTAACATTCTTCATGAAGCTATTTCATCATTAACTCAGCTGTTTGCTAGCTCAAACGTATCTTCACATGTGCCCCAAATTTTTAAATCAGAATTCAAAAGTATTTCTTTTAACTGCTAAAAAAATGAAAATAAAACTCAGCTGACTGTGAAAAAGTAAGTTTTGTATGCTCGGATTAAATTTAATTTTGGGGCTTGTATAACTTGTTATGTAATGAAACCATGAAAGTTCCAATTTCACTAATTTAAAATAAAAATTTAGCTTGTCTTTTAATATAAATTGTTTCATAGTAGTAACATGGGAGAGCATTCTTTCTGGAAATGGAGAACAACAGAAGGTGAAAAATCAAGAATCAGTTTTAATTGAATGTTGCTGATGATAGGATCACTATCAATAAGCACCTCTGCATGCACTGAGGCAAATTTCAAGACAAGTACTCACAAATAGAACAAGCCAAACAATTGCTAATACACTCCAGCAGCAGACCATATAATTACACAAGGTAGATTTAGACAATATTTCAGGAGATGGATAAGGGAGGGTTATCTGGGAAGAGGGAATATGCATTAGTCAGTCTAGATGATACTCAAAAGAGTTTGCACCAAAACTTGGCATTCTTTTACATCTGGTCATAAGAGTTTCAGCATCTTTCATTCCTATGGTGGCTTTAGTAAACAGTGCTTGAGAAATTCATTTCACTACTCTTAACCCTGCGTTTTCAAGTAACTTGATTCAAAATAATCTGAAATTAAGTTCCCAGCCAAGACAGCAAACTAGCAAATTGAGAAAGGTTGCCTGAGTCCAAACACACAACCATCTCTTTCTCCCAGTGCAAATCAACTGAAATAATGTACAATTTTTACAGGGTTTAATGAAAATAAGCATTTGGCTCAAAAAGTGTTTTTGTTTTCTTTAACACCACTAAAAGTATCTATTTTTCAGTCTTAGCAAATTTTGTGAAATTTTTCTCGCAATAATTTCTACTTAAAGTTCCCTACAGCTCTGCGGTAGAATGCTAAAATGCGGGTACAATCTAGGAGTCCCTGACATTACTATTATTATTATTGAAAATAAACTTTCCTTATACAGTAGTTTTATAATCTTGAGACCATGAAATTGTAGTTCCTGGAGCAAGCAGATTGATGCAATACTTTCAGTACTCAAGAGATCTCTCTCCTTTTCAAAGACTTCTGTTCCACAGCTAATCCAATATATCAGAAAAATAATAAAGACAAATGCTGGTGTGGAGTCATGACTGGAAATAATAATGACAAAAATTGCAAAATGCTGAATTTTCCCTGACCACATTAATCATGTTATTCATTGCATTATTCTTTAAATGATGTCAGCGGGGTGAAATCATATATTCTATTGAATTACAGGGAAAAATAAATTCATAAGCATTTTTTTCTTTCTCTGTTTACAGAAGGAAAACATATACATAAATCAAACGTATCTTTCTATTCTTCAAAACTTTCAAGGGCTCAACATGTTTCTAAGACAATACAAGCTCAAGAAAAATTACTAAGTAAGTTCACAAAGAGCAACATTAAAAATATTCAGCATTATTGCTCTATGAGCTCTGCAGCATTTCTTAGTGTGCTTCAACAAGAAAGAATCTAGAGGAGTGACATTAGAGGAGGCAAAGGTGGTGGAGTGACAGGAGACCTGTCGAAAGCAACAACAGTTTTAAGTGGCTTTGTCACCTCCTTTCTGCCTGAATTCTACCATGCCATTTCATAGCATTTCACGGTCATTGCCTCCTAGGAGAGACCAACCAACAAGACGTAGGCTACCCACATCCATAAGCCTAAATTCTCTTTGCCTGCAAAAAAAAAAAGAGTGCTGCAGCAAATTGTCCCATTGCTGGTTTTCCCTGAATGGTACCTGGGCACGGCCTGGGAAATTGGCAGCTGATGGGAACCAAGAACACGCTGGGAAACGTGCTAACAACAAATAAACAGTGTGGATGGTCACAGCCAGTGCATTAACATCTCTCCCAGCTCTATTTTAATTACTAAAATAGTTGCAGGAGTTTATTTTAGGAGCTCTGCATCCNAGCTCTATTTTAATTACTAAAATAGTTGCAGGAGTTTATTTTAGGAGCTCTGCATCCGTGTTGTGTTGCAATTTAACAGCTTTGATCGTGGGGCCTCCCAATCCTGGAATAACTGAATGCTGCTGGTACAGAGAAAAGAGAGATGGCCATCAAATTAAAAAAAAAACACAAATTTAAAATACTGGTGAATAGACATTGGTTTGATAGCTGCACTGATACAGCTTTTAACCATACTCTTTTTTCCTTTGCAAGTCAGTTTGTCAATTTTCTACAATCCAACTCGCACTTTTCTAAGAGTCAAACACAGTGGCTCTCAGGCTTTTGCACAAGGAGTGAGACTCCAAGGACTCGTACTTCATATTTAGGACTACTTTAAGAATATTTTGTTTGAAATCCTCTGAATTTCATAAAAGACTCTGAATTAAAACATTGTATTGATCATGTGCAGAGATATAATAGAAAAAACTTTTTATTTAGCAAACTATACTATTTGCTAATCTGTGCAGAATGGGGAGAAATGAGGCCCTTTATTTTTAAAGTAACATGATAAGGTAAGCATCAAACTTAACAGGACTTGTAGAATATCACACCACTAGCCAAACCTCAAAATAACTTATTTTTCTTTTAATCCTGAAGACAAATCACAATAGGAATACAGGGGTTCTTGGTACATAGATGGAAAATAAATATACATATGAAAACCTCTGATATATTTGCAGTTCAGTTTTCCCCTTCAGAGAAGATCTTTTGTCCTTGGCTAAAAGTGACTTGACTCTGTATTGACTTCTTGATATTTAGAACCACAGAGCCACAGAAGGGCAGGGACATCTTTCACTAGATCAGGTTCCTTAAAGCACTCGCCAATATGACCTTGAACACTCCCAACGATGGGGCATCCACAACTTCTCTGGGCAACCTGGTTCCATATCTCACCACCCTTATCATAAAGAATTTCTCCCTTATGTCCAATCTAAATCTACCCGCTGTCGCTTTAAGTTTCTACCTTTCTTACAAAACCCCTTTATATATTGACAGGCCACAATAAGGTCTCCTCGGAGCCTTCTCCTCCCAAGACTGAATAACCCCAGCTCTCTCAGCCTGTCCTCATAGGAGAGGTGCTCCAGCCCTCTGATGATTTTCATGACCCTCCTCTGGACCCAATTCTACAGGCCCATCTTTTTCTTGTGCTGGGATGCCAGAACTAGATGCAATGGTCCAGGTCATGTCTCATGAGATTTACTTGGTTTAAAATTACTAATAAGTCAATAGGCTTGGCTTTGGTGAACGAACTATATTAACATAAAAAAATACAATAAAATACTCTTCAGGAAGTCTGACTCATGACAATTTAACAACCATTGAGTAAATATGGCTTTTTCTCTTTCATCTGGCAGAAAGTTCCTTATTTACATGGAGGGCCAGAAAACATACAGTCTCTTTCCCTAAGAAACTCCCTTGCATGTAGTTTTCAGCAAGAGAAAACTAAGAAAAGGTGTTACCACAGTAATAGGCCCTCTCTCTCCTCCCACATGTATCTCTTTCTCTAAATAGATCTATAGAGCTGGAAAAAAAAATAATCACTGCTGTTCATCACATAACTTTAAAATGTCCATATCCGAAATGCTGGTATTTGAACCCATGATTTTTGTAAATAGGTGCTAGAGGGAGGTGATGAGAGGTTGGGTATGAGTGATACTGACCACAGCACCTGCTGGCTCTCAGGACTGCCAAAATGCAGCAGAGCTACCTGAGGCTGTGCAGCAACCCCCAGTGAAATTACCCACGGTAAGACGTGAGAGCATAGTGCAGAGCGAAAACGGTGGAGATGGATGGGGTGTCCTTGCTCTGCTGAGTCAGGGAAGGTTTGGGGAAGAGCTCTGAGCCTTCTTAGCAGAAAGCAGGGAACTACATTCACTTCTTTTTGTTTATACTCCTGTGTACAAGATTTCCTCAGCTGCTCGTTATGTCATCGTTTTTCCTGGCATGAAGTTTTTGCGATAACCCTCAGGAGAAAAAAAGATGTTGCCCTACTTGTCTCTTCCCCACTTAGTTTGGACATCTCATAGTGCTGCAAAGATCACCGGGATGGGAATATTACTCAAAATAATGAAATATACATTAGTTCACTTTAAGGGCTACTTTAGCCATAACAATCACACAGGAGTTAATCCTTTTTAAAAATTTATTAATTTTTGATGTGAAGACCTTACCTGTTCCTCACGAGAGAGAGGACCAAAAATGTTTAAAACTCATGTACCAAAGTTCTGAAACTCAGCATTTTTCATAACATAGTTTTCTGCCACTTGAAATGTTTCCTGAAGGTGAGTAGACACACAAAAGATTCATTCCCTTGCATAAATGAGAAAGCTTGAGGGCTGGGGGAAATGGGACGGAGGGAGGGGAGGGAAATTTTATTTGTGATTTAGCGAGGTCTGACTTTAATCTTTATATGAGTGCCTGAAATAATTCTAGAATAGTTTATTAACATCACAGAGATACATGAATTTCCTCCCCTGTAGCAGGTTTAGCAGCAGCTCTTACTGTACCTTCGATGTTCAAACTCAGCAGCTGAGGCTGAAAATCTCCCTCTCTTATTTTCTCCACTAATACCAATAGGGACTCTTACAGAGTAAATAGCTACTCAGTTAAAAGAATATATTTTAAAGAAAATAATAGAGCGACACTTTTTGAAACCCTGTAATTAATGTAGTGATTCCATCTGGATGTCTTAATCAGAATCCCATTTTTATTAGCATAAGCTGTTCTGCAAATAAATGGATGTTTGTTTCTTTTCTTTCTCTTTTGCTTCAATTATTGTGCAAGAACAGTGCACACCAGTGAATACTGCAATGCAGAAGGATGAACAGTGCCCCCTAATTTTCTAGGGCTTTTGTAATTTGGATCCCATCCTGTTGAAGTCAGGAGACTATGTTTTGTAACTGTATATCAGATATGCAACCAAATGAATCAGCAAGAGAACACATATTAAGCTGAATAACACACAATGTATGCAGGATCCAGAGAAAGCATATAAACAACTTCAATTTTCTAAGAGACAAGCAGACATTAAAAAAAATTAAATGAAAGTGCTATATTATATTTATGTAATAGTTGATATCATATTAATATTATTGTATTAAATTATTGCCATTCAGATACAGATTTACATGAATGAGTATGTATCATTAGCTCAATTCTACAATTTACAATGCATAATCTTTCTTCTGCATTAGTCCCCGGAGATACTGATTGCCCATGCATTTTAAATTTAGGTCAGAGTGGCAGGTAGAGTGAGTGTTTCTCCAAAGAGAATATTCTCGAATATTTGTCTCAAGATGCTCCTCTAAAGAGAAATTTTTATTCAGTATTTTGTCATCTAAAATGGTAGGTTTCTACCAACAAGATCTGTTTTACCTACATTAAATTATTAAATCATTTTTGATCTAGTCTATTTTAAATACAATTCACTAAAATTCAGTCTCAGCCACACTGTGAATTTCATGACTTGGCTAGCTGGCTGGCAACACAGAGAAGAAAGAAGGGCTCCCTCTTCCAGGCTACTAAATAAGTTTACCAAGAATCATTTTATGGCCCCAGCACAGGAAAAGGAGCCACTTTTCTGAACACAATATATATCTGAGCCATAACCAACCTCCCCAGCTGCTGGAAAATCGCTGCTCTTATAGGCACGTTCTTTGGTAAGGAGTCCAAGCTCATGGTTTGTGGAAGGGGTTGGTTCAGCTGCAGAGCTCCTTCTGCATCCTCCAAAAGGGCAAAGAGTGTGGTTCTTAAAAGCAAGTGAGCACAGCTGAGAGGCATTTTCTAAATCCAACATAAATGAACTCAAGTGCTTTTTAGAAACTATTTATGTGTAAAAGCCTATCTAGAACCAACCTAAGAAATAATGGCATCTAGATCCTTCTAGACATCTGCAAAGCTGACACATGATATAAATAACTCCCCCTCACCCCCTAACTCCTACCTCTTTCGAGCAAGCTCATTCCCAGAAGCATTGATCAAAAAGATCTGGCCTTCTGAAGTTTGACTCCAACATTATAAATTTTGATGTGATTTCTACAAATGCTCAGTCTTAGAGAAGCATTATTAATAGTCTGATCAGGATTTTTATTTGTCTCTTCAGTCAGTAAAAAGTTGACAGTTGCAGAGGGTTACTAAGAATAATATTGAGTGCATTCCTTCCACGTGCTGCTTGCTGTGAAACATATATCTGAAATCACAAACACACTTCCCACTCCTTCTCTTTCAACTTGGATGGCATTATTCCTGATTTACACTTGTAAGTAAAGAAAAACAGACTTTGTATAAACTGTGCTGCCAAATTCTTCACGCCAATTGACTTAATTCAGGACGGTTTAGGGCAATAAATAAGACAGGCTGTGTGTTCCCAGTAAACCGTTCTTGTTTAAAAAGAATAGATCGTACAGTATCTTCAAATAGATTAAGGAAAATAAAATAGTAGTAATGATTTTTTTTTCTTTTTAAATACAGCAATGGGGAAAAAAGCCAAACCCATACTGTGTGAAAAATAAACATCAATAGCCTTTGGAAGAGGGTTTTTTTTTTATTATTTCCATAACTATAATTCACTTTCTATGACCAACTCGTTCAAAGAGAGAAAACAAGTCTAACGAATCTGCAGTCTGAATTCCTAAATTGATTTTTTTTTTTCATAAAACAATTTAAATTCTGTTTTTCAATTTTATTTAATAAATAAAGGGAAAGATTGCAAAATATGGAAGAGCCAAATAAGACCATAATAAAATGTTCAGATTTCTCACACACATTTTCATTTTTCAAAAGGCTCCATGAAATATGGAAAATACCTGTCTTCCAGTAGTGCTGCTTATCATGTTTGTTTGTATGAAAAACAAGTCACTGCATAAAGATCAGATATGTACTTAGTAAGAGAAAAAAACATACAATTGTCTGAGCCTGTAAAATTCACGATGCTCTATATGTCAAATAAGGTCATTTGCTTTTATTGATGTTTTGGCACTGACTAGCTCAAACATACCTTACCTTAGAATACAACACCAAGAACAAATGTAACCAACCAGGGAGACTGATGCAATTTTTTTCTAAATTGGGAAACGAACACATTGATAAGAAATTCATTAACTAATTCCTGATATTGGACAATTCCTGGTACTGGTGGCCTCATCTAACTTTCACTTTCACTCCCTTTTCTCCTACCTACCAAAAGCAACTCAAACAGAAATCACTTCAGGTTTTAAATTGCTAGCCCAGAGACAGGTGCATGAAATCAAGTAAAAATGACCGATGTCCTTTAAAGAGAAGGTCAATATTTTATATCTGTACTTAGCAGCTCGTAATAATTAAATGAGCCTTATTTCAAGATGCTGGTTTAATGAGAATGTGCAAATTAACTGCCAGTTAGAATGACATTCTCTCAGTGTTTTTATTACATCGACTCTTTACAGCTTGATATTTCTACTGTAAATTAACACTGAAGGTATTTTTTCATCAAAAGTTGATCCACTTTAATTTTCTAAACTTCAGGATGAAGAACTTCTGGCTAAAAATACTAGATTTTATTCTTCTTGTACTTCATTCCTTCAAGGAGCACCTTTACTCTCATGATGGACGAACTGGCTATACCTTCTTTAGATACATATCCAGATCTTCAGCTGGGCTAGATCCGTCCAATTCCATTACCTGAGAGGGTGCAAAGTATCAACAAGTAATTTAGAAGACTCGGGAGGGACGGAGCTTCGCTGTACTTTTTTTGTGGAGGTTAACTTACAGCAGTCTTCCTAAAGCATAATATTTACAGACCTCCTTCCCTAGCTGCTAAAAATACTCTCTAACATCCAAAACTCACTCATTCTTCTACCTTGTCTTCTATTCTAGAAAATCTGAGACAGAGTTTTAAAGATAACAGGATAAATTCAATGGCATAGCTCCCATTTGCTTTAATCAGGCCTAAAATGTCATCCTTTATGCCCACTTGCATACACACAAAACCAACTTCTGCTTTTTGTAATAGTGTTTTCATCTCTATAAAACAGTGAACATTTATAGAATTAACAATGTATCTTTTTATATCTTTTATCTATGATAAAAAGGAGTTGATAAAGGAGGAAGCAAATCATTTTCAGTAGGCAAAACCTGAAATTTTGAGCATAACTAATGGTCTTGTTAAAAGAAAAATTTACTGCTTAGTAATCTCACGGAAAACAAAGTATCAAAGAAATTTTGCAGAAAATTCTGCACCTTGATTTGTCTTTTTGGATTACCTGAAATATTTTTAAATTGTAGTTCCTAATGAATTTGTAAATATATTCCATGTTCCCACAATTCTTCTTTTTTCCTTTGTTAATAGCACTTTCCCAAACGGGATACTTCTCAGTTCATACTGCATGTTTTATTCATCTTTCTTTGTTAAGTGGGAGCATTAAGCAAAAACCTCTTGATCTGTTCTGAATGTAATATTAGTAAAAGAAAAAAGAACCTATGGCTTATATTGCACTGCCATCTTTAATAGCCTGGTGATAAATAGCACACTAAATTGTGATTCAGAGCAAAAGCGAAAGGATTTTTCCAAGGCTGACTACAAAGAAGTGTCTATACTGCAGTTACTGCATCCTACCAAAAGTGTTTTCTTCATCCTCTGCTGTTTTATGTTATTTCCAGCAATTCATCTCTTAAAAATATAATTAAAACGTTTGTATTTGTGAACCACAAATATCTAGATTTTATACTCAAATACGTCAGACTCAAAGCCTCTCAATCACTGCAACACCCGAAATTAATATTTCTCATTCTCCCATTGTCTTCTTTTTTGGTAAAGCAAAGTGCATCATGCCTTTTAATAAAAATAAATGGATTCTAAATCTTTCGTGGCATTTCTAATCTAATGAAAGGACAAGGAAACAAATTGTCATGTTTCTTGTCATTTTCTAGCAAAGCCTTTGAAATAAACTTGTTCAGTGTAGACAGAGTAATGATGAAAAGCGTATAATGAAAACCTCAGCACTTTGACAGGTTTTCAAATACTTGCGTGGAAGCAAGAAAGGCAACTTCTACTATGACAGTGTTGGCGAGATCAAAAGACACATTAACAGTGCAGCTATACAAAAAAAAAAAAAGAAAAAAAGGCAAGACAGTGAGTTAGGAAATACTGGAGGAGGCTGCTGCCCCGCTCTGTGCCAGGCAGGCAGAGACAGATTGCCAACCCTGTAATCAAAGCTGTAGCACATTCTGAATAAAAATCCCAGTGATTACAGAAATATGCTCCACCTAATATTCAGGTGGGCCGGAGCATTTACTGCAGATGGCACTTTGATTTAAAATAGAAATCGTAAAGCAGAGACTTTTTTTTTTTCTTCCCCCCTCCCTTCCTCTCCTGTAAACAAACGGCACCAAGTGAAATGTAGGTGCCTCGACGGGCAAATGACTCTATCCTGGAGCGAGACCAGCTACACTACAGACATAAATCAGCACTGCAGAATTTATGATCTATGGGACAGGCTGATACGCTGTGGGGGAAAAAAAAATAAAATCCTAATTTGAATTAATAGGATTCCTCTGTTTCCCCTGCCCCCTCACCCTCCAAAAAGCAGGATGGATCATGTGGGCTTTAAAAGCCCAAGACAACAGGAACAGAGGTAGAATGAAAAAACGTGTAACTGGAAAAATAAGGAAAATCACCTGGAATGTCTTGATGGAAGTAGAAGCAGTCTGCACTGTTGATGAAAGGCTTTCTACTTGGTTTTATGTAGTTTTCACGTAAAATACTCAGAAGGCAAGAGGCAATAGTCACTAGTTGCAGCAAGAGAAATTCTGCCTTGGCACAGGGATACAACATGCGACGCAATGAGAGTGGCTGGGCACTGGAAAAGTTTTCCCAGGAAGACTTTTTTTTAAAATTCTTTTTTGGTCTGTGTTCAGACAAATTTGTCTGTCAAGATTTGTCTGAATTTTGAATTTGAATTATTTCAAAATTCAATGGAACATGAGCAACCTCCTGTAACTTTGAAGCCGTCCCTGCTTCGAGTAGAACGTAGGATTAGATGACATTTGGAGTTCCCTTCAAACCTGAACTGCTGTGTGATTTTTGTCATTCTATGATCCCATTTTTCAGTTCAGCTGTTCTACTGACTATAGCTCAATGATTTTTTCCTATCTGATATTCCTAACCAAAGCACTTTGTTTTTTCTAAACTTTGACTTAAAAGTTTATTAACTCACCAACAAACTGTGCATGATTGCTATTTCTCGATTTGTCTTTCACTGTTTGGTCAAAACATCAAGCCTGTTCTTGTACCTTTTTAACTATTGAATTTTAGTTCTCTTATCTTTCAATCCATTAGTCCATTACCATTCACATATGTTATTTTCCAGTGCTGCATCTGATTCTCTGATTTTTTTCTATAAAGCGTTTTGACACTTTCATACAGTTACAGTGAAGTTCATATTATAGTATTTTTAGAACATTTCCTATAACATTCCATGTGAATGTATAATTGTTCTCCTGGGTCTGTGGTTTCACAGAATGTACTAATATAGAACATTATAATTTTCTATAGGGAAGCATTTCAATTTCGTTCACTCACCTTTTGAACTTACAGCAACGCTAATAAAAACAGCAAACACATTTGAACAGGATTTAATTCTTGCTGGGAAAACACAAGCTAACCATTACCCTGGACCCACTGACGTTGAGAGATTTTCCACAGGATTTCTTTCTTGCGGTAAGATGGTCATATCTAACACAGCAGTAAACTAGGTGTATTTGATCTTTGGGCTGCGTCATTAAAAATCACATGAAGCCAAAACTGTCTCCTAGAAAATCTATCCATACGGAAAGGTTTTTCTGTGTATTTCTCTTGTACTGAGGGACACAATGTCCCTTCTAGCTCCTTTCTTGGCTTTCTGAAGACACTGTTCCTCAGAGAACTCTTCTTAAAAATGAAAACATTGATCAATGGGAAGCAGTTTTCTAGGGACTTTTGAAGGGAGTAATTTGCTGAATAAGTTTTTGATGTCCTTACACACACTAAATTCTGGGAAACTAGTCAATCCAGGTGTCGTGCTGTTTTCTGTTTTCCTATACGATTTTTTTCTCAACCATGCATTTATATTGATTTATTTCAGACTTTTACTTATTAACATATTAAGTGCTGCCTCTTAACAGTTTGAGAAGTGAGAAACCATTAAGTTACAGCTTTTCTAATATACTGAAACACAGTATTTATTATCCTGCCACAAAGTGTGAAAAGAAATCATGAAAAACAATTAGTTGCTTTAGTTGGAAGTAGGAGTGCCGATTACTGAAAAAGTCAGAAATTCAGTTTAATGTTATTAGAGCTTCCCTGAAAAATTTAGGAATGGAAACCTGCTCGCATTGTGTTATCTACTTAAAATATTTTTTCCTCCTCATTAAAAACTCACATATGTTATTTCTACTCTTTATCTTTCTTCTTTATCTTTATTCTATATTTAGAATTCAATATTACTTAGAAATGCGCAACTCGGTCTCAAACTCATAACATTTCCTGTGAAGTACTGAGTTATCTAAAATTCAGCTCCATTTGACTTAGGGGGAAACATGTTTTCTGCTCAACTCCCTCATTAAGTTACTGAAAATAGAAGGTTTAATATATCATAGTTAGAGATTTGAGAAGAGAAAAAAAAAAAAAAAGAGAAAAGAGACTACCTTGATGCCTGCCCTGGTAGTAAAGCAGTATCAGAAGAAAGAAAGAAAAAGAAAGACATGCGTGAAAAACAATATGGTGAGAACTCAAAAAGAGCTTCATACTTTGAGAAGCAAGCTTTTAATTCTTGTGCATAAAAGGAGGCCTCATCTTCACAGTTGAGAGTACTGCAGTTGCTTTTTTCTTAGTAGCAGGATCCCATACCTGGTTTGAATATGTTCAAATTTACATATTTTTTTCTTCCAGACTACTTTGAAAGACTTGTGAACAGCAGTGGCTTCCTCCTCCTTGCTAATACACGAGGCATTATTATTACTTTTTCAAAACGTTGACCCCTGAACTAATTTTGTTTGATTGCAGTTTAAATCCATAATGAGCAGATAGTACAGAGGGGAAATTTAACACAGGTTACTCTTCCAGAGTTAAGAATGCCCTGGCCACCACCGGTGGAGCAAATCTGAGGGTTTCCTTTTCAATTAATATTTCATTAGCAATTTCTGTGCTTCAGTACCGATTTGCACATGAATGGATGTCATTCATAATTTAGGAAACCCAACACAAGCCTGCAAACAGTTGTGTGGCAAGAACCACACAAAGAGTTACGTACAAAGGGCACGAGGATGACATACTGACCGGGACAAGCACGTTAAGCTTCAAAAGCCCTACATATCCTTTTATTTGAACTTACACATTGAGGATGTGTCTGATACTTGAGCTTTAATAGTAGGCCAAGTAATCTTTCTGCTTGCCACATGAGTGAATGGTGGTTGTCTTTCCAATGACCTGAGGAGAAATTTGGCTGAGGCTCTCAGTAAGAAGCTTCTGAATATGCTTTCTATCTGAAATGCAAGTCCCATTACTCATTTGAAGGTGAGGGTTCAAAATAGAAAGTTATGTACCTCGATTGTCAAGGAACAACGTGATTTTTGTGATACTGCAACCAATTTGGCTGAATGCTTTGGTTTCTTCCCTGAGGTCCTGGGCCACGTTTGCTGAACTTGACCACCAGCAGCATGGCTTGTCACCAAGAGTAGCCTTGCAGGATTTTGAAGTGCTTTTTTTAACTTGTGTGCACTAAACACAGTTCCAGAAAATGGATTAAGAAATAATATCTGTGATTCATCTCTAGTGTTTATTTGCATAATGGCATGAAAATGGGAGGCAGCTTTGCAAGAGGCTATTTGCTTTCAATTTAAATGAGAGTGCTTTAACACAACAGTTAAAACGAGTTGTTTCCATTTTTCCAACTGACTATTTTGAAGATGGGAGTTCAATGCATATGTAAACAAAAACAACCGGAGAGCTCGCTTCTTTATGTCAAATATGGATTAACACTACAAGTATGAAGGATGCACCACTGCTCTCTAAGAGGTTTTCTTTCTCATTCAGGAATTTTTACCAAAACACAGAATTCCATTTTTGCATATTGGCTGATTTGCTATAAAATAAAATTATGTTTGACTGATTAACTCAAAGCTAGGAAACACTGAGGTTTTATGCAATGTTTTTGCCAGGTTGGTTTGCCAGAAAACTGAGAATCTTATTCTCAGCTTCGGGAAAGCAAGGCTTTGCTTCATAAAGCAGTGTGCTGAGATGTCCTCCAAGGGCCTGAATGTTTAGGGGGGTGCTCACACTGCCTGTTGTGCCACATTGGAAAGAAAGCCTAAGCCAGCTTTGGCAGCCTGGGTTCAGTAGCTTGGAGTTTCATACAAGTTGATCACCTCATTCAGAATTTTAAAGAAGTCCATATTAAGGTCCACACTGCTCTAAAGTTGCTTCTGGAGGCAAAATTAGCTCATTACCATTTGCTTTAGCTATCACTGTGCCACACTATCGTCGACAAGCACTGATTCTGTAGCTCTGATTCCGAGCCACAGCAGCTCTCTGCCAGCCCCCACTCCTGTCCTTTTATAAGCTTTTGTGATCTCAAGGGCAGCTGCACCAGCATCAAGCTGGAGACTAACGAGACCAAAGATTAAGGAGACTAAAGCCCACCCCGCAATGTAGCAAAAAGCTTTCCAAGTGCATGCGGGAAATGTAGTCAGTATCTGCAGACCTATAACACAACTGTTACTAACTTCACGAATACATTCCTAGAGAGGATGAACAATGTCATTTTGGGAACAGCTAGGCACCTTTTGCTTTTAAACAACTACTACCCATGTGAGCTGATGTTAGTATTCTGAAAAAGTTTATACAACTCTACTGTGGTCCCAAGCGTCTTCCTTGTCAACAGTTTTGCTTGGCTTCAGCATCCCTGCTGGAATCTTTTCCCACCACCAAATGCATTAGGGAGAGTTCCAGCTTCATAGGAACCATGAGTTTCTCCAAGATCTCCACTAACAACCATTTGTTTGATTTGCCTTTTCTCCCCCCCTTCACTATCAGTATTGAGTTTCTTTAGAGTGGGATAATGAAAATACAGAGATTGGAGGATTTAACGGTGATACTTGTCAGGTACAAAACAAAAACGTCATCCAACAGAGGAGGAAGGAACTTTCACAGAAAAAGAAGAGACCAGAATCTCTCTCTCAAACCAACAAAAGCTTCTTTTCCCATCTAGAAGGCGAACTATCTCTTAGAATGCCATGTACCCTTGGGAAAAAGAAGGTTTGGGATGTCAGGAGAACATGGTCTCATCCTCTGTAATGTTACATGAAAGTGAAAGCAATTCCAGTCACATACAAGCTCCCTGTCCCTTGATTGATTATACTGATGATCATGTGAGAGAACAATGAGTTGAAAGATCATCTTTCAGTTGCTCACTCTCTGTATTTATTTTCATAAAGGTCCCAAATAAACTACCGCATTACTTTTGTTGGTATCCCACATAACGACCTACTAAATTCCAGATTTAGTCCTCTTTATGCACATAAAAGTTTACCTAACATCAATCTTCTTGCTTGTAGTAAATGAGTGAAACAAACTAAATATACTGTACTACTACTGCAAGATTAATGGTTTAGCCAAATTCCTACAGAAATCATACATAACTATTTCCTGTGCTGGCCCCCCCAAAAAGGTTTAGTTTTTATTTAAGGTTTGCATTCTCTTAAGAATTTCTCTTTATGAAACATAATTCTTATTTCTATGTTATAACTTGTGGTCAACCATTGCATGACCTGACAGTTCCTTCTCATGGACAACAACTTGAGGGTGGCCAGAGACCAATTTGCATGCACTGGTTTTCAGTAAAAATGTCTGAAAGCAGGCAACTCTTTTCTCTAACAAATCTCACAAATGTTCCGTGCTTTTTTTGAAATGAAAACCAACTAAGAATTTCAGCAAAAAGAATCCCCACACCCATTTAGCAGCACTATTAAAAAAAAAAAAAAAAAAGGAAAAAAAGTGTTTTTCAGATTAAAAACTGTGCTTTTACCTTTTCTGTATAACCAGATGTTTAGGATGGTGGCCAGGGGTACAGGAGACACAGGATCAAGTCTGTATTTCACATGGGATTGGGCAGAGTTTTTCATCCCATGCCATTCATTCCTAAAATCATATCTTTCTCAGCCCAGGCTCACACCCTAATCACCAGGCTGGAGAGTCTTTGTTGCCCATTAAACACGACACAGCTTTGAAACATTTTTGGCACAACAAAAGAAAGCACCAACAGTAATTTTCAGTAAGTTCCATATAGCTTTTTTGCAAAAGCTGAGATTAAACTCTGAAAAGCAAAATCTATCATTTTTCCAATCACAGAGAAAATACTGTTCAGCTTTCGACTGAGGGCCGCTCCAAATTTCTGGCTTGTTTGAAACTTGGTCAACAATGCACTCTCACAATAACTCATTGTAGTCTGCAGAAGGAAAACAGACAGCCCACTGGAAATATAGCTAAAATAAAATTTCCGTCAACAGTGAACCTTCCTCTTTCAAAACAGTGATGAAACATTTAAATTCAGTGCTTAAACTTACTAAGCTGTAGTCTTCTGTATCCCTGATATATTTTGGCTGTATTTTTGTTGCTGTTGTTTTGAAACATTCTTCCTTTAAGCAAGTTTCAATAGGGAAGAAAAGCTCAAGGACATTTCAAATAGCCTGTTAAATAGGCAAAGCAGATACCCATCCAGTCCCTCAAAGAAGTATTACCAATACCAACAACATTAAAATTAAAAGTAAACTCCAGACATCCATTTTCCTTGCTTGCTTTCTGTGTTCTTACTGCTATCATTTTTATTTATTTTTTTTGGTTCAATATCCCTACAAGTAGTGGAAAGGAAGTGCTGATATGATCCAGAGCACAGCAAATAACCCGTACACCATCCACGTAGAGTCACTGGGGGTCTGAGCAGATGAAGAGAGCAGTTCTGCTTATCATCCTGCAGAATGAGGACTGACTCCTTCGTCTTTTTTTTCTAATTGATAGAAACTTTTCATTGGATGGGTCTGTTCTATTTATGATTTGGAGACAGAGAGCATAACTTTTCTTCCTATTTATGTACTCTGCCATCTGACCATCTGAAGAAAAAGAACTCTAAATTCCCTCAATTATCTTATGTGTAGGTGTCACAATTAGAACACCTCTCCAGACTCCATATGACTATACCACTTAATATAGACTTTTTTATCACACCTCTCAATAAAAACTTGGAAATGCATGCAACAATTATCCACCTTAGTTGATTAATTATTTTAAGAGTGTCTAGATAAGTCCTGGTGAAAGCTAAAGTTAGTGTAAGGTTTTATCAACATACAGTCGTCCATTGCAGCTGACAGAACAGGAAAGGAACTCAAATATGGGATTTTAGTTTGCTTGCACTTTTTTGAAACACAGATAACTCAGAAGTTCTTACAAGTTGGATATCCAAAGTCATGTTATTTGATCACTTGACATTCACCAAAAATCCTGCTTGTCAGGAACTCAGCAACCTGCATGACATAGTAGTGATTACCCCAAACCACACTTTTATTTCCTTTATTCTTTTTCCTTCAAGCAAACTAAGCAGAATTGCAGTCCCTGTTTCTATCTTTAAGGACTATTCTTTTTTCCCTGTTATCTGATGGTACTGGAAGAATTTCTTAACTTTTATTTTGGAATTACACCCAGGTCTTTTCTGAAAAATTCCCACATATGCTAAACTGTAAGCATGCAGATTTGTTACACTGGGGTCCTTGGAGTTCCCATAAAGACCAGAAGATACTTTTGCATGTGAACAGAAAAATCAACAAACTACACTAATAAAATCCCTTTAGATTCAATTACTTCAGCTGCTTCTCCTACAAAATTCTACTGGTACTTCAAAAAAGAAATCGATGTGATCTGAATAAGAGCTAGGTATAAAAAAGGAAAAAAAATAATAAAGAAAGTTAAAAATAGTAGAATTGGGAATTACAGGTTTACCCTGCCTCCAAATTTAGTTAGAAATGAAATGTGATTTGATAATGAAAAACATTAACCAACGGTTAATATTCCAATGTGTAAATATTATCTGCAACCAAGAATACATCCCACAGCAGAACAGAATTGTGTCAGCGTTGGCTGTCATGCACACAGTTTTCTAACAATTATTGAAACTTGCAGATAACAAGAAGCAGGGAGGGAGAGAGGAGTCAGACGTTACTGCCTCAATGCTAAAACAGGACAGGAAAAATAGATCACGCACTGATTGATTTCATTTCAATTGTGATTTTTGTTTAGTGTCTTACAAATGTTGTAAAAGATCTGTGTCAGAAATTCAGTATTGACCAAGTTCTAATACTTTTCCAGTTTTACTAGAGGAGTATGGTCCTTGAGTTGCTCCAAAATAATAATAACAATAAATAAAAAAGTCAGGAAAATGTGCCGACATACAATGTTATCAGACCTCCATCATTGACTAAGCGTATGTCAACATACATTATATTTATTGCTTTTGCCCCTCCCCTCTGCATTTTTGAGGAGCAGATTCTACACACGCACCACACACCGCACACCACCCCTACCACTGCAGTAAAACCCGAAGGCTACGGCAGATCTTTGCAAGCTGTCCCTTGAGCTATGACAAGCCTGGGGTATTTTAGGACTTGGAGTCAATACCAGAGGCTTTAAAGTAAATCTAGGTTGGCTACACAGACTGAAGACAGACTGTGGCCAACTCCGGAGGATTCTTGGAAAGTTCCTGAGCGTTCACTTACAGCCATTTTGTCCCACTGCGCCCCTATGTGCAATCAGGTTACTGACTGTAACGAAAGAAAAATTTCTTTTAATGTTTAACAGATGTTTTGTGGCTTTATCATCACTAGTACCCCCAGGTACTAATTACAGAGATCCGTCTTGCAGTCTAAGAGGTAAACATACTTAACACACTTTGCAGCCACAACACTTTATTTAGCAAAAGGTTAGATCTTGAACTCTGTTTCTGCACCGAGTAATCATTAAAACCATAAACTGTGAAGATTTTGGTTTTCTCATTGATGAGTCTTAATTTGTTTCCATCCAGGAGTCCTCAGATTCCCTTGTTTAATAAATATACCCCATCACCATTTTTAGCAAAGCTATTTTCTACCACTTCTATTAAAAATTTATGAGAATAGCAACCTATTGGATTTTTGTTTCCTTTATGTAAGAACAGATGCAGAGAGAGAAATAATTCACACTTGCTGGCCAGTGGCACTGCACGGCAGATCTCCCTCTATCTCCTCACAGCCAGGCTGTAGCAACAATCCATTATTAGGACATGATATCTGAAAAGTAATTTCAATAGTGCAAATTATAAAAAAATAATTAAGAGATTAAGTCCACAAAGCCCAACCCTGAGCTGAAGTCCAGAGCTATTATTAAAGGAAAGATGAGTAGAAAAGTTTTGCTTTATCCTACCTCCAGTGACAAAAATAGCTACTCTTCAATATTGATTTTATCTATAAAACAAGACCTAGATTACTTATTGCCTGTGGCATTGCTCTCAAAGACTACCAGTGACAGCAGAAGACAAAAGCACACCTTCAAGTGAAAACATTTAACCAGGTAACCAACAAACCCCACAAACTAAAGCCTCTCGGCTACTTTGCCTGCAAAATTCTTCCAGCACTTTGAGAAGGAAATGAAGTGAATAATATGATGTGAATGACAGCTAAACCTAAGACAAGGGAAAGAAATTAAAACAGAAGATGTTACAAAAAAGTAGAAGGAGGATTTACAGGTATATCCTACCAGTAATACTAAAAAAATTTAATAGTGTTCCTAATAAATTGTCTGGTTTGTCGTAAGATTCCTTAATGCAAATCTCACAGACACGAATTCCATATTAAAAATAAAAATAAAAAAAATCCCACGTAACAGTCAGTTCCCCTGTATTTTCTCTGGTGAACGAGGAGTGTGCCAATCCAAGACACTACGGGGAAGGTCTCATTCAGTCCATAAATACAAAAAACCCTCCAGTGCCGGAAGATTTAAAAAAGCAAACAAACAAGATGGTTCTGACACTTCAATGACTCTGCAGTTCCATACAGAAAATTTTAATTACTATCTAAAACCTGGCAAAACGTGTTTCCACAACAGGCGATGGTACTGAGCTGCACCTGTCACCATTTATTGTATTTGGCATTCTCTGAGGGAAACAGCCACAAATTGGATAAGCACTTTGTCAAAGCGTATCTGTGAAAAGACATATTGTTGGACAGAAGAATTTGTTCAATAATTCATGTCTATACTTTTTGAGGTAAGTAAGGTATCTTCAGTGAAATTCCAATATTCGGAATTACTAGTGGGCTGAATTTTCTTTTTCCTTTACTTTAGTAGTTCACATTGGTGACAAAAAGGGTTATCTCTTAAACTATCCCCCAAAAGCAAGCAAATACACTTGCTTTACAAAATTAATTCTAAACAGAGCCTAGATCAACGGGGGCAGACAGTAAATCTATGACACTATTAAGTTACGACTACAGTAATTACGTTGATTATTTATTTTTTTTTTAACCAATTGAGCTCTAACTCCAGAAATCAATACCAGAATCAGTTTTCATTTCATTTCTGAAGTTCTGGGTAAATATTAGCTCTTTTGCTATAAATGCTTCATAAATGCTGTATTGCTATTTGTTAACAGAGAACCAGCTTTTCAATGCAGATGGGCTCTGCTCATGG
This sequence comes from Tringa tobata, assembly GCA_033628505.1. Lineage (NCBI taxonomy): Eukaryota > Metazoa > Chordata > Aves > Charadriiformes > Scolopacidae > Tringa > Tringa tobata. The sequence continues at coordinate 87,178 of JAHREE010000306.1, read as the reverse complement.
AGCAGCTGAGGTACAGTCGCATGTGTAGCTGGATTCACTTCAGGGGAACTTTTCTTAAGAACAGGTAAATGTCTTTGCAAAATTCTTTACATCGGTGAGAAATTCAGACTCTTTGTGAGTGTGACCTAAGCAACACTCCCACAACAGGATCTATGTGTTCTTCTCACCATACCTCCTCTCAGGTGACAGAGACAGCAGCAAGGGATCCCTGGCTGTCCTAGGAGCAGCAGTAGGTACCCAATTATTTCCTACCAACTACCCTGAAAACGCTGCAGTACAGGGAGAATTTCAATAGTATTTACTTGAGGGAGAGCACTAGTCCCATTAGTGGCATTAAACTAAAAAGGAGAGGGGGAAGCTCTTCATGGCTCCTGTTTTCAGGTGTGTGCAGTCTCATGAGGAACCTCACCATTTTCTCATATGCTTGTACTACCTTACCCTTGTTTCACATTCTTAAAATGTTCTGCATAATCAAGCAAAAGAAGTCTTTATATTTTTAGAGCATGCTGAAACTTAAATGGACATATTTGAATTACACATTGGTTTTTCTTCTCCTTCCCAATTCCCTCCTTTGCCTTCGTCTTTATCCCTTTTTCTTTTTACTCTTTCCAAAATAATTTTTAGAAGTAGCTGTAACTCAGACCTTTACCTACCCCCCGTTTCTAGGCTTAGCTGCAAATAGTGCTGATCACTAGAAGTGGCAAAGAACCGGATTTTAAAATTACCGCACAGGATTTTGAATCCATTTATGTGAACTTTCATTTCAAACACTTATACAAAGTATTCAGAATATTATTTCTAATAGTACCACGCCTTCTGTTGAAAATGTGTTCCGCAGAGGTATCCAGCGCTGCTTTGCAGAAGCCATCTCCACTGTATATTGAAACACTGGAACGCAAGACACAAGAGGCTCTAGCACTAGATCACCATCTCGTTATTGATGGAGTCCCCTGGGATAACACGGCCACTCTTCTCCGTGTCTGTTGAACCCGCTTGTGAACTTTGCTTAGCTCCACAAAACTGCTTAGCTCCACAAACTGCAGCCCGCTGTGAAAGACGAGCAGCACATACTTAATTCACAACACAAGTTTTCATCTGTCACCTTTAAATCCTCCTAATGAATTCTGGTTTTTCCCCTCTCCTGTTTAAATCGCAGAGCAAGGCAATCCCTCCTATTATTCCCTACAACTTCTTCATCCTTCCATTTGGTGTGTATTTAATATTTATGTAGCTGTGTCATGCACGATTTGAGTCAGTGGCTGCTGAAATGTTATATGGCTCATTGACATTATCAAGCGGAGCAGATTCTCTGTTATCCTAAAACACACAGACACAAGAGACACGAGATGCGTTTGTAAGGGCCAGATCTGGCTGTAGCAATCATGCGAGGGCAGCAAGACATTCACAACTAAAATTATTTTCAGAGGGTTATTTTAAAATGTTTTACTGGACAATAAAAAGATGCTGAAGGAAAAACACATTTTATCAGTCTGAATGTTAACTCTGGAATATCTCTGTTACTGTATTAATTTCTCCTTAGGGAATTTATAACTGTAATCCACTGTGGTGTTTATCTAGTTGAATTTTTAAAAAAGAACAAGCCACGCAGAGCAAAGATTTCTTCTGTAAGAACATTACCCTATTTTGGAGGCCATATCTTGTTGAGAGACCATTTGCTTAATAAACCGAATTCTAACATCGTTCTGTTGCAATATCACTGTGAGTTGTAGAATCTGGGTGCTGGGTTAACTTACGATTTTCAACCTGAATTAATGCTTCTGGTAGTTTACAAGATTTTCAACACTGCCTGCTGGTTTTGCCTCCCCAGTTTCTGTTACTGAGGTAATGTGATTTCTCTTTCCTGGCATATTAAAACATTTCTGAAAACTGTCTTCTTTGGGGTATCTGAAGAAGCAAAAATAAAAAAAAAATAAAAAAGGAAGCATCTCAAATAATCTACCATGTTAAAAATTCTTAGCCGTAACACATTGCTGATTTAATATTTTTTAATATGTAATCAACAAGAATCCTTCTAGTAGCTGTTAAATTAGAGATCCTTCGAAAACACTTGGTATCAGTGGAACACTGAGTTTCTCTCAGACAGAAAATAGCTAGCATCCATTAAGAATATCAATTTTCTCATTCTTTTCTCAAAACATAATGGAATTCCACAGCCAGACACGGGCATGCAGCTCCCATTGGAGTTGATAAATATCTGCCTTGAGCCCAGGGGTACTGATGGATTTCACACGTTGCTGGCAGGCACAGGGGCACTGACAGCAAGGCAAGAGCTGCTGGAACTCGGGGTACACAGCTCAGCGGCCGTAGGGGAAGTTACTGGGAACGGGTCTCTGTTAAACTGCATGTCCTCAAGTCTTCCCTCAGAAACCTGTCATGCCCTTTTCCAGTACTAAGTACCAAGAAGCAAGAGAAAAGCAGCAGATCTTCTCAGTTAGTGATGCATGGTGGTAAATCTGGAATTTGGGAAAAAAAAAAAAAAAGCCCTTGAAGGGCTCTGTTTTTTCATCTTTCTCCAGCCTAGATTAGTCTCTGATTTTCATGTTCTTTATTGCTCCCAACATCCCATTAATCCCCACTCTCCTCTCATCAAACAATTTTCTTGTGCAGCGTTTTTTCAGAAAAACTACGGGACCCAGAAGCCTGCACCTGGTCCAGCATTTCTGTGGGACCCACCTACTTCCAAGCTCTTCATTGTCTCTTCTCCCTGCCCTGCCACCCAACCCCGGATACGCCAGGGTAACTGATACGCCCCAACCGGGTCCAGCTTGGCAGAAACAGCTCTAGTAGAAAAATCCTCCTAATCAGAATGATTGCTATGGAGCTAAAGAGGTTACCTACTGTCTTCTCACCCTGACTCAGCAGCCACTGGCACAGCAAGCGTCAATGCAGCCTGAGTCAGAAGATAAAATTTGCCGTAAAACAAAGACGCTATTACATTTGAGAACCTCCTGTTCTGTTCCTCTGGCA
>JAHREE010000306.1:0-54657 GCA_033628505.1 Tringa tobata | reverse complement strand
GACTCAACCCCCTCCCTGGGCAGCCTATTCCAATGCCCGACCACTCTTTCTGGGAAGAATTCTTTCCTAATGTTCAGTCTAAACCTACCCTGTTGGAGCTTGAAGCCATTCCATCCACATTCTTAGACAGCTGCTTCTGCCTCTTTTGAGATCTGGTTATCTGCTTCTCACATGAAGAGGACACTTCCAGCTCAGCAGCCTTTGCCATTTCCCCTAGAATAGCACAAAACCCCAAGCCAATCTGCCTCCCCAAAGGGCTCACCTGCCCCACTCACCTTAAAGTCAAATAGCACAGGTACTAACAATCTGCCTGAGACTCTTTCCTCATGGATTCCTAACGAGGCACATAGTGTTTGAGTCTACTACTGCTTGAAAATATTTGCAATTCTAATCTACATTTCTAAGAGTAATAGAAAATATTCATGTGCAGATTGATTCGGGCGTTTATTCTTACTTTAGTCTATTTGTGATAAGGGTGGATTTATCTATGCTGTTAATTATTCATTTTGTATCTATATGACTTTGTAGAGATGTATATCTTGTGTAGAAAACCTAACATTAACTTTACATGAACCTTAATTACAACTTGAAGATAAACATTATGTATTTTCATTTTTCAAATATGCTTTAGCTACACTTCAGCATATTTAAAGTCACACTATTAACAATACTCGTCTGAAAGTACATTGGAAGAAGGATTATATTTTATTAATTTAATAAAAAGGCATATTTATAGCAGGCTACATTACAAAGTGGAACTCAATTGCATCTAAATAATACCCATAATACATCTGGCCACGTTTGCCTTTCCTGAGCAGAGTTCCAAATGCTCTGTCACTCTGGGAAAGTCACGGACTGATCATCTCTATGTACTTTATTGTCTATGACAGTATACGTCTAACAATTCAAAACTCAGAAACTAGTCTTTGGAAGTGCTTCAACATCTACTGCTAAATATTCAACACCGACACAAAAAACCTAAATGGTAGTTTTGGGGTAGCTTGTGCTTAATGGCTATTTTTGTTGGATTTAAACACTACTCTTTTTTTCCTTCCCACACCCTCTGTTAAATAAATACTCTGATTACTGTACTAAAAATGGCAAATGTCCAATGGCATTGTATTGCACATTAAATTAAACCCCTACAGACTCTATCTGCTTTATTAAAAAAAAAAAAAAAAAAAAAAGAAAAAGAAAAAAGAAAAAAAAAAGGTTGTGCCAGAAAAAGCTTGGGAAATAAATCTTGGCTACTGGTCTTATCAAGTACAATTGAAATAAGTAAATCTAAGTAAATCTTTCCATGATACTTCACTCATCTAAAATATGAATTCTTTTTGAAGACTTAGCTAGTTCCAAAACTAATTCATTTGTTTTATTTAATGCTCTTTACGTGCTCAAAGAATGAGGAGACTTTGATAAGGGAAAACAGGCTGATTCGTACATTCACATCTAAAGCGTTTGAAAGGGTACATGGAAGATGAAGTGCCATGGTGTGATAAAAGGCTGCCGCGCTCTCTCTTCAGCACAAGTTTGCTCAAAGCACCCCCTACTGGCAGAAATACGTAAGTTGGGTGCAGAGTCACTAAAAATGTTAATTTGCAGTTTATTTATATACCCACGAACTGATCGTAACGGTCTTTGGCAGCCTCAGCTTCCCCCAAGTTCTGAAAACTATGGGGAAAATGTAAATGTGATCATATGTGCATATATGATTATCAGACGGATTTCAGATATTTTTCATCTTTCGCTTGCTGGTAGTATCTCACATGAATATAAATCTCGTAAAAAAAGCAATAAAAGATTTTATTCCACAAGAATTGTAACTACTCATACTTTTAAAAAATATTGGGCCTTTTTTCTAAGTAATCTAGCTCACTGAAAGAAGAAAATTATTTCGCTTCTATTTAGAACTTATTTTTCAGTGAAATTTAGATTGTTGGCATCTTCCTAAAGCATTTCTTCTGTAAAAATAGAAGCAGTTTGTTGCCTAATATTGTGCAGTCTCTATACTAGTGACGAATATGATTAGGTTATAATGAGCAATCCTACTACCAAGTTCCTACTACTTATAAAGAATCTTTACTTTGATTTTGACCTTACAGCTTTTACAGTAATTTTAAATAATTGCCAAAGCTGTTACTTTTTTTCTAATGGAAACCTATTCTTGTGTTTTTCAAAAAAACAGCTACTTATACTGTGAGGGCTAGTTGCTTTTGTGGTAACTGTTTCCAGGTGCATGTGGTCTGTTGAATTCAAAATGCAGAATATGAGAAAGCAGAAGATCCTAATTCAGCTTCTGGGGAATTCTGCAAGGGAAGGAAAGAGCCTGATGAGCATTCTTTTCTTGGGCTTCTTGGTAGAAGCCTTCAACAAGAAAAAAAAAAGAGCCATATAAGCCAATGCTGTCACCTATAGTGCCAACCAGCAAAAAAGCAGAGAAATGGGGCTGGGTGACAGTGCCCACCCTTCCTGACCCAGCCAGGCACAGATCAGAAAGTACTAAAAAATGCTTCTCTTGATGAATTGTGCTTGATTGTTCCAGAATTATCATTCTTCTCTGAACTACAACATGATGCTCTCTCACCTTTTTCACCACTAGCAGACCTTGTGCAAGACATTTAGGTGGCAAGAGATACAAGACTCACATGGTATTAAGTGAAAGCAAGGCAAGGCATAGCCAGTCAGATGAACCAAACCATGAGGAAGGTTAGGACATACAGAGAAAAGGTCTCCCTACTGACTTCATATCTGGAACTGTTGGTGAGGTTGCTTTGGGAGGCAGCCCACTATAACCTCTAGTGTCAAATGTCACCTTTCTATCCAAATCAGCTAATGAACAGAAGGTTAAACAACTCCTAGATTGACTTTAACATGAAGAGTAAGTATCTGATAGCAATTAAATCATCTGTCCAAATTACAGGAGACTGAGGTGCAGTTAGCTTTGTTCTTTACCGTTGAGGTAGACCTCTTGAAATACAGGAATACAGTTCAAAGTAGTACCTCATGATATATTTAATTTGCAAAGAACACAAGTCAATCAAAACAAAAGTGTAGTCAGCCATAAGCCCACTCCACCCGAGCTAGTAACACGTACACACCAAACTGTTTAACTCAGGGTATCTTTATTGTTCCTACATACTAAATTATGCACCTTTCTAGTTAAAAAAAAAAAAGACAAATATGAAAATGCTGACACAGGGATGTCCCTCCACTAACAAAAATAAGCCTGAGGTGTGGCCAGAAGATTAGCCAGTGCTTTTTTTCAGTCCAGCAATCAATTCAAATGGACTTGCTGAGAGGAGACTTTCCTTGAGTGCAGACGTCAGGTAAGATGCGATACTGCCACTGTCTGCCTGAGGACCAAGCTGTCTTCTATGGGCAAACATCACTGCATTTTGGGGGTAACATCAAGAGGTTTTGTTTTCTTCAACTCAAAATAATTTCCTCCCCCGTCAGAATTTCTCCAAGAAGCCCTCTTCAAAGCTAGTGGTTTCTTTCTGAAAGATGTGGACCCTTTGATTAATATAAATTAAGAACGAAGACGATGTTAGCTTCTTCTGGTCAATCAGATTCCCCAAATCAAACTGAAATAGCTTCAATGGCTTTGAAATTCATAACTAGCACATATTTGGAAGTAAAATCATTATAAAACGATTCAAAAACACAAAAGGACAATATTTTATTCCAAACAACTCTCTCTCCTTTTTTTTTTTTTTAATATTTCAAAACCAAGGTCTATCCTTGGTTTTGAACCTACCAAGGTTCTTCTTTAATTTACTTTTAAATACAATTTCTTACATGCAGCTTCTGGTTAAAGTTCCACATTATCAGAATAAACGATGTCATATTTTTACACAGAAGGTTCCCCTCCCAGCAATACTCAGGTCACTACATGTCACACACAGGCCTCTCACCAAATTTATGATATGAGTAAGCCAAGCTTATGAGCAGCAGCATCTGACAAAGCCAATGTATAGTTTTATATCTGCATGTCCTCGTCCTCTCTGATGAAGTGTAATCCCATCCCACTGGTAGAGAGACCATTTCCAGTTCCATGTCATACAACTGTCTGTATGTTGTCTTGAAAACATATCGGTTATACTCCTCCTTCTTTATGAGAAAACTTTCTTAAGTCTGTTAAAATGATGATCTTTAAGGTCCCTTCCAACTCCAACCATTCTATAATTCTATGAAAACCATATGCACTATTTAATAAAAGAAAAAAAATACAAAAGTATCCATACTTCTGACAGTACAAATATGAACACTGGCAAAAGTACCTACAAAAAGATTCTTTATGAATGAGGGAACTGAAATAATCCTGTCCATAAACCTGTAGGTGTTTATCCCCTGTAGGGATCTCAAACAGGAAGGACTTAACAACAGCAGCATTTTATAGTTCATAATTCAAAATTTTTTTGTGTGTGTGTGCTGCTGAGACATTCACCAACTCCTGGTATTCTCCTCTGTGTCTCTGGACTGGCAGACACGGGAAAATGCCCTGCAGTGTTCATCATGAAACGAGCAGGAATGATGCTGTAGAATACATGCAGAATTCCTTTATTGTGAGAAACTGCTATTGAAAACGCACAGATACAATTTGTCAGCTAGTAACACGGAGGCTTACGTGCATTGAAAGTATGTAAACCAAAATAAGTACCATAAAAAAGAAATTTTCTTCAGAAATATCTCAAAGCCTAGCCCTCTTCCGCGTTTGCTCTAAAAACCTAGTCACCTTGAAGGTCTCCAAAGTGAACGTAATCAGGAAAATGCAGAAATCCACACTGAAGGGCAAAGAGTCTGCTTGCAAGGAGATACTACGTACCAAGATGTTTTAAAGTTGTTGGTTTTGGAGAGAAAATAATGTTTTCTACAAGCTGTATTCAGTACAGCGTCAATACAAGTATCTGATGATGCCATTTGCATTAGACTTTCTTCTATATGTAAATGTAATCAAGCTGCATTGTATAGGGCTAGATTATTGTTAATTAGCATTTGCTGAACATTTTTTCTAATACATCATCTCAAGTGAACTTTAAAGATTATGAAGTTATTTGACATTTTTTAAGCTGACTGAAGTCAAACAAGGAATAAGTTCGGGTGTAGTAAGTACACTTAAAGTAATAATTAGCAATACAATATCTAAAAAATCACAAGGTAGCCTGTCACAGGATAAATGTTTAGCAAACAGAAATCCTGAAACCAAACGTTACTGCTGAACCAAGTTTCTGTATTTTCAAACACAGAAAATCCATCTAACAGGTCTGTATTTGAGCAGTTGACTCTTTTACTCCTTGCTAGTGAGCATTTTCAGGGGGAACTTACGCATTCAAAGACAATGCTTTCACTTCCATATACGAAAAGTCATTTTTTCTCTTTGAAACATGCCCTAGCGTCTATTCTTAGAATCTTAGAGGAGTTTGCTGCAACATGGGAACATAGTGGGCAGACAGAACCAGAATCACAGAATCACAGAATGATACGGGGTTGGAAGGGACCTCTGGAGATCATCTAGTCCAACCTCCTGACAAAGCAGGGCCACCCAGAGCAGGTCCCACAGGAACGTGTCCAGGTGGGGTTTGAATGTCTCCAGAGAAGGAGACTCCACCACCTCTCTGGGCAGCCTCTGCCAGGGCTCTGCCACCCTCCCAGGAAAGAAGTTCCTCCTCACGTTTAGATGGAACTTCTTATATTCAAGTTTGTGCCCATTTCCTCTTGTCCTGTCCCTGGGCACCACTGAAAAGGGACTGGCCCCATCCTCCTGACACCCACCCACGAAGTATTTATAAGACACCGAAAGCAATGCTTCTGCTTTCTCCTTTTTGCCACTGATCTGCCCTGCAGCTTGTATAAATCAGGTCACATCTGTGGTAGTTTCTCCCCCAACGTTTTTCTCAAAGTGTGTTCTTCAAAAGCTGGGTGGGTGCACAGGGGGGAGTGGGACGGGCGCGAGATGAGCTCAGCTCCTATTTCCATCTCCTCCTGTACCTGGCAGGGCTGTCTGCCTCGGTGGGACAGGCACAAGCACACATTGCCACTGTCCTAGGAAGCCAGTGAGAGCAGAAGAAGATGGTAGAGCAAAGCAAGGTAGAGATTCTGTCCCGTAGCTGCCATTCTCATTGGGTGAGGAAGTTATTTTCGGCACCTTGAACTTTATGGGCGGATGGGGTCTGAGGGCAGCGCTGCACCACCAGTGCTGACCCTGGAACAACTTATTTTAGCCTTATTTTGAGGCGTCAAGACTCCGTTTTGCTAACTTTGTTCCTGCTAAGAAGCTTGGAGCTGACCTTGAGCTTTGCTATGAGAAAAGCAACGCACAGGTAAACCAAACCCAAGGCGTGCGAGCGCAGGAGGGACATTTTTCTTCCCCTTAATTTTTACAGCACAGGAACCCGGGGGTTACTGAATATGTGCCACGGTAAGATGTGCGTCAAGTACACAATAATTATGATGATAATGATAACAAAAATGCATGCCTCAGCTCAGATCCTCCATCAGTAAGGACTGGAAGTATATCTAACTTGAAGCATCCACATGATCCCACCGAGGACATATACCTGATTAACTGTCAAGTTGAGCTGAGGTCACAAACAGCTCACAAATTTAGTACAGGAATTTTTGCTGAAACAATGGACTTCTAATGAGCACTACAAACTATTTATGGCAAGGGAATTTTAAATTCAGATTTATAAATCTGTTCATAGGAAGCGGCTGAGAAAAGAATAAATCTTAAATAAGAGAACAAAAAGATATGATGTAAATTATCCAATTCCAAATATTAAGTAATTATGAAAAACTATGAATTCCAAAAGCCTATGAATAGCTACCAGTGGAGAAGTGTTTCTAATAGTGTTCAGCAAATGCTTTTTCTTCAATAATTTAGGCTTCACAGTACTCTCCTCACATTCCTTCCAGAGACCAGAGAGATGAAGAGACAAAATGTGTTGAATAAGTTATTAGAATTCAATTAGTTTACTCGGCATAGTAGTTAGCAATGCAACCAATTTGTTTAGCACTTAAAAACAAACTGTTGCTGAGTTTTTCATTTTCCTTTTTTTCCTTATTATTTAATCCTTTTTTTTTTTTCCACCAATTGCCCATACCAGCTATTCTAATTTTGTAACCACAAGAACTGTAATAGCTTTGTCTCACTGACTTGCTGCTAGGGGTTTTTGTTGGTTTCTTTAATTATTTTTTTTTCTCCTAGAAGGTCTGGTTTGCTAAGAAATCATTGTATTCCTTGACTGTCTTAAGTAACATTGTCATGCATTAGTAATCATCACACCTTCATCTTCTTTTTACTTTTTATTTTTTTTTAAATTTATTTTTCCTGGGATCAGAGAGGACTTTTTTTTAAAAAAAAAAAACCTGTCTCCCTTGCCACAAATAAAAAAAAAGGGGGGGGGAAATTGTGTTACTTCTAGAAATTACCTAGGTTCCTTATTGCATTCCTATATTCTTTCCTCAAAACAATTGTTTCCCTAGGGAAATGCATTCTTTACGCTTTGTTTTAAAACCAGCCCGGGATGCACACAAATCTACTACTTCTCTAATTTTTCTATGCCCCAGCAGTGGAGCAGGTACATCAGCAGAGCAGGACACCGCTCGCCCTGGTGTCCCTGGCTGAAAGGTGAGAAGAAGTTGTGGTGCACTATATTACACGCAGGCATCTCAGAACCTCTTGTGCCCTGGAGTCCCTGGAGTTTTGGTGCTGTTCAGCTCCCTGTGACACGTTACAGATGATGCCAGCTGTAATCCCTCACAGCCTTTCCTGCCCCTGGAAGGAAGAACTGTGCCTAAGGGCAGCTGAGGGAAAAGTCCTACCCCCTTTTCCATAAATGTATATGAATTAGAAACGGTTGAGAATTTTTCAACCAAACAGGTTTTCATTGGAAAATGATGATTTGTTGAAGTCAAAACTGTATCTGGGAATGAACTACGGGGATATGTGTACGAGAAGCACACTGTTTCTTAGGAAATCTTTGTCAGAGAGGTATCGAGACAAGGGGGGAATGTTTGGTCAAAGGTACTTGCTAGGTCCTAGCTTCCAAGTAAGAGATGAGGTGTTCCACTCAGCTTTGCAGAGGCGTTGAATCTGCTGCAGATTGAGAGCTGTACTGCTCGCCTCGCTATGGAATCAGATGTTCTGGCTCCCATTCCAGGTTTGCGAAGTTATAACTCGTTACTCAAAGATAAAGGGCATTATAAAGAGAGCTTGACTCCGTAGACAGGTGACGAGGGCATCCGCCTCCGGAGAGGTCCAGTCTGAAGGCACACAACAAAGGCTCAGTGTCCCACCCGAGTGCTGTCATCACTAAGCTATCAGAAAAAAGTGACTTTTCAAAATTTGGTTTTGCCCTCAAAAAATTCTGAAGCCATCAATAATTCACAGAACATAGTGCTTGATTTCTAATAAGCCCTGAAGGAAATCATTGCCTCGTGGCTCAGATCATCTAGGCTGGAGACTGTTTAGGGAAGAGCAAAATGCACTTTGAAGGTCCTTCCAAAGGGCACGGGGCTTTTATCTCTATTTTTCTGGCTGGCAGAGCCGACCACCAAGTTGCACTGCCTTTCCATTGAAGTCATACAAAACCTCATAGCCTGCAAAAACACCTCCCAGGTGCCCCCACTTCCCACTTTAATTATCACTTCCTGCCCCCCAGCTCTCCCTGCTCCTGCCATTCCCGTCTCACCGGGATTTTTCTCTTGTCATGGGAAGCTCTTGTGGTAAGCCCCTTCTGCACTGGACCTCACCTCACCTCTCCAGTTTAAAAAGTTACTCTGCTACCCATCTGAGAGGGATTGAAAGTGCAAACCAGAAGCACTTCAAAGACTGAAGTTTTCTATGGATTCTTTTATACATTACCCCTGAAACATTCTGTGAAGAAAATTATCTTCTCTCACTTTTCCAGTCGCCTGCCTTTGACTATTTGCAGAATGTTTTGTAACTTTCCACAGCACAGAAAGACTGATCTTTTCTAGTCACAGAATCACAGAATGATCTGGGGTTGGAAGGGACCTCTGGAGATCATCTAGTCCAAACTCCTGCCAAAGCAGGGCCACCCAGAGCAGGTCCCACAGGAACGTGTCCAGGGGGGTTTGGAATGTCTCCAGAGATGGAGACTCCACCACCTCTCTGGGCAGCCACTTCCAGGGCTCTGACACCCTCAAAGTGAAGAAGTTCCTCCTCATGTTTAGATGGAACTTCTTATGTCCAAGTTTGTGCCCATTTCCTCTTGTCCTGTCCCTGGGCACCACTGAAAAAAGACTGGCCCCATCCTCCTGACACCCACCCTTGAAGTATTTATAGGCACTGATCAGATCCCCCCTCAGCCTTCTCTTCTCCAGACTAAAAAGACTCAAGTCCCTCAGCCTCTCCTCATCAGAGAGATGCTCCAGGCCCCTCATCATCTTTGTAGCCCTCTGCTGTCCCCTCTCCAGCAGTTCCCTGTCCTTCTGGAACTGGGGAGCCCAGAACTGGACCCAGTGCTCCAGATGGGGCCTCCCCAGGGCAGAGCAGAGGGGCAGGATGACCTCCCTCCACCTGCTGGTTAACATTAGTCAGCTAATGATGTGCTTTTTCTGGTGTTGGTGGCAGTGGCATAAAAGAGACTACGTTCAACCTAAAAGTTTAGAGTAAAAGTAGAGTTTATTAAATGTATATATAACTCATCTGTGTCCGTTCTGTTTTCAGCCATCCATGCAAAAGAAATCCTTTTCTCCATAAAAGGCCCTCCCTCAGTAAGCCAACGTGTATAAGGTGTTAAGGAAAAGTTTTCGAATTGTTGGTGACTTCCTTGCATTAGGCAATATCAGAATTTCACTTCATAGCCATGCAGGGACAACTAACAATTGAGGGCAAGTTTTAAGAAAGTATTACAGCATGTTTTAATTATTCAAATAATAATGACTACAGAAGCAGTATTCTTCACAGGCTCGCTTTCCTTCTGATTTCAGGGCTTCTTCTGAACCTAAGTGGAAACTGAGCTCTTGTACTCTCCTCTATTGTTTTAGCTCTTGCTTTTGTAAGCATTTCTGTATTAATATCTGGTGAAAAACAAATCTCTTCTTATAGCATCTCCAGCTATGAAGTACATGCTTTGCCTGTCTTTTCCAGTCATTCTCCTTCTACAGTACCTTCTGTTCAAGTTTTTGTTAAGAGTGAAGAGGAAATTTCTAAACACAAAGACAGCTAAGCTTTGCAGTATATTTCCTGAAGACACCCCTGAACCTCTACTACTGAAGCTTTTAAGAAAAAGGTTTTAAAAATGTATGAGGGACAGTGCAGTCCTGGTGCAGGTGGATAGAACAGCTTGCTTCATGAGAACTCTACCAGCCAGTCCTAATTTTTAAACTATTTTCATAGAATCATAGAATTGTCTAGGTTGGAAGGGACCTTTAAGAAGATCTAGTCCAACCATCAACCTAACTCTGATAAAAACCATCACTAAACCATGTCACCATGTCACATTTTCTTCAGTAAGATCTGAATCCGTCCATGCATCATGTTTTTCATACCTCCCTACCCTTGTATCTCAAGGGCTCAAATTTCCCTTTTGTGCATTTTGTTTCACCCCTCTGCCAAATCCATAAGACCTAAACTTTTTTCCCTACATCAACTTCATTGCCTTTTATTTTTTGTTTGTCCTTTCTCTATAAAGACATTACCACTGCTTACACATTAGCACGCTTGCCTTGTGAATTCATTTTATACCCTATTTTCTGAATGTTGGGCTCACCTTTTTTAAGCATACTTTGATTGTGGTTCTTCTTTCTTTCTATCTGTCCATCTGGCTAGAAATTGCCTTCTATTTCTTCCTTTATCTAAATAACTGCAGTTTCCTTGATCCTTCCGCAACACAGCTGAGCATGTATTTAGTTTTCAACAGACACTTAAATGTCCTTCAGTTCAGTCAATATAAGCAAACACTCAACCTTAATTAAATAGAAATGATCTTAAACAATAGTTTAAGGTTGAGCATCACTATAAGCATTGTGAAAAATCTGAACCATGGGATTTATCTTTTACTTTTCCATAAAGATTTGTATTAGAACTTGATGAACTACGCTTGAAATACAAGGATATAGAGTTTTGTAGCATGCTATTCACAAATCTAACCACAGTTGTTATCTAATGCCATTGTTCAGGTGCATCCACCTTGGACTCATAGACACATGAGACCTAGTGGAGACCTATTCTGTAGCAGGAGCTGGGTGCCTCCATCTAAAGTGGCAGTAGACACTCTTATATTTAGGCAGTTTCACCCACAGCATCTTTAGTTGTACCTGTTTACAAAGTGTATTTTGACACTTCTATCAGCGTCCTGATAAAAGAAGCCAAGAAGTAGAGTCCTGCCTCTAGTTTCAAACACCTGCACGTGTCAGGAAGGTCTCAACTGTCATACTGATTTATGCCAATAGCTAGGCCAGAAGCACTGTATCCCATATTCATTTATTAAATCAAAATGCATCCTTTAGTTGTCTTCTAATAGAAATAACCACACCGAAGTAATAGAAAGATGCCTATTGTCTGAATTCAACAGCAGACATCATCATGGAACTACACACCTAATACCAAAAAGCAAGCAAATCGCTTCCCCAGAATAAAGCTCATTGCTCCATTTTGCCCAGATGTCCCACACACCTCTGTGCTGAAGGAAATAGATAACAAAACAGAGAAGACATGGGTCTATCTGAAGATCCCAAACTATATTCCTATGAAAATATCTCAGCTATGAAAACATCTCAATCAACCTTGAACACATGTTTCAATTACAGTGAAGTAAGGTTCTCTTTACTTCTGAGCTGAAGGCTTCTCTTTGCTACATGATACAATCAAACTGGTACTCGACAACCACTGTATGTAAAGAACTTGTATGGACGTGCCAATTACGGAATAACAGTTCTTTACCCTGATTTGGTTTGACCAATTATAATCTTAATCCATACAGTGGATTCTGGAACAGATCGTGGATGTGGAATCTATACTGAATTAAGAATTCAGAATTACTTTGGAATAACTATTCCAGTACTTTTCTAAGAGCAACCAAATCTCTGCATTTTACACTTCTAAAATACCTAAATGTATTATTCACATTTCTGGAAAAAAATCCTTTCAGGTGAAAGTTTTATGGTTTAGAAAATCTGAATGAAGAAAATAAATAAATTTGAAGTCACAGAAATGTGAAATCTTTACCTGACTTAAATTAAAAATATTGCTTAGAATGGATTTATGGTAAAGGGATAGTATAAAAGAATATTTGGTTTTATTTTTGGATAATACAAATATTTCTACTATTTTAGTCTTAAATAATCTTCCATTGCTTTCCTCTATTTTAAAGTCAATTTAGTAGAACATTAGAAAACATCAGTGTGCCTTTTAGACAGTACTGAAGAGGCAATAAACTTGGTGAGGTTATGTACACCTAAACTGTACCCAGTTACAGACACAAATGGTGAAGAACGTGGTCATACACACACACAAATTTCAGCATATTCTTTTTGCAAATTCCAAATTTTATTGGACAACATGCTTTTAAGCACACATTTTCTTAAATTCCTGCTCTCGGTTACATCTTTTCCATGTGAAAAATTCCATTTCACTGCTGTCAGAAAGTTAACTGTGTCTCTCACAGCCTAAGGGGACTCCTCTCCCTGCACTGATACACTTCTCATCCACATGAATGGAAATTATGCACACACAGGGCGAGAAGAAATAAACTCTTTTCTACCATGCCATGGCATGTATGTATTTCTCCTCCTGCCCCCCAAAAGGCTAAAGGGAGCTTCCACACGTCCTCCTTTCACCCTTAGACCCACAACAGCCTTCACCCTCACAATGTGTCTATCAATCTGAATGCAGGGCTGATTTGGAGAGAAATTGTGTAAATGTGAAAAGAACAAGAACTGTTGTAAACACATATATACATCCTTGCTGTTAAGCTGAGTTAGTACTTAGGAAAGCGTGGGACTTTTACAGAACTGTAAAGAAACAGAATGTCATAAAAGCAACCTAATTTGTCATCAGTTTCTCCCACTGGGAAAAAACAACCGCCCAACAATAGTAGTAGCAGGGAGTAAGAGATAACAGAAATTACAGTCATACACAGGGTATCTCGATTTCATCCACACAGATTAACTGCAGGTTGGATCTGAGCCAACCACATGAATGGTAGTTTGCAGATTAACTCTGAATGGAGATGCTTCTGCCAAGCAATTCCAAAAGAAAACTAAAGAAAGAAACCCCGCGTAAAGTAGAAAATGACAGACTAAAAACATCACAGGAAGATGCAGCTCAGCGTAATCTGTAGTGATCTTAGTTGTGGGAATCCAAATTGTATTCCAAGAAGCAGTTCATTTTTTGTTGTCTTTTTGACTGTGTAGACTGAAATGCATCCAACAAAAAGCCTTACCTTTTGTAAATAATATTTATACAAGATCTAATACGGAAGGCATTTTCTGACTCCAGACATTGTCAAAACGTAAATGCAGGCAAGTAAAGAATTGTATGAAAAAAATAAGCAATGAAAATGGACTCCTAGTTTTCGTAATAGAACAAATAGCATGTTGTTGTTGACTTAATGACTAATCAAATCATCTATTCAGCATTCACAGGTATTTTTCAGAATCTTAACACCTCCACACCTCCGTTTTCAAAGAAAATGAACTAAATGGTCATCTTTCTTGCTTCTCTTTTTAATATAAATTGCAACAATTTAAAGTTTAAATTTCAATGATTAGAAGTCATTAACACTTTTTACCCTCTACGAAAAGAAGTTTTTTCTCTGAAACCATGAAACTTTGATCATGAAACTCAAGGCAAAGTTACCAGAAAACCCCCTATACAATACATTACCTTGCATGACCAAGGCAGGAGAAATTACTGATAGCATAGCAATAGGCTGGTCAATCTCCAGTAGGTGGAAGTCGGTCTCCTCTCCCAAGTCCCAGGCGATGGGACAAAAAGAAATGGCCTCAAGTTGCATCAGGGGAGGTTTAGATTGGAGATTAGGAAAAAAAAATTAACTGAAAGGGTTCTTAAGGCTTGGAATGGGCTGCCCAGGGAAGCGGTTGAGTCACTGTCCTTGGAGGGATTTAAAAGACATTTAGATGCAGTGCTGAGAGTCATGGTTTAGTGGTGGCTTTGGCAGTGCTATGTTAACTGTTGGACGTGATGTTCCAAAAGGTCTCTTCCAAAACAATTCTATGATTCTATTTGTTTTTTTCAGATTGAATCCAGTTTTTGTGAAATTGAGAAGAAGCAGGCAAAGAATAGCTTTGGTAGACAGTGAGAACAACTTTCTTCAGAGTGGCTGGCTCAAGTTGGATGCCCAACTTGAAGTATCCCAAGGGCAGCTCAAATGTAAAAGGCAGTACTTCCTTTGGTCAGTCTCTTTTAAGATATCTTAGACTGGACACTCCATATTTATAGAATCATAGAATGTGTTGGGTTGGAAGGGACTTTTAAGCGTCATCTAGTCTAACCCCCCTGCAGTAAGCAGGAATATCTAGATCAGATTTCTTGGAGCCTCATCAAGCCTGACCTTGAATTTCTCCAGGGATGGGGCATCCAAAATTAACAAATTCTTTACTCCCTTCTGGAATAATGGCATAGTTCAATTTATTATCCAAAAGGTAAATAGTTGACTATTAATTCTTGTGTTTGGAGAACTTCCAATATCCATACTATCTCAGTTAAAGCAAGTTCAGATGTTAGGATTCTGTACTGAAACCTTCAATGAATGACTGGGCTGCCCAGGGAAGAGGTTGAGGCACCATCCCTGGAGGGATTTAAAAGCCAGGTTGACATAGTGCTTAGAGACATGGGTTAGTGATGGGTTTTATCAGAGTTAGGTTGATGGTTGGACTAGATTATCTTAATGGTCCCTTCCAACCCAGACAATTCTATGATTCTATAATTTCCCATTGAAATCAATTTACTTCCATAATATATACTTAAATAATATATGCTTAAACAATTCAAAATTTCGTAGCATCAAAGAAATCCAGGCATTCTGTACAGCAGAGAAAAGAAGATTATAAATCACATAACGTGCAACCCAGAATAGCATTTAAACATAACTGATCTGAGCATGTGACATAATGAAAATAAAAATTATCTCTCAATACTTTTTTTTTTTTTCTTTTATTTTCTAGAGATTTCATATACTCCAACCCTTTCTTTTGGAAGCTAGGGCCCAAACTCCTTCTTTTGGTAAGTACAAAATTACCTGTCTACAATTTCAGAAGGTATCCTCTGCAGTGTAGTCAACCCTTCATTTCTTTATAGCTTTTAAATTGCATATTTCACGCATTAAGTTCCTTTTTGATTATAACTATATTTTGAACCAGCTGAAAAAGTAATACAGATCTTCCCTTCCAGAGATAAATGTATCCCTCAGTATTTGATTAATGAGGAAAGAACAGAAAGACACGCATCATACACCTCAGCCATCCTCCTCTTTTTATAAACACATCTTTTCTTCCTGCCTTACCAGGGAAACTCACTTTAAACAAACAAACCAACCAAGCGCTAAGAAATGACTGTGGAAGAAGGCTTTACCACCCCATAGTCAGGTGAGGGAGCTGCCAGCTGAGGCCACTGGCTTCTACCAGTCCCTGTGACTGACTTTGAATGACTTTTGCCAAGGCACTACTATCACTAATTACATCAAATAAGATTTTGTGGCAGTTTTACGGGATCAGCACTTTCACTGATGAGGTAGCTCTTAGGTGGGGTCAGTACTAATTTGCAATGGGATGCTGTGTGAATTACTGGCTGTAGAGTTCCAGTATACATGTTGGGAGGGTGTGCAATAGGCATTATGGATTTAAGGCTCAAAACATTAAATATGTGAGCTGTATTTCATTTACTCTTGCAACGTGACTATGATAGAGAAAACCAACAAATATTAAATAGTGTACTTATGACGCACTAACGATGCTTTGAAGCCTCCTAGCTTGAATCTTAGTTGTGTGAAACCAATAGACAAAAGGGTGTCAATGGGTGTTTTACATGATGTTTTGCTGGCTAAAAAAAAAAGATAAAATAGCTAATACAGCTTGAAATTGTCTATAAGCATTTTGTGAAATTTTTCTGCTCCTGGTGGTGACTCTTTGGGGACAGATTGAGCCCAGGCAGGTTTTAGCAGCCAGTTCCATCAGACTCGCCGTCGCAGTGGCGGGGAGGAATGAGCTCTCTCATGAATCATCCAGCCTTAAAAAAAGGTCGGCCTCCTACTGTGCACTAAATCGACTTCTTTGCTTATTTTCCTAAGGGAATCTTCTAGATGAAGATGAATATTGTGAGTATCTATGAAAGCGCACGTGAGATTAACTCCAGGAAACAAAAATAAAATTTTCCCGCAATAACCGTAAGTCTGAACCGTATTTCTTTTGATTGCTCATTTCAGGGTTTCATTAGAGATCCACGTTGTACAGGTAAGATACTGACATTTGGTATTATTAGAAACTCTCTATGGATTTTAAATATAATTTGTACCCGAAGAAGTAAAAAATTATTTCAGCTAGCTAGTTGCAGGATTTGAATTAGTTTGACATTAATCAGACTAGTATTATTCATTAGTTACAGATTCCCAGGCTGCAATTGAATTCACATTTTTTTCCTATGGCGAAGTCTTCAAAGACATTTCATAAAGAGCTCAATAAATTATTTGGTGAAGAAAAACCAGACCTTTCTGACAGAGAATTAATCAGCACACGGCAAGTTTCTGACTGGGTGAGAGGATTATCGGTAACCACCTAGCAAAAAAGTGATTAAAATTGGAACAGTTTTCCATCAGAAAATGCTGATTTGATAAAAAGCAGAACATTCTGCATAATTGCATCATAAAAATCTAACAGAAAGGAAGAGCAGAAACTTTCCTCTTAACTTTAACCACCTGAGTTTTTTATTGACTTTTTATCAATGTTACTAATTGCTGTTCCTAATCTACTTCATTCAGTGGTCAAACTGAGATTTAAGAAGTGTTACTGGGATGATTTAGGAGTAGTGATACTTCGATAACGTGTGGAAGGAGAGGGGAGGGAGACAGAAGAAACTCTGTACACCACTGGTTCTCCTTAATGTTAACTCTCATTTTGACGTGTGGCCTATTTTGAACATCAATCTTAATATCAATAATAGTTAAGGAAGTGAACACATGATGTCAGTTAATCTTTTTGAAACAAAATGTCAGAAATTCTGTTTCACCAGCAAAATTTTACTGCATTTTTTTGTTACTATTTAGATTTTTTTTATTTATTTCTGTGAAATAGGAATTTCAGGCCCTATCTCCAAGATCAGCTCACCCCTCTTATGTAGCGTCTCGATGTCACTCAAGATTTCAACCTACCATGATATCCCAGTCCTTCTGCTTCAAGATAAATCTGCTCTTGCTCCTTCAGGTTACACCAATGTTGGCATTAGCGTAGCTGGGCCACAAAATGTGTATCTATCTCCTACATTATCCACCAATGTAGAACAGCCACTGTGTTCCAAAAACCAGCAGCAAAATCTGTGAAAATTTGCCACACTCAGCATAATACTTGTATCTCGGCGTGTCCTGTCTGCACTCTCAAACACATT
The DNA here is from genome assembly GCA_033628505.1 of Tringa tobata. Classification (NCBI taxonomy): domain Eukaryota; kingdom Metazoa; phylum Chordata; class Aves; order Charadriiformes; family Scolopacidae; genus Tringa; species Tringa tobata. Next base: position 37,070 of record JAHREE010000306.1, on the reverse strand, counting down.
CTCGTTATTACTGGTGCAAGAGGCCTGGGATAAGCTTTAAAAATAATGAAATAAAAAAGAAATTCTATCATCGCAACATAGGGAAAACTCACGCTGATGCAAGTTGCTTGGTTCTTACAAGTTTTGTAATGGATTTCTTGAAGTTCAGTTTCTTCGAGGTAAGTTCCTTGAACTTCAGGCAGACCCGTATCAGAAGCTGAAATCCAAAGCGCCCAGATGGGACGGAAAATGCTACGGAAACAGATTTCTATTCCGTGTACTTTAAGCTGCCTGGGAAAACTCACTATTAAAGATGCAAAATGCAAACAAACAAACAAACAGCCTGATTTTTCTAAGTAAAAAAAAATATGCTAATGTGTTTTGTATTTTTTGCATTAAGATTCGAGAGAGACGGATGACGGATTTTTGGTTTATCAAACTGAGCTGACTCAGTCTTTATGCTATTTGTTATTTCTGAGTTCCAGGGACATATTTCTTTCCCTCTGTACTTCTTTGACATCCCACAACATTAACATGCTTGAAGAAATATCTAGGACAATGAAAATAAGCAGTTGCATTCTGTGTTTTTCATTGGTTTGTTGTTGCTGCTTTGGGAGAGATTTGCCTCAAGTGGTCATACAGCTGATTAACATATTGAGTTACTAATCTGTGGTCAACTTTCAATAGGGTTCATTTTACAACAACCCCTTAATTATATTATGCCATAAATCCTTCATGTGTCAAAAAACCATGTAATACTGACAAGCAGAACTTTGATTGGATAATCACAAGATTTAATTTGAAAAGCAGTTTTTAAAACAAAAAATCTGGAAAGACTCACAATAAACTCTGTAAGGAAAATATTCACTTCCCAAGTACCCTTCCAGGCACGAAAAAGCCCTTTTTCCCTCCACATCAACAGACATCTAACTGGCATTTTAATAAGATCCATCAAGACCTAATAAGGCAGCTTCATTAACATGATTATCACCTTATTAATAATTCACAGGTTGGTAGAAGTACAGTACTTACAGGATTATAATGCATCATTTTAAACATGAAAAGAATATTATTGTAATACTCATTAAGGTGATCTCTGCTGAAGTAAAATTTGTAGCACATATATTTGTATTTTCTTAACTCAGTTAAATAGCCTACATCCCCTAATGTAGAAACAGTGCTTAATATAATACCTTGCTATTATGCAAGAATCCGTGATTAGGCTTTCAGGGCATTTGGAATTAGATCCAGAAAAGTTCTTAAGTACCTCACTTGAGCTAAATGCAGATGTTTACAACGAAGGAGACTGTTCACTCAAAAAAAGCCCCTAAAATAAAAACAACTTCCAGTATTTCGCGTTGCAGTGTGATCTGATAAAACGCACCATCAATTTCAGAAGAGGGCTTGAAGCTCAGGACCTCTGCCCTGAAGGAACACTTCAGCACTTGAGCCCACAATCAGATTCTTGCTGGTCTATCATCGCTGAATCTTACACTCTGTTCTACACAGAAGGGAGAATGCAGGCCTTCAGCTAAGCCAGGAGAATATGGAAAAATCCACAAAGTGTGGGTCTGAACCCCTTTTAACTTCAGGAAAAAAAAAAGCCACAGGTCATTTAATATAGATTAATCTCATTAGATTTTAAATGTTTCTTACATTTGTGCTACACACGGCGGTGGTGAACTGTATTATTACAGACTGGAATTTATGGCTTTATTTATAATGACCTAATGATGTTTGGAAGCAAAAATCTGTTGACGTTTATGGTAAAAATGTCATTGACTCCACCAGGCTTTGGACCAGGCCCACACACTGTCATTTGGGAGATCAGTGTGAGGAATGATTAAGAGATTATCTCATTTGGAGATCATTTAGAAATCTCAAAGTGAGATTTATCTCATTAAGACATAGAAGACTTTTGTTACCTTTTGCTACAGAATGTAAAAATAAAGTTAACTCTTAGTGGATTCTTTCCACATGGTAACTACTGTGAGCAACCATTGTGAGCAATTATAGGCAACAAGCTTCCAACCCCTCTTAAAAAATCACTTTGAATGGGTTTTCAGCCTGGGAACCATGATTATTTGTTGGGCCCGGTGGCTTCAAAGGCTGATTTGGAACTGGTTATTAACTTCTTACGCCCTGCTTCTGTTTCCAGATCAGTGCAGAGCTGTGGTGAGAACAAATTCACCATCTGATGACCGTTTGGGACTTGGTCTGTCCTGACCTTACATGTGAACTATGTACACTCTCCTCAGTTTAAGAATAATTGCCCATGGAGAAAAAGAGACAAATCCAACACCGAGTGCATTTTTAACCGGTTAGCAGAGGGAGATGAATGGGCCTGAAGACAGAAAGGGCCCCCCAGAGGCTAACTGCTCGCGCCAGAAAACCGGTAGGCCTAAAACAGCTTCAAGGAAGTGCAGGTTAACATTACCACTGGTTTGCAAGACTCTGATCTTTTCAACAGTTCTGAGCTTAGAATCATAGAACCATAGAATGGTTAGAGTTGGAAGGGATCTTAAAGATCATCTACTTCCAACCCCCCTGCCCTGGGCAGGGACACCTCCCACCAGACCAGGTTGCTCCAAGCCCCATCCAGCCTGGCCTTGAACCCCTCCAGGGATGGGGCAGCCACAGCTTCCCTGGGCAACCTGTTCCAGTGTCTCACCACCCTCACAGCAAAGAATTTCTTTCTAGCATCTCATTTAAATCTCCCCTCTTTCAGTTTAAAACCATTACCCTTCGCGCTATCGCTCCACTCCCTGATCAAGAGTCCCTCCCCATCTCTCCTGCAGCCCCTTCAGGTACTGGAAGGCTGCTATAATATCTCCCTGGAGCCTTCTCTTCTCCAGGCTGAACAGCCCCAGCTCCCTCAGCCTGTGCTAGTGTCTCCAGTGCTGTTGACGTGTATCTGGCTCCTGAAGACTAAGTGTCAGTTTGCAAGATATGGGCCAATACTGCACTTAACGCACTAGAGAAATCCTAATCGCATTGATATAAAATCAGAGACAAAATAAATTCTTAACTTTTCAAACTTCATCCGTTTAGAAAGAAAAATACATGGAACAGTTGTGCATGAAAATGAGACATCAGCTCCGATGACCCAAAACCTTGTGTGTTCTGAACAGCAGAATTCCCACTGGTTTTAGATCTATGAAAAGCCATAATGCAGTTGTGGTAGAGAAAGAAAAGAAAGGGAAGACCCCTTTTCAACATGGAAGTGTACTGCAATGACCTGCCAAAAAAAAAAAAAAGCTATGTTTAAATGTGAAATATTTACGCTTTCCACAAAGAAACAGTTCACTTGTGCAATGAGTCCATGTTTACGTGATGCACACTGGTTTATTTCTAGTCTCCTTTGAAACATGGTGTGGTCACTGCTGTGATGTAAAACTTGACACTTCTCACTACACACGGATAAAGCTTGTAAGATAAAGGATACAAAAATAAAGCACCCGAAACTTGAGCGCTGAACCTGAATTAGTCAGAAAAAAACTATTTGGGGCACCTAAAAGAGGTTAAAAGGTTTTCCTTGCTTCTTTGTCTTGATCAGAAATATTAAGCCTACATTAATATTGACTCTAGATGCTTAACTAAGATGCTTAAATCAAGGGTGTAAGTACCTCGGACTTTGGATACAGTCAGTGGAGGAAAGATAACTGACTCAGGAGACCAATTTAGACTTCATGTAAGAAGATGCAGTGGAAGAATATCCACATTTATTACGAAGTAAGTCTACCATCCCACCAGACCTTTAACCTGGATGTCTGAGTTTCTTAAGTTTGGTCATCAGCAGTTAAATTTAATGAATGAATTAAAAAATTAATCAGTTAATTAGCATTGTTAGACAAAGTAGCAGAGAACACGGACAGAACATTGGTTTGCTCTATATTGATCAAAATTTTTATAGACTCAGCTTTGGTAAATCAAATGTTGCTGTTATTGTTACTATTTCATTGGATATATCTGTAAAGTGGCAGTTTGTGAAAGCACAGGAAAAATGACAATCAGAAACTGAAAAAACATCGAATTTCAGATATTCCTGGAAGTCTGATTTGACGCACTGAGATAAAGGGCCACTTAAGCTGGATTTTGATTGCAAGCCACCACTTAAAATAAGTAGTGATGCTGGTGAAGACATCTAGGTCAGTTATTATTTCAACCTGACCGTTACAAGTTGAATATGGTATTTTTATGTGGTATGTGTCTGGATGCATTTATTTGCATATTTTTATTGCAAATGCAATTTTGTTTTTTAAGCTAACATCTCTCAGTTTTATTTTGCAATGTTTGAATGGGACTTACAGTTGTTGGATGTCTTTTAAAAGCAGATATTGCCATGGCCACCAGTGATAGAAGACGAAGTAGCATACCGGCATAGACACGGATGACACTATTAATCCCTCTTTGAATGGCACTCACCGAAAAGTGGTAATTGCTAAGTAGGATATTAAAAATGTCCAACTAATAAAGCAACATATTAGATGTTTCAAACATTTTAATCAAATGCTACATGTTTTTAATATAAAAAGCAGCAATAATTTAGCTGCTGTTCTCATGGAAAATACATTAATTTTATGAAGCATCACTGTTGCTTCCTAAATTCACAGTTCTGTAAGTATTAGGCTGAAACTGTTCTACTCAGCCACACAGCTGCTGGCTACCGAGCATTTTAAAGAACAATATTATCCTAGCAGTAATTTCCTTCGGGGAGCACCTGAGGTAAAACTTCCCTAAACTGTCTTCAGAGCCCTAACAAGCAGGCAATAGGGCAAAGTCATCCTGAATATCTTTGTCTGCTCTTTGTCTTCAGGAACCAGATACACATCAACAGCACTAGAGACACTAGCATAAGCTCAGAACATAAACTGGAAGGAATCAGCGTGGAAACCTGATTTATATGCCATATAATGAACTGTACAACTGCACATTTGCGTTTTCCACCTAGTTTCCAGGTAGAAAACTACAGTTCTCCAGGGACATGAATACCAGCGTGTTGCTCAGAAGAACTGAGCATTCTTAATGCTCCTTCAGCCCACTGTAACATAGAATGGAAGCCTTCATGGACACAGACTTCCAGCTACATTATTAATAGGGAACACCCTCCAAGTCTCCTTTGCGTTTCATGAGCGTAGGATGACAAAAGAATTTGTAGATGTCTACAAAGAATAGTTCTAGCACAAACCAATACACTTCCTACTTCGCAGGTCTCGTGTGGCATGTATTCCAGTAGGCAGGTGTAGGCCTTGCTCAGATGCTCGTCCAGTTGAATACCAACTATCTCCAGGGATGAAGATTCCTTAACCTCTTTGGACAACCTGTTCCAATATTTTTCTATTCTCACTATGAAATTTTTGCAGTGGTTGTTTGGGTTTTTTCCCCCCCTATATTTTTGCAGGATTTTGATTGTTCCAAATTGGGACTGTTGCCTCTTTTCCTACCACTGGGAAGAGCCTAGCTCCACCTTCTCTGCACTCTACCAGTAGGTCATTGAATACGATAGAAATATCTACCTCTCTTTAGCTTTTTACACCAAAGGCTATGCAAAACCATTTCTCTGAGCCTCTCTTCCTACACGGTGTCTGTCCAGCCATCAGATGTCTTGGTGTTTTTCTGCTGGACTAGTTCCAGCATCTCAATGTCTTTCTTGTACTACAAAGCCCAAAGCTCCGCTCCACGCCCTCCAGATATTTTTTCAGTCTTCTTTCCTACAAGATGAGAGCTCGTATTTTCAGAGCCGAAGCCCATTGTATGTGCTTCAGGGGCAGAGACATACGAAACAGGATTTTTAAGAGGGCAAGCGCTCCATAAAACCCACCAGTCAGTCAGTTTACTCTCTAAAAGCAGGCAAAAATTTTAAAGACAGGAAAGATCAGAACTGAAAATAAGTAATTAGACTGTGATTGCAGCAGTGATGATCATTAGACAGAATAGTAGTGGATGCCTAGGAAACGTGTGAATTAAATCTGATTTTTAGGCCCTTGCTGTTACGTGATGTACATGGTGAGTACCACTCATAAGAACAGGAGATGTATCTCCTCCAATGTGTTTTCACCTCCTTCTATGAAGCAAATAGGAATTAGAAAATCACATGGATATTCAGGTATTTATAGAAATGATCGCCCACAAACATACAAAGGGAAAAAGTCCTCAAAACGTTTGCTAAATACAGTTTGGTTTTTTTATGATACAAACATAATAGTTTAAAAACCAATTTCTTTTCTTTCTTAGATTAAATTTATGATCAAGATCAACATCAGAAGTCAACTGGGAAAATACGATCCTTTCATGAATCAGTTTCCTGTAAAATGACAGCTAATTTGTGTGCTAATGCAACAAATGCTGTGTTGATGTTTTCAATGTTTTTGTTATCCTACACCCTAAAGTGGCTGGTTCAAAGCAGTGAAGAACCATAAGGACTATGGAAAAGGACAGATAATGATAAAGCTTCTCACCCTTGAAAGGTTTTGGGATGGAGACACACGTTCAAAACATTTGAATGAAAAATCTAAGACAGATTAAGCTGATTGAGGAATAAACAATAAGGTTTGGTGCTACAACATTTTTACCCAATTGTCAAACTCAGTGGTCAAACACTCGAATTCGTGTAGGCTACAATGGCTTTATTTTTCTCTGACTTATATCGCTGCATACCCCACATTTATATTTCAGCAGAGAAAAATGCTTTTCTCCTCCTGAAAGCAATGAATTGTTTTCAGAGAGAGGATGATGGAAACCTCCTTGCTCTATCTGAGCAGAGCTGATGCTGACAGTAGCGTGGGGCAGCAGCGTAGCAGAGCTTGTTCTTGGGCCAATTTCCATAGCCCCTGGGAATGTGCTGTAAAGAATTTCAGTAAACAATTATGCTTGCACAAACAGATCCAAGCTGCTACAAATCATTCCACTTCTTGTTCTTAAACAGAACTATTTAAAATTACCCACGGCATGCTTTTGGCAGGCCGTGGCAGGAAGAGAGAGGGAGAGACAGCTGTATTGCAGTTGCACTGTCTGTAAAGCTTTCAACAGCTCACAATGTTTGAGTGCCAGGATCACTGCATACTTCAGACCACACCTCAATACGTTTTTTTTTCCAGATGTTTTGCAGTAAACAGGAGTAGATGAAGAGATGGAAGAGTCGGAACTCAAAATGGGACTGGATCTTGAGACATCCATCACACGCTCTCAGTTACGCGCACTGAGGTAGGGCAGTCAACTGCAGAGATGTCTGATTATGGCCCAAGAGATGACATTTATAAACAGAAAAAAGTACTATGCATTGCTTCACTTTTGGGAACACCACTGATGAAAGCTATTTAATACATATTTATGTCATAATATTAAATAGAATAGAATAGAATAGAATAGAATAGAATAGAATAGAATAGATAGTAGACATATAATGTGAAACTAAAAAGGAGCATCAGCAAGGAGAGGATGAGATTCCTTCCAGTCTGAGGATGTTTCATATTTGAAGTAAAAAAAAAAAAACAAAAAACATAGCAAACTTTTCAAACCCAGTTCACTAAAGCTCTTTTTCAAAATGCTTTGAAGGTTCAACTTTAAGGAGGTAGCTCCAAAAGTGTCAAAATGTTTTGAAGACTTTCGAAGAAACCTATAAGTGATAGGTTTCAAAATCCCATTTCCATCACGTTTCTAAGCTTAATACCACCATTGTTCCTCCACTATCCTAGACAGTGAGGAGCTCAAGTCACACTGAAAGTCAACAAAACATATACATTTTTGTGCTATGCCTTAAATTTGAGTACCTGTTTGAGTATATTTTCTCCACAACAGAATCACTCACAAGAAATGCCTGGACTTTGTCTTCAGGACTGACAGACTTTTTAACCACTGATAACCCTTGAACTGAACAAAATCAATTTTGTCTGTCAACATAATTTGAGAAGGTGGAGATATTAAATATGAGTGTAACCAAATCTCGGTAGCATCAAAAGATGAAATTGTAATCTGTCCTCTTCTCACTGTATCACACCCTGCTTTTTCTCACTAATGTGCTCGGCAAGAAAATTACTTCTTCTCTTATGCCACTAGAGTGACTTGAAATATCTAAATAATTTTCAGCAGTAGCATAAAGCAATTAATAAAGTTGCCCAGAACTGGAAAAAAAAAAAAAAAAAGAAAAACGGACTGAGAACAGGACTGATATCATTTCAACACCTAAAAGAGAATGGAACAGACCTGGGGATGTACTGATAATGCTCTTCAGAATACAAATGGTGCTTTACCTACACAATGTTAGCTAACAGAGAGGATCTTCAGGGCTGGCATTGTCTCACCCCAGTTTGTGCTGAATACATCACAATCTTTGTTCATTTGCCATAAATGTAGTTGGAAAGTACCTTTGTGTGTAGCATTTACTATTTAATTTTGGATGTCTCAGGACTTTGCTGTCAGGCAAAGGGAGATAATGGTGAATAATAACATTAATAGGAAGCAAAGCAAGGTTTGTACAGAAAGCTAGTATTTTTATAATCCTATATACCATATATTACTGGACTAAAACAGACAAGTCTATGGATACATATACTTTTTCTAAAGTCTGAAAGAGAAGCCACAATTATGAGATTAATAGTTCAATTTTAAAACATGCATTAGAATTAATCTTTTAGCTTTACACCTTCAGGTTCAGCATTTTAAGTGGTTACTCTCCCAAGAAACACACTTCAGCTCCTTCTTTCAGACACTACAAAGCAGAAGAAAAGCTGCATGACAGTAAGAAAAGAGTGTTTGGGGCAAAAACGATATTGTCTAGCAATCTGATACTGGGAACGGAGCCACTTAATGTCTCTTATGCCTTTTGCAAAACAAGTACCTCATTAATCTCCATTTATTCCATTGCAGCATGTGCACGAAAAGCCTTAAGTAGTGTAAAAAGGTGTTATGACTAAGTAATGCATAGATTCGACCCTTCATTCCTTAGGAATGTAGGTTATTTCTTACTTACACATGTATGGATGACTTTGCAGGTACTGCTGACCTGAGTAATGATTATTGCTTTGAGCACAATGTCTATACACTATTACTAGATTCCTAATCATGGAATACTATTATTGAGCTATAAATTATTATTATAACTTAAATTGCACACATACTAGTTACAGCTTAGTGCAGTTTTCTTAAAGATTGATTTTTTAAAAAAAAGAAAATATAAACCAAGTAATTTTTTCTGTTACACCTTAGAAGTGTGAAAGTAGGTCAAGTTTCATGGTAAAATATATGCTGGAAACTGCTTCAACCATATGCCAGAATACAAAAATAAAAAATGTTTTATTTCACCAAAATACATATTCCACATTATAACTTCTTCACATAGTGGCTTTTGTTTGTTTGTTTTTAATTCAAGCAGTACCTTTTGTGTGTCAATTGATGCGATGTTCTTGATTCCAAGTGCAAAAAGGAGCGTTTTATTAAGTACAGCCCTTCTAACTCCATCCCAGACAGACCCCGTACACACAGACATGCTGCAGAACAGAACATTTACTTCTTAAATCAGCATCAAAACATGAATTGTGTTGCCTACATTAAAAATTGGGCACTCTGAAGTGGAGTTGAATTGCTGGAACATTCAACTTTCGTTCACCATGCATCCAAACTTCCTCCATTGCAAAATGGTTGGATGAGATTGTGAACATCTTTTAAATCACATGTCATCTATCAACAGGAAATCTACGAAGAGTGTCCATTTTGATGCTATATAAGAATAAAGAATGTTTGCTATAATTGAAAAAGAAGAAAAAAAAAATCCCAGATCATTGTCATCATAAAGCTGGGCATCAAGATACGGTACTGATGCCAGCATGCCGAAGATAAAAGGCAAATATTACGACAATGGAAAATAAACCTTTGCCTTCCCATACAGAGTTAGAACTTCTTTGGCTACAAACAAAAAAATTATATGGTGCCAAAGAGCAGTTTAGGATATGCTTTTTAGGTTTTTACTCTGAAAACTTTTTGAAAGGGGATTAAAATAATTTATTTGTTTTTTGATGGTTTGTTTATCTGAAGATAGAGCGAATTTATATAAGAAGGGGGCAAGGACGGGAAAACTAATGAAACAATTAAATGATTCAGATAAGATCTACTTCCTAGTTTGATTACAGATAAATTTTAAGTGAAATTACTTTTAAAGTTTATCTGACAATATAGTATTGAAAGTTGGTGTTCCGGAAGGTAATATTTTTATTTTTGTGCTATTTTATCAACAGGGGATTAAGTTTTTATGCTTTGGGGTTGTAATGATCAGGTCTAATTTAGTAGAAATTTGAAAAAAAAGAACAAAATTCCATGGTGCTCAGTAATTAAGAGGAGTGGGGAGTAAGAGTGAGGTTGGCTTACTATTCTACTATTTTTAATTAAAATTTTGTGATCCAGAAAATAGTACAGTTGTAGTTACATATTATCATATCAATAGGGTTCTAATTTTCTATGCTTGTTTACTAAATGATCTGTTGAATGCAAAATAGTGGTTGCATTCATATTCTGACTTATTTCTTGTACAACAACTGATCTGAAGCGTAATGTCCCTCTTATTATTTGAAAGAGAAGCTTGCTTTCATACACTTGTTACAAAAAATAAGTATCCAGATGAAAACTACTAACTGCCTGGGGGAAAATGTTGTTTGTTCTATAAATCACTGCAAAGTCACCCACTATGAGAACTTTTTACAAAGATTTTTTTTTTTTTTTTTTTAAAAAAAAAACAACAAAAAAACACGACATACTGGTACTCAAAGATGAATTGAGGACTTAACAGCACACACATGCAGAAAAGAAAAAGGCAAGATACAAAACACGGGGTTTAATTTCTTTACATCTTCATTATTTCATGCAGCAGGAACCCAGACAGTCATGGTACAAAGCCCCAGCCCTCTCAGCTGATTCACTCCGGGGGTAGAACAGGGCAGTAGAACCCCCATTAGAACGTGTGAAAAATGGGAACAAGCGTGTTCATCTACTGCACGTGAAGGAATGGACACCACACCCAAGAAGACATCTTTATGTTAGGCATCCCAATTTACTTCTAATTCTGGTTTATTGAATTCTGGTTTGTTAGGACATCCTGTGGAAAGAACTCGTGGAATGGCTGCCTGCCAAGAGGAGGTGGCTGAGGTTGCCTGACCTGCTTTCCCAAATCCCCCTTGGGTTCCCTTACAGCTAACAAGCCGCTGCTTAGTGTCAGTCAGTGCACATCCAGGCCCAGATTAAATGAGCACATCCGAAGGGTTCTGATTAGTTTTGATACCAGCTCTGACCTTTACGAAAGGAAGCTAAAAATTCCCCCCCATTGTATGCAAATTTCCCTTGTCAGTCTGTGTTGTCCTGCCAGCTCCCTGCCAAAGCTTTCACTGAAACACTTCACACCGTTTTATAATCACTTCTGGAAAAAGGTCCTAGGTCTGTCCCAAAGCTCTTATCAACCAGCTTGAAAACTCCCAATTCTTTGCAACGTGGTCTTTAGGGCATCAGCCCTTCTTGCACTTGCACAGGACAATTCCACACACTTCCCACAGAGGTTAACTGTCCCTCTGTGGCTAGGACCCAGCCAGGAACCTCAAGAAGAAGTGGGCAGCCTCTGGTGGTTGGAATGAAGAATATTATGCCCGACGATTCCAACGGCAGTTCTCATGGACCTGTTCCCTTACCAATTAACAGCAGAATTATTAAAGCCACCCAGTGGACTTTGATCTGCAGCTGAGGAGTGGGAGGTTCATGTATATTCTATGTGCATCAGAATGTCAGCCATCAATTAGGTGTATCTCTGAAGTCCTTACTGATCTTATGAACAGTCACATCCTTCAGCAACAATCTGAGTTATTCATATTGTGATCCTGGCTCCTGAGAAGGTACTGTGTTCCCTTCAAAGTAAAAATAGAGCCACAGAATCACAGAATGGTTAGAGTTGGAAGGGACCTTAAAGATCATCCAGTTCCAACCCCCCTGCCCTGGGCAGGGACACCTCCCACCAGACCAGGTTGCTCCAAGCCCCATCCAGCCTGGCCTTGAACCCCTCCAGGGATGGGGCAGCCACAGCTTCTCGGGGCAACCTGTTCCAGTGTCTCACCACCCTCACAGCAAAGAATTTCTTTCTGGTATCTCATCTAAATTTTCCCTCTTTCAATTTAAAACCATTACCCCTTGTCCTGTCACTCCACTCCCTGATCAAGAGTCCCTCCCCATCTCTCCTGTAGACCCTTCAGGTACTGGAAGGCTGCTATAAGGTCTCCCTGGAGCCTTCTCTTCTCCAGGCTGAACAACCCCAGCTCTCTCAGCCTATCTCCACAGCAGAGGTGCTCCAGCCCTCTCATCATCTTCATGGCCCTCCGCTGGACACATTCCAACAGGTCCATGTCCTTCCTGTGCTGAGGACTCCAGAGCTGGACACAGGAATCCAGGTGAGGTCTCACCAGAGAGATTTCTTGCCTTAGTATATTTTATCCTATCCTTCAACTGACTTCTCAACTACTTTTCCACAAATGAACATGGTCTTTTATTGCCCAGTGGTATTTTAAGTGGACATTTTATTGACCTGCAGAACATTACTCCAGACATACCAACCCAGATCTGCCTCCTCGCCATTGCACAGCAGATAAGCTATGGGGCAGTGAGCTGCTTCACCATATCTGCCACACATCTACTTGCCAAGATAGTCTCCAATGTTTTGTTTTTTAAAAGTTGGCAAAATTTTGGCAGCACAGGGGATTTTCAGAAATGATACCCATCAAAGATGCTCACAGCAGGTTACTTGTCTAGTGTACAGAACATAAAACCTAGCACAAAAAATACAGCAACTAATGTTGACATACAGATGTGAAATATTTTAATGATGTGGCAGTATATCCTATAGTATTAACAGTGAAAATATTATATACAAATCACAACATATATTTTTTAAAAAGTAGACTTTTCAGTGTGACCAAAGTGTGGCTAAACCACCCCTTGGGCCCTGTTGCAAGTTCCAGAGCTTCAAGAAAGATGGTCTTCTGGAGATAGGGCTCAGACTATGTTATCTGTTATCATCAGATCATTTGCTATGATTCTGTGAAGTATAACATTAATTTAAATTACAAAGACATGGACAGACAATCCACTGCAAAACATGAGCAGTTTCAGATCAATGACTGAAATGTCTTTTGCTGAACATGTATTAATAACTATTAAAAATAATGTTAGATGTATTTTTTATGCTGATTTTATGGACTGGAAGTGCAGATGCCTTAATGAACACTAGAGGGTAAATAATTTTTAGTTGTCTGGAGAAAGATATTGACTAGTAGTTCAAATTGTCTAAATACATATGATAACTTCTTGATACAAGATTATCATACTCTAAATTATCATTCATTACAGACTGAATTCCTAGTCACTCAATTTAATTGGATATTATTCTAGTTTTGTAAGCTCCACAATTTTTTAAATCATCTGATGTCAGCAAAAAAGTCATACTTAACAGTCAAAGAAAACTAAAAATTAACTGACAGCTCTACCTTCCATGTGCCATTCAAATCGCACACATTTCATGTCTTAATTTGCTGCCATTTTAAAAACCTCTATCCAGGTGATTAAGACAGACAGATTTTGTGTATTCTAAAATTCATCACTCAGTACCAATTAGATAGATCAGTATCTGTATCTCTGATATGAACAGAATTAAACCTTTGGAACTAAAAATCCTTAAGAACTAACTTCTGAAGGGTTCATCCTATCTAGAAATACACTTGATCAGTAAACAAAAAATAGTAATCGATTAGGAGAATTATGCAGAAGTCAATAACCTCTTAAATATCCAAATTCCTGTTCTCCCTGCTCCTGCGGTCAGACAACGAAGCACACTGTATCATTCCAGCTCCACCTCCAGCTCCCTGAAATCACTGGCAAAAGCACATTTAACAATTCAACCTTGGGTAAGGTTGCTGGTGTTTGTTTATTTATTATTATGTCCCCAGAAGTGAATGTCTGTTATTTTCTTTTTATCTTTCTTTCCCCATCTTTGCTAAGCTTATGAGAATGAAGTCCCTTATTATTTCAAGCATGAAATTACTCAAGTCATATAAGTCACACTAGCTGAGAAGTTATTCCTGGAAACTCAGGCTTTAGGTATAAAGTCAATTTGGCAGCCGGATTGACTATGTGTACTAAATTCAATTTAAACAAATGTGGAACAACGCAACGCTTGTATTCGGAGAGTGAATCTGTGGCTGTGGTTCCTGCTTTGAAAGTATTTGCGGTGCCTTTCTACAAAAAACAGATTTCATAAATGCTCCTTAACAATCTAAGGGATATTTCACTGTATACATCACTGGTACTGAAAAGAAATTAGCGAACCATCACCGAAAAATTTTTGCTGCCATCAGTTGTGTTATAAACATTGTTTTTTGCACACCACTCTCTCTCTTCTTATTAAAGGCATATATAACACATGCCCAGATTTACATTTGAGGCTCATTCTTACAAATGGTTTGTATATTTATTACATTTATATCTACAAAAGTGGTGAAAACATGTAATGTGCAATAGAAACTGCAGGGAAACAAAAGAGCTCCAGGTTCTTTGCCTTCACCCACAGCCTCTGGACAGTTTTAGAGGAGCTCCCCTCCATAATAGATTTTTACACACCCCAGCTACGAACCACATGTGTGTTGCAAATGTGCCTGCTAGTCCATTCAATCTTCCCCTGAAAAATATCAGGAACATTACACAGAAGGAATTTCTGATCCTCGCCCTTAAGGTTTCCACATCCCTTCTATCACAAAACATCAGACAAAATGTATTTACATCTTTTCAACTCTCTATGGGTCCACCTCAGCTATTAGTATGGATTTGCCCTCCGGAACATATGAGATGTCTGGTTTTCCCCTCTTGCTCCTCTGCCAGAGTCAAAGGATAAGAATCTCCTGGAATATGATATAATTATTTTCATTTAAATTAGTTAAAATGTCTCCTTGGGGCAGAAAGAAAGATAGAAAGAAAAAGAATGGAAGAAAGGAACACAGGAAGAAAGAAAACAAAACTTTGTAAGCATTAAATACCAATGCTGAAAAGTAACTACAGTCCTCATTAAAACTGACACCAGAACAATTTTCCTTTGATATATACAGTGTCTGTGTTATTAGAAGCATTTACATCTTTATACTCTGAATTACTATGAGATCCTGCATAACTGCGTGTTCATTTCTGTCTATAATCAGAGTTATTAAAGCAAAGCATGGCATACACTGATTGATAAGTACAAATAACAAGCTATACTTCTAAATAATATTTTTCTTCTTAGGAAGCAGAGCACTGTCTGAAATGGAAGAATAGTGATAAAATGCCAATCATGCCACGGAAATTCCAGTGAAAATTCTCTCTGAGAAATTCTCAGTCCATGCTATCAGCACTGGCTTCACATAAATGAGACATTTGCTGATAGATTATTTTCACTCCTACAAGCAGGCTTGGAGCAATTGTTGCGATTTCTTATAATTACGATACAATTTTATTTATAGTTCAGTTCACAGTTCAGTCTTATTTTCTTTGTTTTAACATTTATCTCCTTTTATTCAGTTACTCCTGCACTTTTCATGTAGCTGCTATTTGCAACCGTGCCATCTTACAGTATTTTGGGGGATGTGCTCCTACCTCAACACTATACTGCGTATATGATACAGAGACTCTTGAGCTATCTCGATGTGTACCCACATCAGAAAAAAATGGCCAAATAGATCCTGATGCAGTGTTTGAGAAACATGGGCCATGTCTGACCCCACTCTACTGAATTCTGAATCTGAGCCATGTTCGAAATTTCAGTACTTGCTTCCATCTCTAGGTCTTTCTAGTTTCGTTCTGCCTTCCTTTTCTAGACTTGGTCAGAAGAATTGAAGGAAACTTTTATGCCGTAACTTTGTGGACAGAATCCTCACTCATTAGACCTTTTTCTTGACATGTCTGGTTTTTTGATAGCCTGTAATTCTGAGTGTCCCTGTTTCACAATGTCATAATCGGCTTACCTGGTCCCTGCTGCCTTCAACTGTATTTTGCAGGACTCAACAACTGTATAAATCAGACACTTTCTCCCAGGTGAAGTATTCAGGTGAGCTATTATATTCAAAAGTCTGTCTTCACTGAGAGTTGGGTTAGATCTTGACTCATTAGACAGGGTTACTTATAACGAGACACATAGTATAGTGAATTATCTGCTACATTTCCAACACCCAAGATCCAAACCCTTCCAGAACCTGGCAGAAGAGCTCCCTCTCTAGGCACAATTTCAAGTACAATGACTCCAATCTCTCACTCAGCTTTACAATATTCTTCAAGGCAAACAAAAATACTGACTTTTTAAAGAGTGAAATATGGTCAGTAAAAAAATAATGGCTCTTACTATCAACTGATTATGTTCCAGCAGAAAATAGTTAGAAGTAGCAAATTCATTTTCTTTCTGCAAGATAATTTGTCCCCTGTCAGCTCAATAAAGCCTATATATATGGTCAACACTAATATGTAAGGTCAGTCCATTCTGTGTTACCATTAGAAAGGTTCCTTGATATTACAGTAGATTTTACTTTGTGAGATGATCCTCACTGCCTTGCACTTATGAGAAAGGAAGATTTTTTGCCCTTTACAAAAACCCCTCAAGATATACACACATGGCGTCTCAACATGATGAAAACTCCATGGTCTGAGCTACTACATTTCACATTTCATATAAAACCAAAAGCAATTTCCTTTCCCAGTGAGGAGAAAAATAAAATCAACTCTGAACATGCTTCACAATGGACATAATGCTTCTGCTGGTATTTCATGAAAGGTAAATTTTCAGCAACCAGAGAGGAGTGGGTATTTTTTACTTCAGAATATAAACATTCTCTATGACAACAAGAATTCTGAACTAAATATTCATTACAGATACAGAGAAAGAGGTGAGTGAAGACTGGGAGGACCATTTCTATGGGACTTGACGTAATGCTACAGCAAGACATTAAATTCAGAAGTAAGAGAGATACGTCTACCAGCCCTAAAATCCAAATGAATCTTCTCTTCTGGTTTGAAACAGTAGTAGGGGCCAGGCCAGAATTGGTCAGAGAAGATTGTATCTCACTTCCTTATGCCTGAAACCAACAACTGTCTTCGTCTAGCCTCTCTAAGGCCATGTTCTCTGCTGCCTTCCTGGAGGGTAGATTCAGACTGGATATAAGGAAGACATTTTTCACAAAGACAATGGTGAGACGCTGGAGCAGGTTACCCAGAGAAGCTGTGGATGCCTCATCCCTGGCGACATTCCAGCTCAAGCTGGATGGCACTCTGAGCAACCTGATTGAGTGTAAGGCGTCCCTGTCCACGGCAGGGGGCTTGGACTAGATGATCTTTACAGGTCCCTTCCAACCCAAACCATTTAATGAACCAGAAGCTGAAGGGGTTGGTTGATAAACGAATTGACAGCAAACAGATCAAAAGGGGAGGAGGAGAGATGCTAAATACTTCAGTAGCAGTGCGGGGAGGAGGCAAGGAGATAAAGGAAGAGGAGAACCAGGATGCTTTCTACTAGTTGGGTTTTAAAGCTCACGGTTCTTCAATCTCTATCTGTGCACACAACAGACAAAACTAACTTCAATGGTCTATAACCTGGTTGGGGTAGATGACATTTGTGCAGACAGAGGGAAAGGAGAAGGCAGAAAATAAGTTACCATAACGACCATCCTTTAATTCACAGTACAGTGCAGTAATGCTTCCTAGGAATTTACAAGCATGACACAAAATAACTTCAAAAGAGAAAGGAAAAATAACATGCTTCATTTACTATGTTCAGAGAAACATCAATCAGATTTCATATAACTATCAGAGGAGGATAATCACTATCTATCTTTAACATTGCCAGACATCTGAATTGCTTCATTTCTTATCAACTTCTCCAGTCACAATTTCTTTGTACTATTATCCTACTTATTATCTTAGGACTATCAATTAAAATTTGATGACAAGAAAAAAATCTTGCTCCTTCAGTTAGACAGAACAGTATACAATATTATTACTATTGGTTACAAAACAAATCTCACGGTGACTTTTAAATAAACAAAAAATCAGGTTTTAATGCTTATAGTATGTCCATTTTGTCCAGCTGTGCCCAGTTATATCAGTGGCTTATTCAAGAGGAAAGATGAGCATCACTGTATCTCCTCCATCCTGTACTGGCCCAGAGCACAATCTCAACACAAATGTGAGTCTGACAGACATAAGCAAATAGTACACATGCTCTGCAACTCCATAACAAATCGTTTTCCATCATTCCTACATCTTTCTTGGAAACACCAAACCCCCAGCAACAGAAACATTTGCTACACGTTGGAAGTAGAAGTTGCAGAAGAGAAATAGCTGAAAGCTCTTCAAGATCAGTAAGATAAAAATGATAACGGGGACTCAAGAGAAACTGGGGTCCTGCTGCTATTTTGTAATATAAAGAACATAATCCAAATAGCTGTTGCCAAATGCTGTCTGGCTTCAGAATTTTAAGTGTGTCAACACACTTCAATGTGTCCTTCATCAGCGATACCTTTCCTTTATGTCTTGCAACACGAAGGAGCAGCACGGGTGTTCTGATGGCAGTTCTTAGTCTGTGGAGGTTGTGCGTGGTTCTGACTGACCTACCCACCCCATCCTGGCTGACTGACCCACCGACACAGCAGGGAACCAGAGCTGCTTCTGCAGTGGTGGGGAAATACTTCTGTCAGAGTCCTGGCCATCCCATCTTTTCCTTTTGCTCGTTTCCTTCACTTGATCTCTACACCCCCCACTAAAATGTAGAGACTCGCGGGCAGTTTCATGCAACTCAGTGATGGTTTTAGCATCAACCAACAGGGAAAGGATCAAGCTCTCACTGGACATTCACTCAGCGCTGAGGCTTATTTAGCACATTTGGCAGGACAACAGGAGTGCTCTTCATGGCTCCATATCAACTGCTCAGTAGTGACTGACACGGAGACAACCTGAGAGACTGCTATGCATTGAAAAGGGATTTTCATTGTCCTGAAGGTAGAGGGAAAGATGGCACCTACGAGCAGAGAGAACTGAACAACGTCCTACTGTATTATGAAAACTTTCAACACAATTCACTGAGAAACCGTTGGAAAATGCTTGCCCATCTGAAGTGATTACCTCTCCACTTTGTTCCCCATATTTTTAGGCAAATCAGATCTCACAATCTTCACTAAATAAGTTATGGCGGGTACCAAATTGATATCACAAAATGAAAAAGGACTGGTAGGCTTGAGGGAAAGCTAAAACTTGAGTATTGCTTTACTTTTATACTTGATCCTCTGACCCTTATGTCAAATTTTCTCTCTTTCTCACACTAGCATATTCTACCCTGATGTCCTTTATCATTCAGAAACAAAAAGGGCTATTTAAAGTGCAATAAATGAAGATTTCCAAAGGATGTGTCTAATGAAAACAGGCCTTTATTTTCACATGTTTCTCAGCTTCACTGAGTAGATCTTTGTTCTGGAGTTAATTGACTCTTTCTGAGCACAGCTTTGATTTTTTGATCTGTTTGATGTTGTTTCAGCTTCTATTTGTTAAATGACCCACTGACAAATAGGTAAGGAAGAAAAACTGGAGCAAAAGCTCCGTAGTTTTCATGCTGGAGAAAAGCAGGCACGTTCCCTCTTCAGCCACATGGAGAGCAAAGAGCAGAAAGCTCCCTCATATCACCTCCAGGAAGACAATGGTTTCAAAGTAGAATAGCTTTATGTAATAGAGAAGATATAATAGGGAAAAAAGAGCATTATAGTCAGAATAATATAGGAAATGAGATTCTGGAACCATTTGCTTAATTTGGAAAGAAAGGGCTACGTTTCAGGGAAAAAAAATAACCAAAACCCAACCAACCAACAAACAACCAAAAAACAACCAAAAAACCCCACAACAACAACAAAATCAAGTTGGAGTTTTTCTTAGTTCGTTTTTATTTTTTTAATCTGGATTTTATTCATTTGTTCAGAAATGCCCCCAGATAATTTTTATATCATAAGGCTTCTTTTTCTTTTCTGCCAAAGATTCAAGTGTCTCATTCTGAAAATATAAGAGAAACTTCTACCTTTCTTTTTTTCCATTTAAAGTCAAATGCTAAGTAAACACATTCAAATTTTTTCTTTCGCTTGTTTCTGTAACCTTCCCAACATTCATTTCTGTATTTGCATTCTAGAACTAATTTATTTTACCTAACCTGGCTTTTGTTAATGATGAATTCAGGATGCTCAACAAACACTACTTCACTCCATTCTTTCTAAGGGTGGGGCTACGGGAACACTCCTGCAGCATCTTAAAAGTACTACCTAAATCACAAGAGGACACAGCTCCATTTAACTGCAAGAGCTTCCTCAAGAGCTGATAATCTGCGGGTCTGAGCGGAAAAATCTCCCTGGAGCTCTTGTTAGCTTGGAGAAGTGCCCAGCTTGCATCAGATTAGAATAAAACACTGCGCACCTGGCAGCGCATGTCCCTGCATCTCTCTGTGCATTTCTCTGCTCCGATAACACAGTACTTAAAGCAAGCAGGATTTTTTAGTTTTTATACTCTTCCAAGCTCCATTCAACAAAACAGAACCTAAGACTTCGTTTTTAAAGGTTCTAAGCTTTTCCTTTTATTCGTCAAGTCACGACTAGTGAACAGTGTTCTCTGATTTAATACCAAGGACTGTGCTAAGAAATTATTCCTACACTTTGCCATTTTGATGCCTGCTGACCAGCCCATGACCCTGTGGGAGCAGTGGGACTAATGCCACGGTAGGTAACACTCAACAGGAATAACGACGGCAAAACCTGGGTACCCATTGCATTCCGTAGGGTGTTATTTGGGGGGGCTGCTGTCATCTACAGTCAGGGGCTGGAAGACCCTTCTGACAGGTGCCATACAAGCACTCAGCATCTTCTGGAAGAAACAGACGTTTGATTGCAGAATAAAGGTGTATTTAAAATGCTTGGTTGGGTCATTCTACACAAACCATATGGGGTGCCTTTCCTTTCTCCGTTCCGTGTGACCAACTGGAAGCCCAACACTGCACAGCAGAAAATAAGTAAGCACGGGAAAGAAAGACAGAAAACCATAATGAATTTCTAAGGGAGTGGGAAAAGATGTTCATACACAAGTTGTAAAGAGTGGACCACCCTCTGATTTCACTAACGAGTCTTGTGTAACTGATGTAAAGCTACTCTTCTGAAGCACATTACTTCCTGGTTAAACCCCCCCAAAATAGAATCACTGAGTTGCCTCACAGAATCTGCTGCTTAATAATGTCACGTAGAAAAATTAGAAAGATGATGGAATTCATGCATGGAATTCATAATGTAGCACCTTTCTTCCCAGCCTGTAATTTGATCAGATGAGGGTAATCATATTTTCAAATGAAAAGTGGGCCAGCGGAAGGCGGCTGGGGTAAGATATAATTTCTCTGAAACATTTGGTACACGTTTGGTTGGTTCTTGTTGCATCAATGCAATTTCTTTTGAGGTTTACCTCTGGTAGCTTTTTGAAGGGGTTGAATACGGGAACTGACACTGTCCTGCACGACATACTGGTCTCAAAATTGGAAACTGATGGATTTGATGGATGGACCACTCGGTGGATAAAGAGCTGGCTGGATGGCCGCACCCAAAGGGTTGCAGTCAACGGCTCAATGCTTAAGTGGTGGCCAGTAACGAGCGGTGTTCCTCAGGGGTCGGTACTGGGACCAGTACTATTTAACATCTTTGTTGGAGACAGGGATAGTGGGATAGAGTGCACCCTCAGCAAGTTTGCTGACGACACCAAGCTCGGTGGCGCAGTTGACACACCAGAGGGAAGGGATGGCATCCAGAGGGACCTGGACAGGCTGGAGAGGTGGGCTCGTACAAATTGCATGAAGTTCAGCCAAGCCAAGTGCAGGGTCCTGAACCTGGGACAGGGCAACCCCAGGCACAAATACAGGTTGGGCGGAGAATGGCTGGAGAGCAGCCCTGAGGAGAAGGACTTGGGGGTGCTGGTGGAAGAGAAGATCAACATGAGCCGGCAGCACACGCTGGCAGTCCAGAAAGCCAACCGTGTCCTGGGCTGCATCAAGAGAAGTGTGGCCAACAGGGCAAGGGCAGTGATTCTACCCCTCTACTCTGCACTCGTGAGACCCCACCTGGAGCACTGTGTCCAGCTTTGGAGTCCTCAACACAGGAAGGACATGGACCTGTTGGAACGGGTCCAGCGGAGGGCCACGAGGATGATGAGAGGGGCTGGAGCACCTCTGCTGTGAGGACAGGCTGAGAGAGCTGGGGTTGTTCAGCCTGGAAAAGAGAAGGCTCCGGGGAGACCTTATAGCAGCCTTCCAGTACCTGAAGGGAGCCTACAGGAGAGATGGGGAGGGACTCTTTGTCAGGGAGTGGAGCGACAGGACAAGGGGCAATGGTTTTAAACTGGAAGAGGGGAGATTTAGATGAGATACCAGAAAGAAATTCTTTGCTGTGAGGGTGGTGAGAGCCTGGCCCAGGTTGCCCAGAGAAGCTGTGGCTGCCCCATCCCTGGAGGGGTTCAAGGCCAGGCTGGATGGGGCTTGGAGCAACCTGGTCTGGTGGGAGGTGTCCCTGCCCAGGGCAGGGGGTTGGAACTCGATGATCTTTAAGGTCCCTTCCAACTCTAACCATTCTATGATTCTATGATTCTATGAACTGCATAGTCGAGGACACAGTTTTGTTTGGATATATTTTTAGCTGATATGGACAGTCTTTGTTAATATGTTCCATCATGCAATAACAGCAAACCTATATTTTGCCAAAGTCCATTGTGCTTTAAAATGTTATACTTTAAAAAAGAATTGTAGCTCTTTATGTACTCATATGTCTACCCAGGTCTACTGCCATGACAGTCTGACAGT
This sequence comes from Tringa tobata, assembly GCA_033628505.1. Lineage (NCBI taxonomy): Eukaryota > Metazoa > Chordata > Aves > Charadriiformes > Scolopacidae > Tringa > Tringa tobata. The sequence goes on along the minus strand of JAHREE010000306.1, from coordinate 14,197 downwards.
AACACGTCAACATTTCCACATTAGCTTGATCTGCCTTCTTAATTATTAACAGGAAAAAAAGGTCTGCTTCACAAAGGTTCTCTTCATGAGTTTCACTGTCTGGAAATACCTTCCTGCTATTCCAATCAATTCATATATATATCTCTATATGTGTGTGTGTATATATATATGAATTTCAGTTAAATAGGACAATTACAGGGGAGACTCCCAGAAAGCTCAAGAAAGCTCTCTGAAGATAACAAAAATGAAGTGCATAGACCTTTGGTGTCAGCCACAAAATTACATCTGTGTTCATCTACACAAGACAGGGCCACAGAAAATAACTTTGTGATCGATGTCAATCCTCAAAGAGATGATGACTGATACGAGGTGCTAAAATATTTCACAGTACTGGCAATATTTCCTATTGTAAAGATCCAGCTACCGTCATTCAATTAATGCCTTGGCATGGTTACATATTAAGAGTTTAAATTACCCAAAAGGAGCTAAGACAACTTCAAGACTTTCAGCTGTATGACTATTTTTTTGCATCACAAACAGTTTTATATCAAAAACCAGAAAGATTCATTTCAAAGAGCCACTGGAGATAAATAGCTGGTATCTGGAATACAGCTGAGACATTTCTAATTGAACTGCACTGAATTCTCATCTCTGATGCACTAAAATAACTCCAACACAACTTTGCCAGAATTCAGTTTAATTACTGGTGCTGTACACCAGTAATGAGAGAAGGTAAGATCTAGAAAAAGCTTTTGATAATACAATTTATGCAAGTATTTAATTATACAAGGAAAAAAAAAAGTTCCATGGTCTAAGAAGAATGGTGTGATGCACTGGCTCATCCAGGTAAGCCACCAGGGTGTCCCAACCACATGTGGTATTTCATCCTGGGCAGATTCAATCGTTCTCCCGCAGCGATGAGACGCTTCCACCCAGACACCACATGGGGTTGTCTCCAGCCACAAAGCCCTGGGGCTTCTCTCACCCTCTGCAGTGAGGAGCAGCCCTTCACCATCACATTCCAGACACCAACAACCCACAGCGTACGCTCCCCAACACAAGCACCACCCCAGACCTTACCATAGACTTAGGAGAGAAGAATTACACCCAGAACTGTTGCCAGGACACCGCATCCTCACATAGCCCTTCTGCAACTCCACATTCACAGAAGGCTTTTTTTTTTGCTTAGAGAAATTACGGATTATTATTCAGACACTGGAATAGGCTGCCCAGGGAGGGGGTTGAGTCCCCATCCCTGGACATGTTTAAGAGTGGTTTAGATGTGGTGTTGGGGGATATGGTGTAGGGGAGAACTTTGCAGAGCGGGGTTGATGGTTGGACTCGATGATCCCAAGGGTCTTTTCCAACCTGAGTGATTCTATGATTCTAAGTTTCTTTTCTTCCTCCTATACACAGCAGATCCCAAACACAGGAGACCTTGCTTCCTACATGCCCGACTGACTCTAAATGCATTTGAACAGCATCAAGCATCCACTACTTACATTATTAAATAGCCTCACCTTTGATCTGAAGATCTGACAGGGCAGAATTATGAAACTGTGGACCAGGCTCAGTGGAAGCTTTTACTAAATTAAAATTAACCTTAGAAGACTTATTAAGTAAGCTGTCCCTGCCTGAAGGATCATCCCGTCCTGGATGGAATTGCATGCCAAGCCCCAAAACTTAGCAAAAATTTTATGTAACTCCCTGAAATGATTCTAGTTGAGAGAAAGCTCAAAGCAACTTCATTTTTCTGTTACCAACAATATACCAAAACACACCCGACAGCTTTATTGTCTGTATGCATGTGTACATGGAAAGACTATTTGCTTGCTCGGCTCAGAAACTCTCTCTCATAGACATTTATTTATTATTTTTTTTAATTAGGTGCAATTATTTCCAGGCATGCAAAAATAAATATTTTAAAATAAAACATTTTAACATATACTGTTTTAATTTATAGGTCATAATTAAAACTTACAATAATGACAAATTTATATGTGAAATTTAGGGTCATTAATATCAACAATATACTGAACAGACACTTCTATTACACTGTCTTTCAGTAATGAGAATTGTAGCTGAACAGTCATTTGGAGTTTTTTACTTGAGTTCTAATACGTGTTTATGCATACGGTTGTCCTGTTTCAACCAAGAATTTAATAAAACAGTTATCATTATCAACGACTTACTCATGAATGTTTGGATGTCTTCAGGGGCTTATTTTAAAGCCTTGTTTAAGTGCCCAGTTGAATACAGATGACCTATTGGGTCTCTTGGATAGGGATCTTGTGAGTCTTCTAGATCTTTTCCTAAATAAACATTTTCTGTGTATGTTTTTCTAGTACTAATGACATATTTTGGTTGCTCCTTGAGGGAGGTATAAATCCATTATTAAACATATTTAGTAGCAGTAGCACATAGACCTCTTCAGAATTTAAGAGTTCAAGCAGAAAAACTTGACTGTGAATGGGAATTTTTTAAAAACACTTTAGCTAATGCTGGACAACACATACGGTGGTTGAGAGAGCTGCCCAAGGACTGGAGGAAAGCAGATGTCACTCCTATCTTAGGGCAAGAAGGAGGACCCGGGGAACTACAGGCCTGTCATCCTCACTGCGGTCCCTAGGAAGGTGATGAAGCAGCTCATCCTGGAAACAATTTCCAAGCACATGAAGGAAGAGAAAATAATTAGGAGTAGTCAGCATAGCTTCACCAAGGGGAAGTCATGCTTGACCAACCTGATAAAATCCTATGATGAAATGACTGGCCTGGTAGATCTGAGGAGAGCACTTGATAGCTGTCTACCTGGCCTTTGGTAAAGCCTTTGACGCTGTCTCCCATAAGATCCCCACAGAAAAGTTGATGAAGTGTGGGCTGCACAAGCAGAAAGTGAAGTGGGTTAAAAACTGGTTGAACTGCTGGGCCCAGAGAGAGATTGGAAGTCTAGCTGGGGCAGTGTACCACTGGGGTCAGGACTTGGTCCAGTCTTGTTCAACTTCTTTGTTAATGATCTGGATGATGTGCACCCTCAGCAAGTTTGCTGAGGACATAAAGCTCAGGAGTGAGTGAGGAGTGGCTGATATGCCAGAGGTCATGCTGTCATCCAGAGGGATCTCAACAGACTGGAGAAATGGGCTCACAGGAACCTGTCAGGCAATGATTAGCAGCCTGGAGCATCTCCCTTAGGAGGAGAGGCTGAGGGACTTGGGTCTTTTTAGCCTGGAGAAGAGAAGACTAAGGGGGAATCTGATCAATGCCTAAAAATACTTCAAGGGTGGGTGTCAGGAGGATGGGGCCAGTCTTCTTTCAGTGGTTCCCAGGGACAGGACAAGAGGAAACGGGCACAAACTTGAACATAAGAAGTTCCACCTAAACATGGGGAGGAACTTCTTTCCTGTGAGGGTGGCAGAGCCCTGGAAGAGGCTGCCCAGAGAGGTGGTGGAGTCTCCTTCTCTGGAGACATTCCAAACCCACCTGGACACGTTCCTGTGCAACCTGCTCTGGGTGGACCTGCTTTGGCAGGGGGTTGAACTAGATGATCTCCAGAGGATCTTCCAACCCCATAGCATTCTGTGATTCTGTGTGTAATGGCACACACTGAAACCCAGGAGGTTCCCTCGGAACATCAGAGAAAACTTCTTCATTGTACGGTTGACCAAGTGCTGGCACAGGTTGTCCAGGGAGGTTGTAGAGTATCTCCTTAGAGAGGAGATAGAACCAGGGAGACTGTTGAATATCTGTAGCCCTCTGGACATGGGTCTGGACAGCCCAGGTGACCCTGCCCAAGCAAGGCAAGATGACTTCCAGCAGCCCCTAACAACCTCAACCATTCTGTGACTGTGTAAATCAGAATCTAACAAATACAGAAAAATTATAAGCAAAAGAATGCAAGACTTAATTTATGTATGCACAAAAAACATTTTAGGTTGACGGTTGGACAAGATGATCTTTAAGGTCCCTTCCAACCTAGAAGATTCTGTGATTCTGTGATAATGGAAAAAAAATAAAAATAAAACAAAAAAGCAGGTTCGTTTTTTTTGTAAAAAAAAGAGGTGAGAGAAGAAATGAGGTGCAAAAGGATCCTCCCCAAAAGACTGCTACATACAGGTGGTGAAATTGCCAGTCATGTAAAAAAGACAATAACAGTGTTAGGAAAACAAACAAGGCTGCATAGTCAGATCCCAGAGTAGCAAAAAACCAATTTACATTCTAATAAAAACTGAGGAAGATGTTAAAGAGAAGCTAACAAGGCTAGACAGTTTCAGAACATCAGGGCAACCTGTATCGGCGAAGGTCTCTGACCACTGTTACTGCTGATCTTCTGTAACCCTTGGAACACCAAGGAAATTCCAAAAGATTGTAGGAAAGTATGGCGTGCAGATATTGAAGAAGATGACCTGCATAATTACAAGCCACTCCAACTAATGCTGCTGCTAGACAAAATAACAGAACCCCATTAATAAAAATTTAAAGGATGTAAATGTAATTAGTGCAAACCAACATGGGTTTATAAAAAATAGATCTTGTCAAAGTAGCCTGATGTTTTGAAGGCAGGGTTGTTTTTTTTTCTGTAATGACAAATTTGGATCACATCAAATTTGCATATATATGCATTTATGTCTGTTTCTGCCTTCACTGTAATAGTATGCATTTGGAATTCTGAAGGCATTTGACTGACACTATTTTAACCAAGATACAGAGTTATTATAAATGTGACATACTAAATATCTCACCATTTAACCATAGCAAAGAAAATGAGTGGTTCCTAGTGAGAACCAGTGGAAATCTGATTTTCTACCCTTCATTATTTAACATCTTCATTATTTGAACTGCAGAAAAATGCATACTCTTTGAAGCTGAAGATGACTTGAAATTGAAGTTTACACACGTCGCAAGCTTGGAACCTCTAGGTCAGCTGGTAAAAGGAAACATTAGGCATTTTAATGTGGCGATGTGTAAAGTCATATACCTCGGATAAAGAACATCGTTCCAGACTGAGACATTCCAGGCTGTGACGAAACGTGTCAAAAGCTTGACAAGCACGATAGTCAGAAAAGGAAGACAAAAGAAACTGTATCCTGCTGATAAATGAGACAGGGCATCTGATGACAAGTGACATGGAGAAGGCTGAGGTACTCAACAACTTTTTTTCCTCAAGTTTTCCCTGGCAGTTGCATTTCCCCCATCCCTCAAGCCCCTGAATCTCAAGGCAGGGACTGGGGCAATGAACTCCCACCCACTGTAGAAGAAGATCAGGTTCGAGACCATCTGAGGAACCTGAACATACATATGTCTATGGGACCCGAGGAGATGCACCCCAGGGTTCTGAAGGAACTGGTAGATGTAGTTGTTACGCTGCTCTCCATCATATCTGAAAAGTCATGCAAGTCAAGCAAAGTCCCCAGCGACTGGAAAAGGGGAAACATTGCACCCCTTTTTAAAAAGTGTAAGAATGAATACCCTGAGAAATACCAACCAGCCAGCCTCACTGCTGGGCCTGGGAAGATCATGGAACAGATTCTCCTAGAAGCTATGTCAAAGCATATGGACGACAGGGAGGTGATTAGAGAAAGACAACATGGTTTCACCAAGGACAAATCATGTCTGACTCATCTGTTGGCCTTCTAGGATGGAGTGACTGCACTGGTGAATAAGGAAGAGCTACTGATGTAATCTACCTGGACCTGGGCACGTCCTCAGCAAGTTGGCGCAGGAGTGGTGCAGTTGATATGCCTGAGGGAAGGGATGCCATCCAGAGGGACCTGGACAGGCTTGAGGAGTGATCCCATGTGAACCTCATGAAGTTCAACAAGGCCAAGCGCAAGGTCCTGCACCTGGGTTGGGGCAATCCTCAGTAGCAATACAGACTGGGTGATGAATGGATTGAGAGCAGCCCTGAGGAGAAGGACTTGGCAATACTGGCAGATGAAAAATAAGGTATGAGGTGGCAATGTGCACTGGCAGCCCAGAAAGCCAACTGTACCCTGGGCTGCATCAAAAGAAGCGTGACCAGCAGGTCGAGGGAGGTGATTCTCCTCCTCTACTCTGGTCTCCCGAGACACCATCTGGAGTACTGCGTCCAGCTCTAGGGCCTCCAGCACAGGAAAGACATGGACCTATTAGAGCAGGCCCAGAGGAGGACCACGAAAATGGTCAGAGGGCTTCTCCCTTTCCTAAAGAAAGGCTGAGAGGGTTGGGGTTGTTTATCCTGGAGAAGAAAAAGCCCCAGGGACACCTTATTGCAGCTTTTCCATACTTAAAGGGGCTTAGAAGAAAGACGGAGAAAGACTTTTTACCAGGGCATGTAGGGATAGGATGGGGCAAACTGTTTTAAACTAAAAGAGGGTAGATTTAAATTAAGACCAAAAGAAGAAATTCTAGACCAGGTTCTCAGAGAAGCTGCGGCTGCCCCATCCTTGGAAGTGTTCAAGGTCAAGCTGGACAGGGCTTTGAACAACCCGATCTAGTGGTAGATGTCCCTGCCTGTGGCTGGACTAGATGATCTATAAAGGTCCCTTCCAACCCAAACCATTTTATGCATAATTATAAACAGAGTTAATAAAAGCATTCCTTATAATGATATTCTAATAATTGTTTTTGAAAAAATGAATCCTAGCTTCAGTCATAATATCTGATTATCTGATTTAACATGCCAGGATTATGGCACAGCAATTAAGCAGTGCAGGAATTTCAACTGAGTTATTACCTGTGTACCTAGCTTTCACATATGGCTGAATTAATCAGGACTCAATGAAGACAATCTCCCTTAGTTTCAGGCTCAGCAAATTACTCGATGTGGTGATGAATCAATGAAAAACCAAGAGAAGCCAGTGGAGTCAGTTTATCGCTGGAGGAAGGGTGGGGAGAGGGCAGAGAGCGGGGCATAAGATGATTAATAAAATGAGAAAGGAGGTACGTGAGAAATGGCAAACAAATTAGGAGCAGAAGCAAATGGGTCTGGCTGTGTGTGTTTTTGGAAGAAGGCTGGAACTGTAATGGATACCATCTCTTATATACAGGGAATTCCACTATCATTTCTAACAGCTTGGCTGTACCAGGGAAGAAGCAGGTAGGACATCCATCACACAACTGACAGGATGCCCAGTAGCATCATTTTTTTGGATGTAGAACCAACGGAAAGCACATTAGAGAGAACAGCTTGCTGAGGCTCGGAAGCATGGAGCCAGCAGAGCCTGCCCTGTGCGGGATGTGCTTCTGGCTCCATCTCTCACACAAGCTCACTCTTCTCCTGATGCAATGCTGATCTATGGACAGGGAAACTACTCCTCCTGACCCCCCTCCTCTGCAGAAAAAACACGTTACTGTCATCATATGAGAGACAACCTCTCCTCAGCCTCCCCCCTCTTTTTTTTTTCATGGTCCAGAACAATGGTGGGAGGCCATTAGTTTTTATTCTTAATGATGTTTTAAAATAATTTATTTTCCTTATCTGTCATTTTTTTCTCATCCTTTTAAAGAAATTTGAATTTTTATCTGTATTCAGGGGAACGAAAAGAACAGGTACAAGCCTTTTCTATGTCTCATTGACAATCTGGGCAGAGTCTACAGATCTTAGTAAGGCATCTGAGATTGAAAAATGAGTCATCAGTGGTGTAAATTAAAGATTTTTGTTTTCTTGGTTTTAATACAGAATCAAAGAATCTTCATGGTTGGAAGGGACCTTTGAGATCATTGAGTCCAACCACAAATGGAACCGGGGGTAAAATCACATGGCAATTTAACTGCCTTTCAAATCGTGTTTCAAGAACTTCACACCAGTGACATTTAAACCCAGAATGTAAGATATGAAAACCAAAAAGATTGCAGTTCCCTGGCCTGCTGTGTTGCATCCCATTGCATTCGGTCAATATACTTGAAGCTTTCACTCCTTATTGCAGTAATTCTTCTTTTTCTTCTCTGGCAAACTTTGCCTCACAGAGTTTAACCTACCCCTTACGGAGAGGGACCCTGGCAGTCTCCTCAGCTCATCTGCTGCTCTTATTTCTGTTCCTGCCCTCGAAATTCCAGGTTTTCGTTGGTTTCACAGTAAACATCAGTGTAAGTACACAGTATGATTGAGCAATCAATCAGGGACATAGCCAAGGCTTTATCATGATTTAGATGATTAAAGAAATGGGCAGTGGCACAACTCTAGATTTGATGAAAGAAATGCTTATAGGCAGAAAATTCCTACGTTGTAGAAACAGAGAAAGGAGAGAAAAACATAGCATATTCACGGCTAATTTCCCCCAGCAAAGGTTACAAAATATTACATGATATAGCAGTTACACAAAATCAAGCAGAATGTTTATGTTATAGTTAGGCAGATATCTAAACAGGTCATTAAATTTCTACAAGAAAGTGTTATTTTCTCTTTAAACCAGGACTTAAAATATTCTAAAGAACCAAATAATAAATGTTCATTCTAAAATATGACATCCGTTTGTGGGATGGAAAATCTTTTGGCTAGGGCAGTTCAAATACTCCCTGGCTACTAGAAAGTATTTTTAGCTGCTTATATTATTTACGTGTTTAAAGTTGTAACCAGCCTGAGCTTTTACTGATACAAACACACAAAAACGGCATCAAAGTTCCTCGCTGTGCTGAGTGGATCTTAGTCATTGATTTATTTAAAATGTATTTTTAGAGCGTGTGCACAGCAGAAAATAAAACACTTGATAAATATTTTAAATGTTGATAAATATTAACATCAAATTATGAACTGTAAGTTTAAATAAATCTTCCAGTTCCCTCAGTGGGCTCAGCATGACCACTTGAGTTCAACATCTGAAAGAACGACCTCTACAGGAGATTGTAAAGCAAAAAAAAACTCTCGATTTTTTTGGGCAGAGGAAAGAGGTAATTGTGAATGTCAACGTCCTTTTTCTGCTCTGAATTAACAGTTATTCAAGCTTGAGGAACAAATAGGAAACACGTGGCTACTACAGCAATGCACGAACACTGAGACCGTTTCTCAGGAAAGGTCTCAACCTTGTAAAGTTGTCTGTAAAATCGCAGAGACACCACAACCTGGATGTGTCTGACTTCTTTGTAAATGTCAAACATCAGTCCGGGTAATGCTTTTATTGTACCTCTGCTATCTTCAAAGCTGGAACTCCAAATGGCTCAGAAGAATTGATTACTGATTACCACAATTTCCTACACCACCAGATTTAGAGCTGTAACATGTTCTGCAATTAGCTGGTGGTCTCAGATTATCTACCTACGCGACGCCAATAAAGTAGCTGAATAAATGAAGTGTGATGCAGATAAAATCAATGTTCGTTAAAGGGCTGAAGTCTGAAGAACCTTTTAATCATTTCTAGTATCTTATGCCAATGGACTGAATCAAGAACTTCTCGCTGACCAAAACCACAACCACACAGTTCTGAAAATCAGTGACATAACTTCTGTTTCCTTCCGTGGGAGAAGACTCGAGCTACCAGACTGCACTCCTTGTCCCTCAGATCCCACAGACCTTCCAAAGAAGGATCCCATGTTCACGTGGATCTTGGAAACCATGCCCTCATCAAATTATCTCTTTCTAAACACTGCTATACTTTTAAATTTATTCTTTAAAATTTTGAAGTCTAACAAAATGGAAAAGTCAGAGTTTCATCTGCTGAAGACATCTGCTATTGCTTCTCTAACATCTTCTATCTGAAGTGACTGAAACACATTTGCAAGTGCACTTTTGTAAGACCGACCATGACTGGTATTTAGGAAATGCAGACATGGGTGGTGGCACACCTCAAGACTTAACTAGTTCTCTTATGTTTGACCCATGAGACAAATTGCTCAGAGATGCATCAGCTTCTGCACATGGAGAAAAAGAAATTGTAGAAAACCTGCACAGTTTGCGCATAGTTTGTTATTGCCCCAAGCACTAAGAGTATTACAAAGTCTTAAATATTCCTATAATTACTAAACATCAAACATGAACATATTTATAAGATTGAGAGATCCAAGTTGAAATTCCTAAAGAACTCCTACAGGAAAACTTACTGTCTGTTCAGTAAGTAGATGTTCAGTTTCTAATGTCTGATTGATACATTATAGATAAAGAATTTCCTGTCATAACTGCATCAACCGAAATAATCCTCCAAATGCGTTAAAAGTACCCGAGTGAAAAAATGAGAGATAATCAGAAAATATTTCTCTCCTCCTTTCAAAAGAAACAGCCAACTTTCACAGAGACAGTTTTTCAATTCATAGTCTTTAAGCTCCCTTTCCAACTTTCCTGCAGACTGGGCCACTTACCGAAGCCCTTTTTGTGCTTCATTCCATATTGCTGCACCAGAGTTTAAAACAAGAAATGAATTAAAAACACAAGGAAAGGAAAAAGAACCCAAGCAAGAAATAGTTTTTAAAACATTCATTCAATCCCATTTGCAATTGATTCAGTGCCCACTGACCACATCACACTTTGAGTCCGAGTTTCCCTGTGCAGATGAATGTCACCCTGAGTAACTCAGTTCAATGCGGTTAAATAATAACCAATTAACTAAGCGTTGTTAGCCTGTTGAATGTTAATTTTATTATAAAGTGATATATGGCACCTTAAATAACAGTAATCTTAAATCTTACATGATATGTAAATTTTGGTTTAATTGATACCTAAAATATTCTAAAAAAATAATATATATATATGTTTAATGTTACGAAATCCTATATTCCTAAAGGAAACTTAGGCCCTCAGTTTAAAAATTTAGTACGTTTGGGCTTTGACACCCAGGGGTAAGAAAAATGGTTAAGGTTTAGACTTCCATAAAAGCATCTTGGTGTACTTGAAACTAAATTCTGTGGGATCTCTGACAACAGGTCCTAAACTAAGACATTTTAATCAGGTCTAACAGAAACACAACTGGAATTGACCAGATTTCACAAAATACCATTACATCTGAAAAATTTCCTGGAAGATAACTATTCCCAAATGTGAGTCTAATAGAGCATACGACATCCCCACATGCCCAATATTCAAGCACCATGAACTGGAAGGAGAGGTTCTCTAATTCTGTATAGTCCAGAGCTCCCGAAAAGAAGCTTCTTGTGCCAAGCCTTGCTCTTTCAAAGGGCACGTTCCACTTTTTAGTACTTTTTTCACTTACCCAAGCTATTATTGGAAGTTTGGGAGCCATGCAGTCAAAGCTAAAAGATGCATATTTTTGCTTATTTACAAATCTTAATGATTTACTGTACTTGCTCCTCCTTTGATCTCTGCATCAATTACTGTAAAATGTGGTTAAACTTCAGCAGTGGCACGGGACCTACTGCAAAAGCATGGGAAGTAGCAGAACTAGAAGTTTTACTAGTTCTGTACTGATCAGGTTTGCACTGCACACAAACAGACACAACCAAAAATAAAACTTAGCCGGGAGAGAGAATTACTTTTTAAGTGAGTTACTTTCATAGAGAAGCAGACGATCCTACGATGAATCCCTTTAACATTTGCATTAAGAAGACAAGGTCGCTCTTTTTGTGGCTTTTTTATAAGAACGCAGTTGAAAGTTAATCTAGCCCTAGTCATATCCTTACCATTCCCTCTTTAAGCCATGTAAAAGACTATAAAGCACTAAATTTGTATTTTCTATGCTACTTTTTATCTTGTGATGACCTCTCCTGGTTGAGATGTTCATTAGCCTTGATTCCAGAAGTTAAGACTGTTTTGATCCCTCTAGGCTTTTAAAACAAAAATATGCAGGAATATTGAAAAATTTCTTGTCAAGGTACAAAAAACGTTACTATGAACAGAATTTACAGTAAGATCTGAGTATCAGTGTGTGTGATAGTGTATTACAGTGCATGTTTATTGCAGTGCAGGATGGGCTTTCAACACCCACTTCATCCTCAGATAACACTGAATGAGATTCGAAGCTTCCAAGAGGATCCCTTCTGAATCAGTTATTAGGGAGAGAGATCCTTTTAATGCCAGAGATAGACTTACTGACTTTGCAAAGTAAACACACATTTCAGATGCAATATATTCACAAAAGTGATGTCTGATTCTATTCTTTCCGAAAACTGTACCTTTTTCTATGTCAGCACAAGCAGACTGTAAGAAAACATTGAAGAGGAAGCTCGAATATAGGGATTGGTAATTCACTATAGACCATGAATCTTGCATGCTTCCTAAAACATACAGGAAAGAATAAATTTGCTGTTGTTAACTACTTCAAAGCCAAAACATAAAGTAGCAATGGAGGGGAAAATAAAAATGTGGTTGGAAATCAGTTTTACCTCAAAGCTGCATTTCCCACAATTTTTAATTCTTTCAGAGGTATTCCCAAAAATTGTTCAAAATCAAGTAATGAGGAAAAAAAAATGAAAAAAAGAGACAGATAAAAACCTAAGTGCATTCCCTTGTCAAAAAAGAACAAAATTACCCTGTGTCACTCACGATCAGTTGCACACAAGTGACAAACAACCCCAGAAAACACAGCACAGGGGCCAGTTTGTATAGTGAAGCGTGCAACAGCATAACCAGTTACGTGGTGCACCAAAACACTGTGACACAGCACTTGAGTTCCTACCCCGACACCACTTCCCAAGCACCCCTACGTTTTTACAAGAATTTTAAGCATGTACTGCAACGAGAGAACTCCTTTAGTAATTTTAAGGCTGACGTGTACTGTATTTCTGTTTCCAGTAAACAAATCCAGCTGAAGTGGAAGTGAGTCAGAAATAAAATGCTATAGATTACATAAGGAGTGCAGTGTATAAGCTCTTGGAAGGTGAATTAATATAAAGAAATCTTCAAATACCTGAAAAAAAATTGCCAAGATGGGAATGTATATGAGTAAATCGTAATTAAGATTATATATATGCTTTACTCATGGAATTTCTGGTTATAGTGATGTTACTGTAGCCATTAACTTCACTACTAACTTTCAAAAGTTAAAGATTTGTTGGTTGAGTAATCTGATAACCCAATGCAGGTCATTTTCAAGTTAAACTACAGCCATTAGTTATCCAATGACAAAAAACCCCACATTCAGAAATCCTATTATAGAAATCAGCATAGGGAACTTTGTTTCCTGAGAACAGATTTCTGACAACCTAAATCGCAATATTTCCCCCCCCCCGTATATTCCTGTCATGCAGAGCCTGAGACATGACCGTGAAGAAATAATATTCAGAAGAAATAATATTCAGAAGAAAAATTAGATAGCTGGTCAAAACTAAGCAGTAAACCTCAGGATCAATATTTCTCCTAAATCAAAGGCAGAAAAATAACCGAATATCCTACAGCCCCTGAGACCTCGATGCAAGGCAGACACTGCTGCACATTTTCTGTTGACACACAAATAAATGCCTAAGTGTAAGCAAATCCTGGAAGAATAACACGGGTTTATTTTTCAATAGGTATCAGATGATAACAGACAGAAACCCACTGAGAAAGTATCGCAGCGCTCCAGTTCCCTCACCATTGCATTGTTCATTCCCGCTCCCCAGGAAATAAATAAATAAAGCCCCAGAGATGTCTATGCAGTACATACATACACTACCTCCGAAGAGAATCCCCTGCTTGGTCAGTAGAATCAGCCCCATCCACACACACACAACCCCAACACATCCATCTGGAACACCTCACGACATTTCCTTCCTCTATAAACACCCAACAACTGTGGTGTCTATTTTTTGACGACTCTGTAAAAATGCAGTGCTTTATTTCACTATGCATTTCAAAAATACTTCGCAAACGGCAAATGCTTTACATGGTCTGAAGAGAAACAACCGAATACTTAACACTGACATCTGCCTGCAAATGCTTTGCTGGAGACTACAGCTCAGTGCAACGCTGAAGATTTGATCTAACACCCATTGAAATCAATGGGTACGCTCTCATTTCAACCCAGAGAGCAGAACTGGGTCCTGCAGAGGTGCTCTGCTCTCCTCCGGGCCGAAGTTCAGCATTTCAGCAGACGCGTGACCATTTCTCTGCTATTTCTGCCTCCCGAGGGGAGCAATTGCTGGTCCCCTCGAAAATACCTTTGCTCATTTTATTATGGGAAGCAAAACTTCTCTCTCAAGAAAAGCTGCCCTGGCTCAGTTCCCTCTCATCAACTCACAATCATTCTTTTCGCTTCAAATGAGGCAAAATTTTCTCTTGCTGCTCCTTGATGAAACACTCGTTATGGAAACTGCTCCCACCTCCTCTTTTCCATCACCCAACTGTGGAAGTGAAGTACTTGGA
>JAHREE010000305.1:553869-719828 GCA_033628505.1 Tringa tobata | reverse complement strand
GAACACCTCGGTAACAGCCCAAGCTGGCTACGAAATGGAGAGATGCTGAAAAAAACAGGCATGAACACGTTATGCTTTTCCTGCTGCGAAGACAATACCTGTGGTTGCTACTGCATTTACAGGCTGGGAACGCCGTCCACTGCTAACTCCATAGAGCTCAATTTCGTATTCAGTACCCTCTTTCAGCCCTGTTATATCCTGGGTGCGCTCATGGCCCGGTACTATTAGTTCCAGTGGATCAGATTTCCTTTTGGTATCCCTGATTTTTAGAACAAAACTGTCGAAAACCCCATCATCTGCAGTCCAGGAAAGGCGGAATCCATCTGGAGTAGCATCTGAAACCAGAAGGTTGTCGACCTCGGGTTCTGCTTCTAAAAAAGGAGAAGATAGCAGCAGGGAAAAGAAATGATTTCTTTAGTCAGTTCATTAGAGACCTGCCTGAGGTCTGGACATAGCACACTGCAAGAATCCAACCACAGTTCAAAGAAAGGGAAACAATCTGCCAGCTATTGAAAAAAAAATAAAAAAAATATTAGCATTAGATACATAGGGAAGAAGATACATGTGAGTGTGTGCAGGCCCATTCAAACTTTCACTCTTTAATAGCAAATCCACTGCATGGACATACACCATTTGCCTCTGACATGCAAAGTTACACATGCTAATAGTAAGTTTTGTGTGCATTTTTCCCCTGCTACCTATGTGAAACCTTTATACACTGTAAAAACAAGCTCAAGTTACAGAACTGCAGGCATGCCTGTAACACTATCAGGTCTCACTCTGTTAGGAGGACAATATAGAAGCCACTTGAAAGAGTCTTTTTCTTCATGCAAACCCCTTATTTCATGCATTTCTGTCATCTGTGATGCTTCTGATCAGATGGATCATTTACTTTGATATTAAACAAATGCTGAAGCAGCAAAGGGGAATCATGAAAAGTTATAACCCTTAAAGAGCACACTTAAATCCAAATGCAAGACCTACTGCCTTTAGTGAAAGAACCCCTTCAAGAGGACCACGGGACTTGTAAGTTATGAATTACCTGCAAAATATCTTTAGCTTAGTATGGTCATGCATCATTAGCTAGAGAAACACTACTGGAGTGGTTACTATCTCTCAGCATCTCCAAAGCACTTCTTTCTTCCACAGAAAGACATTCCTATTTATTTTCTAGCAACCCTCCAAGCAGGTAACCCCTGGCTTTGCTGCTGCCAAGTCAGCAACATGGACACGAGACTTGATGGTTACAGGGCTAGAGAGTAAGTCTGGACTGATTTTTCAAGAAAGCTCAAACACTGCTGGAAAGTGGCAGCTACGATGAGGTTGAGAACGTGAGCTCAGGCTTTCTGGAAAGAGATGCCAACTTCATGGGTGGCAATGATAGCATTTGATGGTCTGCGGGCAGAACCCACACAGAGAGTGAAGGAGAGGAGGCCATGGGCAAGAAATCCAGTAAGACTCTTCCTGCAGGTCCTGATGGTTTGGCAAGTTGGGGAATGCTGATGTGCCCAGCAGCTGTTAAGAAGTTGAGCATGCAGCCATTTTTCTTTACAGATTTCTGTTAGAAGTACCTGCATGACCATACCAGACACGTTCACCCCTCAACCCATGTCATGCGCCTCGACAGGACCCCTCACAAAGACAGAAGGGAAACATCAAGTTAAAAAAGAACATAACTTCACTGGTGAATCTGTCATAAATCAGGAGGAGTTATGTGTAGCCACGATGCAGAAAAGGATGCAAAAGCCAAGGTTTGCTTTGCAAATGGACTGCATAAAACATCTTCCATGTGAGAAGAAAAGCAAGAAAGAAAGGGTGGAAGAGAACAATTTGTTCACATTAAAATACCTGTAACAGCCACAGTGCTTAGAGGCTTTGTTTGGTGCCCCTTGGCAAAACCATAAAGCATAACCTCATAGCCAATGCCAGTAATTAGGCCTTTAAGCTTCAGTTGCCGCTGGGCTCCCGTAAGGAGGAACTCCTGTGGGTCCAGCAGCTTGCCAGAATCCACCACGACTACTAGAAAGTTGTCAAAGGCATTCTCCGATGCCATCCACGACACTGTGAACCCATAAGGGTTAATATCAGACACAGTTAGGTTTTCCAGTGGGGGCATGGCCTCTAAAAGACGGGAAGGTGCAAAAACATACAAAAAAAAAAGAAGCGAAAAACATTGCAAATTAGAAAGCGTCACAGATTCCACCAAATATAAATCACATTTTTTCCCCAAAGTATGGATTTAATAGGAGTGCATAGCCAGGACCACAAGACTAGGATTTTCAATGGAGCCTCCAGAAGTTAGGTGTCCAGTTGTTAATTTTTATCAAGGATGTCTCAGCATGTCATATCACAAACTCCATTGAAACTCCTTCCAAGCTCACCGTGTAAACACATTTCTTCTGTTTCACATGCACTGGAAGACTGCTACAACCAAAACTGCTTTAGAAATAGTATGCATAAAGCTTTTATTTCCTTCCACTTGTACCCACCATCAATGATTAAGGAGGAAGCCTCAACTTTGGCATTCACAATTCCTGTGTTTTGCTTTTTTACCTCTTTACTTCACGAGAACATCTCCAGCTTTTCTTTTCAATGGTGGAAGGGTCAGAGATGCCACAACAACTGCCAGAAACAGAACACTGATCAGGCAGGGTCACAGCCAGTGCAAGGAAGAAATTTTTCCTTCCAAGGGTGGTGAGAGCCTGGCCAAGGTTGCCCAGAGAAGCTGTGGCTGCCCCATCCCTGGAGAGGTTCAAGACCAGGTTGGAGGGGGCTTTGAGCAACCTGGTCTGGGGGGAAGGTGTCCCTGCCCAGGGCAGGGGGGTTGGAAGTCAATGATCTTTCAGGTCCCTTCCAACCCAAAACATTTTCTGATTCTATGATATAAATATTAAATACTTGCAAGATTGGGTTTTTTGCCAGGGATAGGAGAGAAGCCAAGCTCTGTACTGGCTCAGGGCAGGGGCTAATGACTGCAGAACAGAGCAATGATCTGTCCAAAGAGCTTCACAGGCAGCTGCTCGTGTGCTATGTTGACAACTTAAAGAAATTCCAGTAAGGAATCTTTTTTTTTTCCACATGAGCATGACATTTGTCAAAGTTTAGAGGCTGTGGATCAACTCCTCAAAACTTTCCCACCAAGTCTCTCAAAAACTAAAGAAGGCCAAATTTTCACAAGATAATTTCACAGTGTATTTTGCTCACTCAAAATCTGACAAGTCAAATAGGAAGATCAACTGGCTCTGCTAAGCCCTGGCCTTGATCCTGGATCCCAGGCATTGCTAGTATTTATTTAAATTATTTGACAAACCTTGCTTTGTTTTATCAGTAGCTAACTCATCCGATCTTCCAATCATCCAAATTCCATTCACTTAAGAAAATACCAGTTAGTTAAACACAAAACTTTCTCTGTGACAGGGTTTTGGGCTTGGTTTTGACATTTCACAACTGCTGAAATTGATATTCTGTTAGAACTTGGCATAAAAATTCCCTCCTAGATTTTTATAATTTGGAAGTCCTTACGTTTTGAAGTTTACAAGTTTGGGTGCCAGGGATTCAGCTCAAATATGCTCAATTTGGAGATATTTTTGCAGTTGACTTGATGCACTCAAGCAATCCCAGAGAGCCACATTTTGGTTTGGTTTCTGGGAGGGTGGGTAAACAAATTAAGAGCCCAAAATGCTGAAATTATTTTCCTGGGATAGGCGTTGAGTGACACCAACACACTAAAGCCAGCAGGTTTATGTGAACTGCTGGCACAGAGAGTGCCACACGTTTACCCAGTTGCGGGAAGCTTCCTCTTAAAATATCGTTGTCTGTGGTTTATTTTCAAAAAGGAAGCATTTGTGCTTCGGTGGAGCAAAAGATCAGGGGTTTTGACAGCAGAGTTGCTCACTTCTGACTGTGTGGCTGAACATCATGAGGGGGCAGATCAGAGTTGGTGCAAAACACAACCATTTGCCTTAAAGGAAAATGATCACGGACGTTGCCTTTCACAGGAACAGGCAGCCCAGTTGCTGTGAGGGATGGTGCTACTGCAACTGGTGTTCCCACCGCATGTTGATGAAGACAGGAGAAAAAGAAAGAGGCCTCAATTTCTCCATTAATCCTATTTAGGGTGTCCCTATGGCTACGTGACAAGCCCTAGTGGCACATACTGGCCACATAGCACATAGAAGGTGAATTCTGTGGCATCTGCCTGATCATCTAGGAGGCATGTAATGCACAACCAATCCCAGACAAAATCTGGCCAAAATATTCAGACATAAAGGATGTCTTGAGGGGACACCACAGCACAGGAGGTGTTCTAAAATCCAGTCCTCCCTGGATCCTTCAGATGCAATTACTGAGTATTAAGCAGATTTCCCCCTCAAACTTCAGGAGTTAAAAAAGATTATTACACAGAGGAGAAAGACTCCAGGGGGCTTTTAACTCACTTTAAACTAGTACACCTCCTAGAAAAAAAATTTTAAGGTCAACATGGCTTGCCTGACCCATCCTTGCACTAAGTTTGCAAACAATACCATTGTGGCTGGACAAGATATTCAGTGCTGTAGAGAGTCCTTTTTTATCCATATTGGAATACATACTTTTATAAGCCAATAAATAGACTCCAAACCTTTAAGCAGGTACCTGTCATGACAAAAGCAGTGAGGGGCTCTGTGTGAACACCCGCACTGGTGGTCCCCTTAATGTTAATGTCATAGCCCGTGTAATGGAGCAGGCCTGAGATGTGAGCGCTGCGAGCACCTCCCGACACCGTAAGCTCCTGGGGCTCGTGCGCCGCATAGGAATCTCTAACGTGTATAACGAACTTGGCAAAAGGCCCATCTCTCGTGGTCCATGAGAGGTTGAAGCTGTCGGGGGTAACGTTTGTGAGTGTGAGCGTGCCCAGCTGTGGCTCAGCCTCTGAAGGGAGAAAGGAACACAGGTGAAGAGACAGCATTACTCTGGGGGGCTGGGGGAATTAGCGGTGGAGGGTTAGAGATGCTTAAAGATAAGGTTGAACCTTTTAGCCTTGTTTTGCAGTGGTTGAAGAAAAATAAACTAAAGGAGCACTCCAAGAGCTATTTTATAAGGTTTTGGAAAGAAGCCATTGAAATTAGTGCTGACTCTTCGTTCATTTTTTCATTTAATTTTCTTAAAAACTCTCAATTTTCTTAATGAAAGATGAGCCTGATTTACAGAAGCACCAACAGTCTACAATCCTGTGGTAAAACCACAGAAATTGCAGGAAACTCCGCACTGGGTATTTGATGAGAACATAAACCCATGGCAATTCCAAAGCAGATAAAGTAGGATTCAGGCAGGAATTAGATGAGTCCAAAACAGACATCCCTGAAATCCCAGTTCAGCTTCTGTTTAGTGTTTATGTTGCCCGGAGTTGTAGATACTTACATCTTTGGACCCTAAAGTTTACAAGGGGTTTCAGTCCTAACAGTGATCATCTCAGCACTAATCTCAGGCCAAAACCTCCCCAGACTCTGCAGATAAGGTGTTCCTCATCCTCTGATTAGGCACAATCAGAGAATATCTAATAGTCTGAACAAAACACCCCACAACGCTGCTGCTCTCTCCCTCCTGACTGTTCAGTGGTCAGGGCACTTCTTTAAGAAGCAAAGACTTTCCTTTTATGCTAGAGGAAATTCAAAATCACATCTCTCCCTGGCCAGGGAAGAAACGTGGCCTTCAGGCTACAGAAGGGGGAGAGCTCCTCACCCGTCCTGTTTTAAAGTTATTCCATTAAACATAAAATCATTAAAGATTAATTAGAGCACAGAGCACAAACCTGACCCATCAGTCAGGTGGTCAGAGAATCCCATATCTGCTCTCAAGGGAGACTTTCTATTTTTTCTCTTGCCAATTGAGTACCAACCAAGAACACCTTGGGAAATGCAGCCAGTGAGATACAGGAAAATAACTATGTCAGTGATTCATGCTGGGAGAAAAGTAAGAAAAATGTATCCCACTGACAAAGAGAACAGTGAAAGAATGAAATCCTTTTCTTAACTAAAACATGAACTGCTGCAAGATGTTCCAACTTTTACCCCCATCCCTCATTACAGGACTTTTAAAAATAATAGTCCACCTTCTTCTCTGTAGATGTCTAGGAACAGGTGAATCCAAGTGGCCCCAATTAAGGACACATGCTGTTGTCATGCTGTCAACCAGTGACCGTCAATGCCTTCATGGATGACAGTAAAGATGCCACCATGTAAGCATGGTACTTCCAGAGACAGTGTAGGAGATAAGAAAATATCCACAAAGCAAACAGGGTTGGGTACAGAACCCAGTGAAACCGAGCATGGAGCCACCAGCCCTGCATGCAAGTCAGGGGGGTCAAACAGATTGGATCCTTTCCAATCTCATCCTGAAACGGCCACATTCCTTCACATGCCCCTTGCAGCCAGTCAGGCGCGTTCACATCCTGACACCCAGGCTCCAAAGAAAACTACATGCAAAATAAATTGAAATTATCTCTTCAGGCAAGTCTTAGTGATAGTCCGTTATCCTGGAATCACCATCACCATAGGAAAAGCTCTGACATCCAGTGAAACAAGACAGGTCTCAAAGACTCAAAGGTAGCAATGCAAGTGTCAGAGTGGTGGGCTGATCATCAAGAAAGCGTGAACTTGCTTTTTGAGCCCTGATCTCTGGTGGGAAGGCATAAAAATGCTAGACAGGGAAGAACATCAGAACTAGCACAAGGCAGCTAGACCACTCCATGCAGTTTTGGTTGGTCATTGAGCATGCTGCATGAAACTCCCACAAGAGATACAAATGCCTTGGAAGACATTTGGTTAAGAAGAAGAAGAACCAAAATGGCATGCAGGCACCTCTCCAGGCTGATAAAGACACAAAGACCTCCCACCCACAACAAAGCAAGTGAGGATGGGATGAACAAGAGCTTTATTTCAGATCAAGTGCAAAGATACTCTGTGCAAAATATTAACCACCTGGAGCAAGTCAATTATATATACACAGAACTTGCAGATAAGTGTATATATAAGGAAACCAATCATGGTTTTCTACTGGCTCCCTTAATGCTGGGGGCACTTTTTCAGCCTTTTCCATTGTCTCTCTTTTTCCAGTACACACAAGCCCACCTTATTTCAGCCTCCCCTAATAGTGACCTCCCTATAATTTACTGAAGGAACGATGATGAGTTGGAGCCATGTTTTAGAGCAGTTCGGTGGACAGCATAAGAAAAGAGAGAAAAAAGCAAACCTGGAAGGTGAAACAGTGAAATACCTGTGGTTGCCAGTGCTGTCAAGGTCTGACCACCTTGCCCATCAATTACACCATGGAGTTGGACAGTGTAATTAGTGGCAGCTTTGAGGTTGGTGACTACATAGCGCCGGGAGTCCCCTGGCACTGTGTGCACCAGGGAGTCCAAAGGGAAGTCAGAGTTTCTGACTTCCAGAATAAAATGGTCAAAGGCCTTGTCCTGTGCTTCCCACGTGAATGACATGCTGTCTGAGGTAGCATTTGATACAGTGAGTTTGCTAAGGAGAGGTTCCTCTACTACAGGAAGAAAAACAAATGGAAATGTATTGCAATTATTAAAACCCAAAGCAACAAAATAAAATAGAAGTTTGAGTTCATATGAGCCACAGGTCATAAATATCACCTAGCCTTGTATTTTTCAATGTCTTCCATACCACAACCGCTGCAGTCACTTGCCTGTGATACCCATGATTCAGTGAGGATATTCACAATCTGCTAGAATTCTAGAAACTGCAACTCCGTATTATCCGATCACTGAAATTTGATATTCTGTTTAATGTCATTGATCACGTTAATCTGTTGTTATGACAAATTGCTATGATAACTTTTCCTAAGATCATGTCAGCAGGCAAAATTTGGTAGAGAGATTAAATGATCACAACATGAGCTATTATCTGTCCGCTGTGAGAACGCACCTTCTGCTTCCATGGTCTAGTCCTCTCCTTCCACTTTCATACTGTCGTTGGCCAAAGCACATCGAACATTTGACTTCCCTGGAAAAACTGTCAACTATAAAACCTCGAGATGCCCAACATTAGTGTCAACAACTAAATGCCTACCTACTTCATTCAAAACGTTGATTCAAATAGACTCTTCCAATCTCTCATCCCACATAAACTGAATTCTGAAGCTGAATTTAAGCAATGCATCTGCCTTGTAGGAGTCTGCTGTCACAGACTGAAATGTGCCTGAGATCTATGTAGAGAATCAGGATAAAAACTGCACCTAGACATCAATTTATCTGACAGAAATAGTGTCCCCTCTCTGCTGTATGACAGATGCAAACACGTATTACAAGACTAACATAATGAATCATCTTTCACTTCCTTCTTGGGAAATTTGTTTTGCTTCTCATCCTTGTCAGAGGTTGCCCCAACCTTAATGCGTGAACAAGAGCAAAGTTATTGTGTGAACGAAATCACTTCACAGTTTGATTGACTGACTTTGCTGTATGTGAGGGTGGATTAACATTCACAGTTCAAAATGGCTCCAGAAGGTCTTCCTTAGGAGTTGTCAAACAATGAGGTAGAGGATTTGGTAATGGGTAGGCTGACGGGGTAGCTGAGGGCAGGGAAAGGGGAACAACCTGTAAGGAAGAGTTAGAAGTTAGCATTGAGGTAGGTTTTTATATACCTGTTGTAGCTGCAGCACTTATTGCCTGTGTGCGGAAACCATGAGAGATTCCATAGAGGTAGACAACAAAATCAGTGCTGGGGGAAAGCCCTGAGATATGAGCAGTTCTTGAATTGCCTGAGATGTTGAACTCCATGGGCTCCAGCAACCTGTTAGAATCAATAATTTCAATAGTAAAGATGTCGAAGTCCCCACTGGTGGTTGTCCAAGAAAGGTTGAAGCTTTCAGGAGTAATGTCGGAAACGGTTAGCTCACCAACTTCTGGGTGCACTCCTGAGGAGGGAAACAACATTGGTCAGAAGGGGACGGTCATGTACCTCCTCCAGCTCAGAAACGCCGTGCTGCTCTGCTCATGCTGGCAGCACTCCAAGCTGCTGCTGGAGGAAAGGGTGTGAGTAAAAGCTTGCTACAAGCAGACAGGTGCTAAAGGGAAGAAATCAAATGAAAGCATCTCAAAATGTTAAAGAAGAAACAAAAAAAAAAAAAAAAAAAAAAAAAGAGCTTTAAAGCTATGGCTATTTCTTTTTACCTCCAGGAGCAGCCATGTGTTTTTGAGGTCTGAGCATGAAAGCAGATGCAAAAGAACTTTTCTGAATGCCCCTAGGGCATCTGGAAAAGTCAGTTTTAGGAGAAGCTAAAACTAGAGATATTTCTTTGTCCAAAGGAAAAGGTTGTGGTTTTTTTGCTCTTCTACTTTCCCTTTCAGCTTAAGCCTATGAAAGCTGGCATGTAATTTTGGAGCCGGAGCCAAAATGCAAAGCAGTGATAGCTGCCTTGGGGTTTCTTCCTCTCTGTAGACATCCCTGGCATGCTACAGGAAGGCTCAGAAAATTCTGACAATTGGAAGTCCCCAGAAAGGAAAATTTTGAAAAGCCGGGTGCTGAGCATGACCCAGGAAGGGAAGGGAAAACCTCAGCAGGGCATCTTCTGCTGTTTTCATTGAGTTAGTAAAAAGAGAACACATTGCATACTTAGGCAGGACACCCATGCTGTCTGTTTTCTTGTTTGTCCCTGTACAGCCCCCTTTGTCCAGCCACATTTGTCTGGTTTCAATGGGCAATCTGCTACCAGCTCACACTCAGGACTCCCAAAGCACAGGACTTCCAGCCTGCAGCAGGACACAGCCCAAAGCAAGTGCCTTGCGCCAGACACATTTCTACCTAAGCCAAGTAGCTTAAAGTGTTATTGAAACAGGCATGCTCTATTGTAATTAATGGTTTAATTCTAATTAGTTCTTATGTGTACTTTTATTCCTTTCTGGGCTGGGTAACACAAGTTTGGGGAAATCAAATATGAGCAAGCTCTGGCCATCTCACAATCCCAGGAGGCTGCAAAGGTCTGTAAGGAAGCCCAGAGGCAGCAGATACTGTCTACAAGAAATTACCTGAAGGAAGAACCACTGATGCCCCTTTATTGCCAATTAATTCATATCCTGTTTGTTACCAATAATCGTAACACCTGGAAGAGTCAGTGAGCCATACAAGTGCATACATAAGTGCATATTTATTTCTTGGTCAGAGCTCACGATAAGCTCTCATTTAAAACTGAAGTCTTTCACAAGATCAGCCAGAAAATTATTTTTGTGGCTCTCGATTCATTTCATGCAACCTTCTGATAATGTGGGGCTCACCTTCCTTCTTTCAGGTCAGTGTTATGCCAAGGTAGTTCTGCTGAATTTGGTCTTCTGGCATTATACCTTTTCCAGACCAATACGACTGTTTAACAGCCGTAAGTGGCTTAATACATGATACTGCTTCTGGTAGGAATTCACTTGTGGTTTTTTCTAGATGAGAACATATAGATTGTGTCTGTCCTTGCCCTCAAGACAGATGCACACACTACAACCCTGGGTTTGTATTTACACAAAAACTGGGGCGTAATTTCAGAGGTAGCTTCTGAAGGGTAAAAACTAAACATATTCCCAGGATTTGATTATCTGCACTATAAAGGACAGATTTTTATAACGTTACAAGGCAACCTGGGCTTTCCTGAGCATGTACAACAGCCAGTCGGGTTTTGCTGTTAGTGTCAACCAGCAGAAAAGTGAGTAAAGGGAACAAAACAAGCCATTCTGAGCTGGGGGAAAAAGCATTCCTAAAAGCAAAGGGCTCGATGGGGGCACCAAGACTCTTATTGGAAAGTCTGATCGTAAGACATTTCCATGCCAGAGATGTTCAGCCAAGTGAGTTCAGTGCACCCCATGCAAAGCCGTCCAATCGAGCAAGTTTTTCCGAGCAATAGCTCCGGCTCCCATCCCTGTCTGCAAGGAAAGGGAGCCACGAGGCTGGATGAGGGACTTGAAGAGATACCTGTCATGGTTTCAAGAGAAAGAGGTTTTGTCCAGTAGCCTTGAATCACACCGTGAAGTGTGATGTTATAAGGTGTGTTGGCCTTGAGGCCTGTAACATTCATAAAGCGCAGTCCGCCTGGGACTGTGATATTCCAGGTTTCTTCGGGATTGTCCAGCTCCTGCACCTGAATGATAAAGTTCTCATAGGCCCCATCGGCTGCTGTCCAGGTGAGCTGGAAACCATCCCAGCCAGTCTCTGATACTGATAGTTTTCCAAGCTCAGGTTCCTCCTCTGAATAAGGACAGAGAGTCAATCAGTTACTCAGATTACAGAGTAGTGGTGATGAGGTATTACTTAATGATGCTCTGTGTTAATGAATTTCATTTGTAATCAGTGACACGGAGATGCACCCACACACATACATTTACATTCCCAGCTGCCTCAGGTAACTTGTAAAGTCTCTTCAGAGACATGGCAAAACAGAACACTAAGAAAAGAATTGTAGTAAGACATAACAACCACATTAATTCTAAAAGACTGCTTACAGAAAGCAGCTTATAGACCATCTTACAGCTGCAAGTGTTTTGCCAACATTAATTAGAACTCCCTATGAGACAAGTAAGTATTACTATAACCCCTTTACTGCACTGCTAATAACTCAGTGTTTGCCATTATGAAGTGACTGTGAATACTGCAATAATGCCTGTTGTAAAGGTAGGAAGACACTGAGTTTGGAATACTTGGATTCAGATGTTTATGCTTTCAATTGTGTCTACAAAAGGATGCTATTTATTCTTCCAAACTATTTTTAATCCAAAGTAATACAGAAGGGAAAATTCCTCCATGTCTGCATGTCTTCAGTTTAATGGATTTGTTTTCCTTATATTACATTATTCTGCCCACAAAATCTTCCTGGAGGCAGAGAAGCTTGGATTTTCAGAATTACTGATATTAATCTCAAATTGAAATCTGCATTCACATAAATCAACATTCTCAAAAGTCACCACTGGGGTGGGCCAGGGAAGTGGGGAACCATCAGAGCTAACTCTCTGATGCTGTTAAATCTGAAAGTTTAGGTCATTTTCCCAGCAAGAATAGAAAGTCCTCTGTTACAGAGGAAATATAACTGATTCTTTAAAATTAGCAGTCGTTTGGGAAAATGACAGAACAAGACCTGCTTTTCTCTACATGAAAAATCTTGCTCTATGAGCTATCATTAGCTCGGGGACTGCAATGACTTCCTAGCACTTTTCTTACTTACCTGCACTGTCTAAACTTAAGCATAATAAATAAGAGAGTCTAGCTGAATAATCCCAATCTGCACAACTAAGAATTTATAAAACACAATGCAGGAGGGAAATGGATCAGTTTTAAACTTCAACTTTAAGCTTTATGTATATTTTAAGGGAGAAGGTAAAGGGGCCCTGAAATAAATGAAAATTAACCTCAGCACATTACTCAAACTTTCCCCCTGCAAAAACCAGAGTGCTTATAGTATGAGTGTTGCATAGTCTTATATAGGTAGCTGGGGCTGTATTTTCAGAGGCTGAGCACTAAAAGATCACAATGTATTATCTTCAGTGAGATTCAGTTATGTATAGTAAATTGCTACCACTCAGGAAAGCAAAAGGTTTGATGAGCTTTTCCCATCCTGTTAGAAAGGAAGAGATTGTTTATGAAGTAACACAAGGATGTTAAAAAAAAAAAACAGCTCTGGATTATTTTCTTCATCAGGAACAGAAATAAGATACATTGATGTAAAAATATGAATCCTGTAAAAATAGCACTGTTTAGCTGAAAAGGAGGAAGTAGGACAGAAAAGGAATGGGTTCTATCAGAAATAATGATATTTTCATGGCAACAGAAACAAATAAAACAAACACATTTCCTTAAAATGAAAATGAAACTAAACCAGAAGTTGCAGTAAGGTAAAATCTCTTAAGTAAAAGCTTGATTATAGTAAGTAATGCAGTCATCATCACAGCTTAAAAGCAATTCAGATTTCTCTCAAGAATGCTCAGTTTCATTCGCCTTCAAGATGCAGCATCCCTTCTCCTCCCGTTTGTTTCTCATGCATGTCTGCCATGGAAGTGCACACAACCCCATCATGCTCTCTAGGGACCAGGAGATTCTCATACAAAATCATGCACCAACTTGTACTGTTGGAGACCTCCAAGAGCCTCATCCATAAAGCATCCAACTTATATGACAAAACAATGACAACGTCATGGCAAATGATATCAAGGGATGATGTTTCTTATACAAAAAAAAAAAAGAGAGAGAACAAACCATTGAGAGCTGAGCCTGCTCCTGCCTTATAGTAGGTGTGAAATAACCTGAGTGTTTCTATGTAAATATTTTATCTCATGCTGTGAATTTGGGGTTGGGTGGTGGACAGGTACAGTCATTCGTCTCCAGCTGGGTTCTCCAGGTACAAACTTACACACTGGTGCTTTGACAATTACTGAACTGAGCCTTGTGGCTGAAGGCCTGCCTCCTCATGAAATTTATGTAATAGGGATAAGAGGTGGAAGTTTTCAGAAAGGTATACTCCCAATGTGTTTCAATCTTTTTTTTTTCTCTGACATCACCACTTCCATGCCAATGCTGCAAACCACAACCTCCTTGTGATCTTTCTCGCATTTGAGCCACAATCCAGATAAATACTTGTAGCACCTTGCTATTTTCATGTTCCTTGTAAATAGCAGATGCATCAATGTCTCTCTTTGCATGCAGTTTGAAAAGAGAGAATTGATGCTACATCATCTTAGAAGCTGCATGGGGCATTGTCCATGCTGCACCACTCAGGGCTCTCATTCCATAGCAACAAGAGTTTCATCCCGTGCAAAAGGAAGAAAGAAAAAAAAACAGCTAAGAAGAAAGGTATCACTTACAAAGCCTAGCATTTCTGCAGTGGAACAGCAGTATGAAAATGAAGTTCCGTATTTCAAAGCAGAAAAGGAACATAGGGCGAATGAATCCATAAAAAATACCTGTAGCAGCTAGGGCTTCCAGGGACTGAGAGAGCTGACCTTGAGTGCTTCCATGGAGCGTAATCTGGTACTGTGTGCCAGCTGTGAGACTGGTAATTTCTGTTTCTCGATGGTTTCCAGGCAAAAAGATTTCCTGTGTTCTGTTTAAACTGGACAGGTCTTTCAGAGTGATAAAGAACTGATCAAATACCTCATCCTGCGCTGCCCAAGACAAGGTGAAACTACTGAAAGTCCTGTGTGTTATATTAAGGTCATGAAGAGCACCAGTGGCTTCTGAGATGGGAAGGTCACTGGACACCAAAAGCAGAGCTTGAGAATCAGTGCTGGGGTTTGTTAAATAACTTAGCTCTGTAGGTGCAGGACTGGTAGGATTAAATGATGTTTCATTGTTTGATTCTCCAGGTGCTGTGACTAGATGCGCTAAACAGAGGTAAATTACAAGTTAAAATTTCCTGACAATAAACCCCCCAATATACAGCTAACATCTGCTACGAAACAGTTTGTGTGCTTTGCATTAAAGAGCTCTAAGAACAGAGAAAACAGATGGGTACTTCTTTTTTGGAGACTGAATCCAGGCCACAAGCAAAGGTAGCACCACCAAGCACAATGTGGTTCTCACACAACCGCACTAACGAGCAGGTCCAGAGCAACAACCATTAAACACAGAGATGAGCTGAAACACTTCCAGCAGAGAAATGGGCTGATCCTCGGTTGATGTAAATCAGTACAGTTTGACTACCTCCAAAGAACTTTGCTAATTTACATCATTGAGGATTTCAACCCTAAGCCTCTCAAACATGCCTTTTATCTTTATTACAGCATGTTAGTTATTGCTTCTGATACAAACCAGAAGTGGAATGCATGCCAAACATCACAAACATATCTGAATCCAGGCTAAGAAATCAGCCACAGCAGAAGCATGCTAAATCTCCTCCTATCCAACCAAAAACAGGCTTGGAGGAGTTATCCATCTGGATACATGCAGAATTTTCAAAAAGGAGGGGGGGGAGGGATGACACACAACCTTACCTAAAAACCAAGACAGAAAGAACTTGAGCAATCTTTCTTTAAAGAGATCCAAAGGAACGGAAGGGAAAAAGACCTGGCCAACTTCAACATGCTGAACGATTTGTGAACATATCCTGTGGTACAGTCAGATTCTGAAAATCTGAGAGCTGTGGAGATCACAGAGAATGTGTTTCTGATCACAGCTGCAAGGCAACAGGCAGGTGATTTTTCTGACATGCAGAATTATCTCCTCATTAGTGAAAAACCACATCATTTCACACCTCAGTGACTGCCTTGCTTTCATGCTCCACTTGCATTCAATTAAGAGAGAGCAAGTCATCTACTACCATCAATCAGATCAGCACAAATACATACTCAGGATTCAGTATCTGTCTCCAAAGTCACACATGTATCAGAAAAAAAACTTCTCAGAGGAGAAAGATCAATTAAAAATGTTTTCAAATAAATGCAGAAATGTTATCTTGAAAATATACTCTCAGGACAAATACAGATGTAAAAACATTGTTTTGTGCTCACCTCCAGGGGGGAGAGAAGCCCGTAAGGCAAACAGTTATTTATAATAACATGTATCATTGATATTCTTGACTTAGGTAAGGACCCTCCTTAAATTACCCCAGCACGTGGTCTGAACCAGGCCCTACATATGATGCGACCTGAAGACGACCACGTTGTCATCACACCAGCATCCCTGCCATGGTGACCACTAGAAAGAATCGCTTCTTTCTCAGTAAACAGAACTGTCTGACTGCTCCAGGGTTCCTGAGCTCACGTAAGAAAGCAGGAAGACGTGCAGTAGGGAACTGTCAGGATTCTGTGACTCTCAGCTTCTTGTGCACAATTAGATGCCAACAACCAGCCCTTTCCTATTCTGGGAACAGGCAAAAAGCTGTGGCATCAAGCAAGTGTTCTGGTACTTGTTCAGCCTTAAGGTTGTCTGCTTAGCACGTGCAGTGGTAGCGGGGCTGTACTGTGGAGTATTTCTGCAGAAGACATGCACAGACAGAGTGAACAGAACAGGGAGGAAAGGGCAGGAGAACATCACACATGCACAGCTCCGTGCTGTGGACAGTGCCACTGGGAAACTGCCATGCCATTGGAAACCTAGGGTGAAACAGCCAAAAATACAAGGGAAAAATTAAAAAACAAGGCCGCATAATACTCCTGTTATACTGAGGATCCCTGAGAAAACCCTGTGTAATATTAGTCAAAACCAATGTCTCATTTTCCCTCATTTTACTCGACCATCCCTACTGACTTTTCTTCCAGATTCCTGTCAGATTCAGTATAACTACACAAGGACTTGGTTTCTCTGATCTGAATGGGAAACACAGCAAGAGTTCAACTGCTGGTGTTTTAATTCAGAATTTTGCTGTCACAAGTGGGTTAATTTTATTGTGCCAGCTTTGACAACTGCATGGAAACTTGCCATGTACAGATTGTCTCATGGAGCATATATAATAATATGTAGTTACATTACTTCTTATGTTTTTTCAGGTCTATTTCTGAATATTGCCTTGGGTTTAATGACTTGACTCCATAAATGAATTTGTGGATGAGAAAGAGGGGTCTACGCTCTACACACACCTATAAACACATATATAGCCCACATTATGTCCATGTGTAATGGAGGAATATGTGGCATTGTGTACAAACATACAACAGATAGAAAAAAGACAATTATATGAATACATGGAAAATACTCTGATACCAGAGACAGTGTTCATTGTTTTGCAGACAGGTAATAGAAACAGTAGAAACAGAAAACAATCAAACTGTAGGATAACAAGACCAATGGAGTTCAAACATTTGATTTAGCAACTAGGGGAATAGATGGGGAGAAGAGAAAGAGAACGCTAGGAGCCCTAGGTGGGTGGATGACAGCCAGACAGAAGGATTCATGGTGGCAAGATGAATGACTAGTAGATGCCAAAGAGCTGAAAGCTACGTAGAAGGAACACTGGATGGACAACAAACAAACGCTCTTCCTCAGGCTGGAATACTTCTCAATATCATTCTCTTAGTAAGATCTTCAGGCTGAATATGGCCTCAATATGTCTATACTGCTGTTGCTGGCCTTTTGAGGAATTCCATTGTAATGCTTCACTGGCGATTTTACCAAAAAAGAATGTTAGTGTCCTGCCAGAACATCTCCCCGGTTACTCGAGATGAAGCAAACAGGATTCTGTATCATTTCTTGCTTCTGTCTCTTGGATTTTATATTATTTTCCGACAGGGGCTATCAGCCAATTTCACTACGGAGTCTCTCATCAGCTCAAGTACGTTGTAAGACATGATGGCCTACCAAGGGATTTGCACTCTTCTCAGACCCCTTTGGCTAAATGGCTTTCCCCTCTCTCAACCAGCTGATTAAACTGGGCTTACAGTCCCAGTGCACCTCTGAATTTCATAAAGAAAGCATATCACAAGCCCAAAATACTACAGCCAGCTACCACTAAAAATCCTCA
Source organism: Tringa tobata (assembly GCA_033628505.1). Lineage (NCBI taxonomy): Eukaryota > Metazoa > Chordata > Aves > Charadriiformes > Scolopacidae > Tringa > Tringa tobata. The sequence continues at coordinate 702,410 of JAHREE010000305.1, read as the reverse complement.
TACTGAAGTCAGCTTCGAGTTCTCTTAGCAGAGGAATCAGCTGTAGACATGGACAATCTTTACTGGCAAATTTATTTTCCCAGTGGTCAGCACTGTAGTTTCCCACTGAACTGGCTCACCTAATCATTCCTCCTAATTTTTCTTTGGGTGGCAAAAGGGTGGCACAATCTAAGACTAGTACAAAACAGGAGAAGAACAGAGAGCGATGCACAACACAGACAAAGGTCTTTGGCAAACAGCATGAATCTTCTTAAAAACATTCAACAGAATGGAAAAGTTACTTCTCCGAGCCATGCTCCAATGGGCAACTCACTTCTAGAGGCAAGACAGTATCACATCCATGATTTGCTCAGCAGTTGCTGCACAATCTGGGTCCTTCAGCAGAGGAATTTGAGGTTGGCACTTGGTTTCTCTAATGTCCACTCATTTATCTCCACAGGCCTCTCACGCCTGATATATTACCATCCGTCCTCCTCCAGGACCCACATTGTGCTATCAGGCAGGGTTCCAGAACCAGAACAAGAAGGAACAAAGCTGCAGTCTGACTGCTCAGCTTCCTCAGAGCGGGGTTACGTGCTCGCCCTACAGATTAGTTGTTAATCTGATGTAATGTTCTCAAGACATGCTGCCAGAAAGGTCCCTCCAACTAATAAAATGGCTCATTTTCTTTTATTTCTGAACTGGTTTTAAACAAAAATGTAAATGAAATGCTGGGTAGGACCTCTAACATATAAACAGTACCCTATTTTGTGATACCTTCGTTAATAACAAAAGGAGGTACCTGTTGTAGCCACAGCTTCCAGAGGAGAAGAGCGCTGTTCTCCGGCTAATCCATACACCTTGATTTTATAGGAAGTGTTAGCTTGGAGGCCATCAATCACAGCACCTAAGGATTCTCTGGGCAGGAAGGTTTCTGCAGGAGACCCAGCTGCCAATGACACTTCCTCGTACTCCACCACAAAACTACTGTAGACTCCTGTATTCACATGCCATGAGACACTAAAGCTGTGGTCTGTGACCCTTGAGACCGTAAGGTCCCTCAGTGTATCCTCCTGCATCTCTGGGGCATCTGGAGTAAGAAAGCTCCCAGAGCCAGAAAGCTGCTCTGGGTCAGGAGCCATTGCCTGTGTTAGGGTTAGACTATACAGAGCTACAAAGAAACAAACAAGCAAACGGCAGTGTGAAATATTCAGCCTTTCCTTTGCAAAAAAAAAAAAAAATATAACATTTAGCAAACTGATTCACTTTATAATCTTTACCATCCCTTCAATGCAGAATCACGGACATTAGTTTGAAAAAAAGCTTTGTCACTTGAGCTGCACTTCATCCGTATGAAGAGACAGAAGCAACAGAAGGCTGCCATCCTATACTGTGGAAGATTTTATGACACGTTCTTTGCTAGAGGCTCACAAGCTCGGAGCATTTCAGCTGTCTGTGTGTGGAGACTTGATACATATAAAAAGATAACAAGAAGAATGTGAGAGGGGAGAGAAGGCACCAACAGAAGATCTTCATCTCTGGGGCTGAAAGAAGCTTCACCCTCAGTGACAGAAAATATATTATCCTGAATACTTGCCAGTAGAGAAGCCTGACTGAACCATCAAGAGGCTGGAAAGAATATAAGATGAAAAACTGGCAATCTGGAGAAGCAAAGGAAACTCTGAAAAGGAAAACTCTCGGCCATTCCATAGCCCCTGGCTCCCTTGTTCAGTGGGGATGGTACATGCCCCTCTAAAGAGTAGGACCGTCTCCTTCACCCACCAAAGGTGGGTGCTACTGGTATTTTCCACTTCAATCATCCCTTTCTCTCTCTGGTTACTCCAAGGACTCTCCCCAGCAGTACAATGGACCTGAGGTCCCCCACAGCTCTGCAACGCAGAGGGTAAAACAACACATTTGTTTGGCTTAGCCTGAGGACTTCAGGACCTCCCAAGTTCTGAGAACATGGGTAAAGAGGACTGACTTGAGGGTAGACGAAAAAGTAAACTGAAGAAGAGACCTCTTGTCTTATACCCCACAGGCTCCTGGAGCACTTCTGCCTCCCCATGCTCATGTGTTTGGATTTGTCCATTCCTATGCAGGAGAAAGGTCACGGTGACAGGTTATGTCAACTACTGCTGTTGCTTCTGAGGAGCCCACTGCAGAGAAATCTTTGTTTACTGGCTGCTCTGAGTAAAGACTTAAAACAAACACACTGGCCAGATGAATGTATTTGTAAAAAAAAAAAAAAAAACACCAAAAACCAAACCACGAAAAAGAAGCCACCTTGTGAGACTTTGGAAACTGGTGCTGGAAAGACCAGACTGTGAAATTCCACAGCATGTTGTTTCTGCCTTTTCACCGTCTATGCATACTTCTTGTCTTCAGACAGGTGGGAAAACAGATAACTTTGGAAAAATCGAAGCCTGCTCACTCCTGCCACGTAAACCTTCACTTCCTTTTGTACGTGTGTGCCTCAAAGCTTCCTAACTTTTCTCTATATTGGACAGAGGCCTGGCTTAAGCATCAAACAAGTAATTCAGTACCGATGGTTTTCTGTAGTTTACACAATGCCCTATAACTCTCTGCTGTTCTGCATTACTTGACTCTATAAAGCATTCAGAGGTTCTGCTGGCATGAAAACTACCAGGGAACATGAAAGCAGTTTTTATCAGCTTTATAAGCTGCTTAGTTATTAATTTATAAAATCCACAGCTTCTGGCATGTGTTTACTTCAGAGATGGTCTTTGGGGAGAAAAGATTAAGCAGCTTGATATCTGCTAACGACAATAATTGTAACCCAGCTGATTCTGATTTCAATGTCTCTGCTTATTTATACCACTGAAGGGTTCACCTCACAGGTTTTAGCCTGAAGACACACAAAGATTCAGGACTTATTTGTGTTCTATACCGAGATATAATTCTGTATGCAACAAACTTGGGTCAAAATGTTTCAGAAAGAATAAAACATTGTTCAACAAGTAGTCCACTGATATCGGTTAACTAGAGTGGTTTATAAAAATGGAGATGGCAGAAATGGACCCCTTTTTGCAGACAAATGTAACAGTCATGGTATGCAACGGAAATGGTGACTGTGACCAGATTTGTGACAGCAGTCTTTCTTGCTTTTGGATGAGAAAACTAAGAAAGGGCAAGATCAGAGCCCTGTTAACCCTGCTGTAGCATGATGGGTGGAAGCACACTGTGAAAAGAATTCATTAGGCAGGAACAAGCAATGTTAAATACATTCTGGTTGCTCTTCCTCTTCGTTTTTGGCTGTAGAAAACAAAATATGTTATAATATGTAGTGCACAAAAAAGCAGCCTCATTTAAAACAAGCATGAGGTCTGTTTTTCTGCAGGACAAATAGCTGCGTTCTTTGCGAGTCTTCTCAAAGGATAAGCAAGAAATCATTGAGAACATGGAGTTAAACACAGTAGGTAGGGAAATACACAGCTATCCCTCATGCTAGACAGAGCTCCCAGACATAGCTTATAAAATCAGGTGAAGTTGCACTTGGGCAAGTCATTGCCCAAAGACCTTATGCTCAGCACTCATCAAAAGCTGTTACTCACCAGTTGAACCCTTGATGGTTGTGGGTTTGCTTTTGTGTCTGCCTTTCTCTGCCACCAGACTAATGGTGTATTCTGTCCCTGCATCCAACCCACGCAGGATAAAAGAGGTGCTGTCCACAGGGATCTCCACTTCGTTCCTCTTTCCAGTGGGGCTAACATAAACGAGGCGATAACGATCAAACTTGGCCACTGGTCTTCTCCAGCGAATGGATAAGGTGGTTTCAGTGGGGTCACTGACTTCCAAGTCCTTGGGGTTATCAAGATCTACAGGTTAAAAAAAGCAAAGTTGAGGTGTCTCTGAACTGCCCTGGGAGTTTTTCAGGCATCTGTATGCAGAACAACATCTATATTGGGTATTATCCATCTTTTGGATCTTTTGAAGCCCCGTTGCTTGATGATGAAGTTCTCTTTTACAGAAAAAGCACACTAGAAAAAATTTCCCCCACATATACGCACATCAGCAGGCAATGGATGGAGGAGAGGCAGAATTTATGCTTTCAGAGAAAGGGGCATATTGTGAGAAAAATCCCAGATTTGAAGGGCAGTCAGGACTATAGCAGCCGTTGAGGCTGCACTTTTTGTCAAATCAACCTTTTCGGCCATAACCACCATTCCTGCCAGAAACCCTCCTAATTAGAGAAGGGCCAGAGTAGTCAGTGTAAGCATAATTACCGTTAAGGAGCTCACCTGGAGATGAAACTCCCAGAACATTAAGAGACCCTGGTACAGGAAAAGGATGCCAAATTCAGAGGCCAAGATCTTTGGGGAAATGTTTTTTCTTTCCCTTAAGGGGAAATGTCCCATTGATACAAAAATGAAATAAAGAACTTTCTAAAATACTTCATACAGCATTATTTGGAAATGAAAGAAACATCAGTGTGACCACCTGACTTGCTGCTTCCTCTGGAGCACAAAGGGGGATCAAGCTACTCACCAGTGCCAGCATTAATGGTAGCAGGAGCACTTTCCTTGTCCTGTCTCACTGCTGTCACTCCAATGCCATATTCAGTTCCAGGCCTCAAACCTAAGAGATGAGGAATAGAAATATGAGATCCTGTCCACGGAATATACCTATGGGCATTTGTTTAAATAAGGGAAGACTGAATGTATGCAAGATAAGATACATGCTTTACTGTGTATGCAGAGAATCAAGGTTTCAGTTGGCCCTCCAGGTGACCTAATGTTAATAAATCTTTTTCCATGTGCTTGCCAGAGGATAAAGATTATGGCTGACTGAGGTTGCATTTTGGACACTGGGTAAATGCATAATCAGAGATAGCTTCTGCTTTCAAGACTTCGCAGTATAGGTATTTCTGCCAAAGCAAAGCAGGTAGACATCCATGGGATGCGGAGAAAGTACCATTTCTAGCCTTGCAGGCTGGTAAGGCTACTCACAGGTACACAGAAAATTTGCAGACTGACATCAGTAAATATCATCCCTAGAACATGTAAAAGCCTTGAACTCAGGGATGTGAAGCCATCTTCACAAGGACATGTAGCTTCCTAGAACTCAGGGAACTGCCTAGTGGGATTCAGAGATACACGTGAAAGTGAAATGGCTACATACCTTCTGCTGGTTAATCATCCATCTGCAGGTGTGTAAATATAGATCACATGTATTTTAATTTAATTGCTTGTACCTCTTCTATATAGTGAACAGAAGGGCATTTTTTCACCACACTACTATGCTCTAGGGTGATGGCAGTGGCATGACATTAACAATAACCTCTCCATTCCCCTACCTGTGAGTGTAGCTCTGGTTGTTGCCTGGTTGCCCTTTGGCACTGTGATCTCAGCATGGTCTCCTCCAGAGATGGGAGCAAATTTAATTCGATAGTTATCAATATTTGCATGGCTGTTCTTCCACTCCAAAGTAATGCTGTTGTCTGTCTGTGACACCCGCTTCAGGTTTCTTGGAGCATCCAAGTCTGTAATCAATCAATCAATCAATAAATAAGTGAACGGGAATAATTGTTTTATGACAGCAGTCTTTTATAACAGTACTTTTTAGAAGGTGAAGTGATCCATAAAGCTGAAGTTTCCTCTCACATGGTAACTCTATACCCGCAGATCAAGCAGAATTCTTCTAGAATGAAACAGAGAGTTCACTAGCTTTGGGAAAACATCAATGGAAGAAACTCAACATTTATCTCCTGAGACAAAATAACATTTTCAATTTTAGTAATTATTTTTTATTACAAAACAGGCTTGTGGAAAAACTTATTTGGATGAAAATATTATTTTACCTTTATAAATACCTCAGCTTTCAGAAGGAAAAAGGCTGCTAAGAAAAAAGAATCATTTCTAGAGTTTCTGTTCAGTAAATATATTGCATTCATGGCTGAAAGGAACTCTGAGTCTCAAAACAAAAGATAAGTATCATGTAGAAATTCAATGGGCTTTCACTGTTCACACCTGCAACAGACTCAAATGCTGTTCTGAATGAACAACTACATTTTAGGATTAAAAGGGAGGTAATTCTCTATGTACCATATACTCAGCTCCCTTAATTCATCAAACCGTGATAACATGATGAAGGACCCACACTTTCAAAAAGCATTCCCAGTATCACCAAGAAGCAAAGTAAATTCAAAAAGCATGACAGAAAACACCTGCAGAACCGAAGAAAATAAAAAAGCACTTCTCTGCTAATCTGTTACGCACTTAGACAAAGAGAAACAAGATCTTAGATGGAACAGAAACCATGGAAGACATTCAGCTCAGCAGATAAACAAGTATTCCACAGGAATTTGGTTCCTGAAGTAGAGATCTAGTGTCTGATGAGCAAAAGCTTCGAAAAGACTTAATAACATATTTCCCATTTTCAGAATACATTTAAATATGGGGATGGTGGGGGGGGAGGAGAGCGTCTAAATATTTTCATGAGCCAGTAAGGTATAAGGCACAGAAAAACACGCTCCACTTTCATGTACCTCTGTAAGATTGTTCATTCTGTGTCAATGCAGTAACTCGCAACACGATGCAAACATCACAGAAAGACTGATGGCGATTGCATTACCTTCCCAAAAGTTTGGACTGGGATCCAGGCGTCTTACCTGTGACAAAGACTTCTTTCACGGGGTCGCTTTCCATGTCCCCTCGACGAGAGATGAGCGTCACTTCATACTCCGTGTGTGGTCTCAGGTTTCCAATAGAATATTGGTTTTCATCTTCAGTGAGGTCAATGGTTGTCCTGTCCCCTGGAACGTCCTTGGGGCCATAAGTGAGCTCTATGCCTTCAATTTCAGCCAAGGGTTTGGACCACGTGATAAGAGCTGTGGTGTCTGTGACATCTTTTGCCTCAATCTGACTGGGGGCATCAAGCTCTGTTAAAAAGAAACAAAAAGGAGTTTTTTAAAGAAATCCTTCCAGAAAAAATCATTCACATTCTTGTGCTTTTAATTGCCGATTCAGAGCAAAATTAATATGAGTGGCTTCTACCAGCTGAAACTTATTTTTGGTTACCTTCTTCCTTTACTTTCTATAGTTGTATAAGTGCCAAATGGAATCAATTAATCAGAAGGTAATTCATCAACATTCATTAACATCAGAAGCTACCAAAAGAAAACCAAGAGTTTCTCCATCTGCACAATAGAAACTCTCCTTTAAACAATTTCTTCACGAAAGTACCACCAGGATGAAAGAAATTCTAGTTCCTGTTGATGTCTATTTTGAACAGGAATAAAAGTGCATGCTGCTTGTACCTTCTAGCTAAACATAAATTTCCTTTCCTCTTCAGACAGGTAATCTGGAAAGGAATTAATTTCTCCTCATGTATTCTTCACAAGCAACTCCACTTCCTTTTTTTCCCCCCTGCTATCAATTCACAGTACAGAGCTCGGCTTTCTCTTTGTTTCAAAACTCCCTAGGCTACCCCAAAGAGCAGTTGTTTTATTGGTGGCACTACACCAAATACAGGTTGTGCTTACTTGTGGTTATCACTCTGGATAGTCCTGGTCCTCTGGTATTGTTTCTCACTATATGGAGGGATACATTATACTGTTGCCCTGGTGCCAAACCTGGCTGCATGTAAGATGTCTCTGGCCTTTTCAGGCTGCTGGTTATATCTCCATTATCATCTTTTTTCTGTAACACATGGAACAATCAGTTAGAATAAATATAAAAATCCAGGATCTTTCACTTATATCTGGCCTCTATACACGAAACACTGCTTCCTTACCATATTACGGAAGACCAGCTCCCAGCCATCAAAGGAAAAGTTTACAGGATCCCACTCCACCTGGACGGATGTTTCTCTAACAGATTTGAATTTCAGACCTTCTGGAGCAGGAAGATCTGTGACAGGAAAAAAAAAAGGATATTGTTACATGAGCAACAAGTTCCCATAAATAGGGCACTGGGGGAGGGCCATCTCTCCACCACTATAAGTATCTGCATCTGAGATGTTTAAACCTCTTCACAGCCAGTTATTCTGCCTTTGGAGAGATATTCCTCCGATGTCACCTTAGAATAAAACAAGTTTTGCCCTAGAAATCTCTTTTTTTGCCTTCTTGAAAGAGGCCCAGTGTGAATATTTGAAGTTACATGGGATGAATCCTGCACCAGGTCTCTAAAACTGAGCATAGTGAGAGAAGTCAAAGGGCATCTTTTGAGGCTGGGATGTTTAGACATGACTGTGGTGCACACAATACAAAAAGAAAGATGAACAATAAATAGACAGGCAGATAAAAAGTAAGTTGTGGTAAAACACACTAAAGATGCAAAACAAATATAACCTCCATTTAAGTCAAAGCAGTTTGAATCCAAGTGATTTCATCTTGCTCTTTTACACACTGCTATGTTTTTATATTTTTTCAGGAAGCATCACCAGATTTTAAAATTATACCTTATTATCAAGAAGCCAAGAGTCTTAATTTACAAAGACCACATAATATTCATTGGGAGGCACTGCAGAGAGCAGAAGTAGTGAACTGTACTTTTAATGTGGTCGTTGGTATTGGAAAAGAAGAGCAAATGAACGTTCAGAAGACTTTGTCCAGAACAGAAGATGAATTAAAAATAGAAAATACAAAAGAAATAATCCCCTAAAAAAGGGATGTAAATAAATACATACTATTGAATGGACAAAAGAATGAATACAAGGACTATTAAACTCACATGTTGCTACCCTGGCACTGACTGGAATACTCTTCTTGTTTTTAAGGATTGCAAAGACACGGATAAAGTATTCTACACCCGGCTCCAGTTCATGAATGGTGGCAGCCGTCTGGTTTCCTGGCACGGTGAACTGCATATCTAAGCCACCACTGCTGGTAGGGACATAGGTGATGAGGTACTCGTTGACAAGATTCTCATGCTTCCATTCCAGATTTACGGTTTTATCTGTTACGTCTGTCACAGTCAGTTCGGTTGGAGGAGACACTAGGAAAGGGAAAAAACAAAACAGACTTATGAGAACTTCACAAAGCTCAGAAAATAATGACTTACCCAGTTTCACATTTTCCCAGGAACAGCTTATAAGAATCATCTAACAAACAGGGAATGGGGAAGCCATGTCACACAAATTAGCCTCTTGGAGAAAGGAATGTTCAGCTGATGAAGACTACAGATGTTTCCAGGAGTCATGGGCCAATTTCTACACATACACTTGCACACAACCTATGGCTGTCTGTGTTCCAGCTCCTCCTCTCATGGCTACTGCACAAGATGATTATAGCTGGGTCCCCAGCGATTCAGATGTTTAATTCAACTGCCAGCAACACATGATTTTATAGCTGGAAGTCCTGGGGTTTGGATACACAGAATTGCACAGATTTTCCAAAGTAAAATAAAAGATTATTTTTGTAAATACTTTCAATAGATTACTCCACATTTGCACATGCAAGAGCATAAAGTGTGGCTTGGGAGTCTTCCAGAAGGAGGACATGAAAAATGGGTATTTCTTTTCAAGGGTATTCATTGTCTTTTATAATGTTCCCAACCCCAAAGTACTCTTTGATTACTCTACAAAGCTCTTAGTTCTAAAGTTTCTCCCCTGGGATCTACTAAAGAAAACTACCCCCTTTATAGCGCAGTGCCTGTCATTATCCAGCTGCCAAAATCTTCTATCAGTTTCCATAGAGTCAGTGGTACTGGGAAACTCAGCACAAGGTTTTCTAGCTAAGTTTCCACTCCAGCTGATTCCATGCTTTCACTCTAAGCTTTTGAGAGATCTAACACACACACACCTATATATACATATATAAAATACAGTTTTACTTTAGTTAGAAAAATCTATTTGGCCAATTGAGAGATAGTCGAGACCCCTGTAATAATCCTGAAAGCTTGCACTGCAATATTTGCAACATCTGGCGATTCCATCGTGACAGTTGTCTCGTAAAGATCACTCAGGACATTATTTTCTGTGTGTGCCTGGTCTCCACTGCACCCTCTGCCTCCACCAGTGCTCCAGCTCAGAGAGCTACCTCCAAAGCAAAGTCGCTGAGCGCTTGGGTTCTGTCAGGGTATATTGTCAGTGCTGTGTGGTTTTTTTTCAGCTCCTAGAATAGCGACGGCATTATAAATGCAAATCCCTTTCTTATCCATCCAGGATGAGACTGGGAACCAGAACCTGGCTGTAAGAAGTGCTTGATACCCAGGTCCTTTATTCACTGACATTCATTATCTACATTATCTTATTCCTGCAAAGCTTTATTCTTTAGTTAAAAATCAGTCCATATTGTTTTGACTAATGGTGCTGAATAGCTAGTAAGACAACTCTGGATACATCTCTCTCTTCTCCATAGCTAGAATAGTTTCTTTCAGATGCATTTTTTTTTAGCATCAAGAGGTACTATAAGAAACTGAAAGGTCATGGTGACAAACCCCAGCCAGTGCTGGCTACAGCTCAAGTGACATTGTGGTGGGAGCAAATGTGGAGATAACAGACGGACTGCATCACTGTTATCAGTCTGTTGGTTTGCTGACCATCAAAAGTCACCAAAAACCGCTACACTACATAGCCCTGAAAAGTAAGAGAGGCCAAGAGCTTGCACTGGTGTTGCTGCTTCTATGGTTCAGCTGTTTGGACTATGATAAAGAAGAGTGACAACAGGGCCCAGCTCTATGGAAAAGGTTCACAGACCTCCAAGGCTGCTGGATGGACACAGGAAATACCCAGGGGAAACAGTTCAAAAGGGAGATTGCAACTTACCGTCAGAGCAGTCATCCCCCATGTAACCGTCCTCACAGACACACTGTCCATCGATGCAGCGCCCTGCATTGTTGCAGTCGTTGGGGCAGGACCTTTCACGGCAATCCTCCCCCATGAAGCCCTCGTGGCACACGCAACGCCCGTTGATGCAGCGCCCATGCTGGTGGCAGTCATTGGGGCAGGACAGCTCACCACAGTCCTCCCCTGTGAAGCCATTGTCACACTCACAACGCCCCTCCACACAGCGCCCACGGTTGTGGCAGTCTTCGGGGCACCGCAGCTCCCCACAGTCTTCCCCGGTGTACCCCTCATCACACACACACTGCCCATTGACACAGAGTCCATGGTTGTTGCAATCATTGGGGCACCGCAGCTCGCCGCAGTCGTCCCCAGTGAATCCTTCCTGGCACACGCACTGCCCATTGACACAGCGCCCACGGTTGTGACAGTCATTGGGGCACCGCAGCTCCCCGCAGTCCTCCCCGATGAATCCTTCGTGGCAGACGCACCGCCCGTTTACACAGAGCCCACGGCCGTGGCAATCATTGGGGCAACGCAGCTCCCCACAGTCCTCGCCCAGGTACCCCTCATGGCAGATGCAGCGCCCGCCCACGCAGCGCCCATGGTTGTGGCAGTCTTTCGGGCACCTCCTCTCGCTGCAGTCATCCCCCACGAAGCCCTCGTAGCAGACGCAGAGCCCGTTCTCACAGCGCCCGTTGCCGTTGCAGTTGTTAGGGCAGGTCAGCTCCCCGCAGTCCTCCCCGGTGAAGCCCTCATCACAGAAGCAGGTCCCGTTGACGCAGCGTCCGCGGTCGAAGCAGTCATTGGGGCAGATGAGCTCACTGCAGTCCTCGCCGGTGTAGCCCTCGTCACAGACACACTCATTGTCCACGCAGCGCCCGCGGTTGTGGCAGTTGTTGGGGCAGAGGGGCTCGCTGCAGTCCTGGCCGGTGAAGCCCTCGTGGCAGATACAGCGCCCGTTCACGCACACCCCGTGCACGCTGCACCCCTGGGAGCAGAGCTCTTGGCTGCAGTCTGTCCCCGCGTACCCCTCAAAGCACACGCAGACCCCATTCACGCACTTGCCTTGGTCGTTGCAGTCAGAGGGGCAGGTGGCCTGGCTGCAGTCCTCGCCAGTGAAGCCTTCGTTGCAGATGCACTTGCCCTGGACGCAGAGGCCCCGGTCGAAGCAGTTGTGTGGACAGGCTGGTTCGGAGCAGTTGGGGCCTTTCCAGCCGTGCTCACAGATGCAGCCACAGATCTCGATGCTGTAGTTGCCATGTCCACTGCAATAGGGTGTTGTGTCCAGGCGACCTGTACCAATGATCCAGAAAACCCATTACTGCCCTTGGCTCTGGGATGCATTAGGCCAGCGTGGCACACACGGCCTCAAAAGGGTCTGATTTTCCTAGCTCCCTACGGGGGACAATTTCCAGAATCAGCAAAGCTTTTAAAAGAAAATACTTCCTTTCTTTCTCTACTGAGACTTAGTTTACCAGGTCTTTTTATTAATATTTCCATTACAGTTGTTTAGTTTTCTTTTAAACTCTTAAGTCTCTTTCTCTCTCCCCCTCCTCTCCCTGAAGGGAAATGCTGTCCCTTCTCTGAAGGCAGAGAGGTCAGAGAGCACCTGTTGTTCGTTTCAGTGGCCAGTCCAGCCCAAACCACAACAGGAATGCTTTAATTAGCACTAATGCCAGGGAAGAGCCCCTGCCAACTGCTTGGTAAATGAGCATGCTGGATTCCTCTGCCCTTCTCAAAATCCCTCTTCCACTGACTGAGCAGCTTTCCTGACTGCTTCATTAGGGCATGCAGCATGAAGCACTATTTACCAATTCACTCCAGAAGATAAAAAGCCAGGCGGCAGGCTCTATCATCATCAACTCTGGGAGCAGCTCTGTGCTCAGAGGGACAGATTACTACTGAGAAGACACGTATTTTCTCTCTTGTACGACCAATCTCTTCCCTCAGTTTAAAAAACAGCTAGAAGGATACTTCTTTCCCCCTTCTCTAACTGTGCTTGCCTATTGCCTTATGTCCTGCTGTATTTTTATTGGTCTCTATTAAGGCGAACTTGGAAAGGAAAATGGTTGCATTGGCAGCTTACTCAAGGGGACAAAATGTGGAGCCAAGAGCTTAGACTGTAGGAGTTTTAATCTTAACTCTGACACAGATTGTCACCATGCCCAAGTGCCGTACATGCTCAATGCCACAGCTACAAGGCAGACTTCTGACCCATGGTTTCATAGAACGGCAAAACTGTGAATGAATCTTGCAAGCCAGCCAAACACATTCCCAGTTTTGATTACGTTTCAAATTTAACAAGTTGACTTTTGCTCATTCTTGAAAGAGATTAGAGTATCTACTCTAAACAAGATCTACAGCCAGCACGAGAATTTCCCCAAGAGCAGCTCCCCAGACTGCCTTACCTTCTACTGCCTGGGAATTAGGACAGCATCCAGCCCCGCTGGCACACTGCTCCCGTAGGGAGGATACCAGCCCCTCCAGCTCCTCCAGTCTGCTCAGCAGATCCTTAATGTCTGGGGCAGCTGCACAGCCACAAGCCCGGCGAGGAATGTTAATACGGTGTGTGAAGACAATCTGGTTCCCTTCATTCACCGTGTGCTCCTCATAATTCTTGACGGGCTCAATTTCTGCCTTCAGGTCTGCATCACCGCTCGCTGTATCCAGGTCCACAGAGCAAAGGGAGCCAACAGGCAACTTGATGTTGTAGACATGGTTAAAAACCACAGGCTGATTATCCTCTGGCAAGGTCACATTTAGCCCAGTCTCCCGCTTCTGGCGGACAATTCTCTTGATGAGTCCACCATGGACATGCTGGTGCAGCAAAGCTAAGATCGCACAGGCCAACACCTGGGTGGGGAGTCCCATCGCAGCGTTCAGTTCCTTTTCAAAGCAGATGGAGTCTTATATATGTTTGGCCTTTGTAGTCTGGAGCAGAAATTAGAGAGCCGGTTCAAACCAAGTTGGAAATCTTTTTCTTTCCTGGCACACGTGTTCCCTAGAAGAAGAAGGAGTAGTGTAAGGGATGGATGGCAGTTACAGCACCAAACAAAAGGCCTATGACACTGAATATGCGCTGGTGTCCTTAAAGAGCATGGCTGGGGTGCTCCTCTGTGTACGATCTCACTCACCCAAGCTGCTGACCTTGCTCTTACATATAATAACAGAGCATTACCTTGTTTCCCAGGATCTCAGTGTGCTTGTGAGAAAAACGTCTCAAGACATGAATCTTGAAGGAAGCTAGTGTTGGTTCCAATGTAGAGCAAGTATAGTGGAGTATGGAAGGTTCAAATGCCTCAAGCAGAAGACCAGAGCAAAGAAGCCTGCTGAGTCTCATCTCAACAGAAAACACTACTTTCAGATAGAGGTAGGTAAAATATAAACATGCATTCTGTTATGATTCAACTAATGTTAAAAGTCTGTATTTCCTTCACCCATTAGTCTACTGCTTGAAGACTACTGAAGGCTGGTTCATGTAGAAAACTCAAGACATTGTCAAAAGGTACATCAACACTACTAAGTTCATTGAAGCCCTTTTCCATATGCTTTAAATTACTCCAATTGCTTGGGAATATGAGGTCCAGGGCTTGTAGCCCAATAGTAAGCTTCACTATACTGATGATTTGCCTACAGCATGAAGATAAATGGAGCTCTCTGGAGGACACTACAGGCTGAAGGTTCTGGCATTAGTACTTGTATCATAGCTAGCAATATTTAGCATAGAAGTAGTGAGACACGACAGAAAATGAATTTCTAGCAAGGGAGAAACACGTAAGAAACAGCAATAGAAATACACATGCACACACACACACAAAAAAACGGGAGAGGAAGAGAAGGAAAAGAAATCCTTTGATCATCTAAGTCCTTCAAGAGAAAAAGCTTTACATCAATACGCAAACCCCATCATTTTAGTAACCAATATACCTTTTCACTAGGCAGCATTTCCCAGTGTCTGATTTTTTATCAGCTACTATACAAGAGCTCACTTATGGTTACAAGCACCTGGCTAGGCTGTACAAGCTCTTCCTGAAACTCATTCTTTTCAAATACCTTCAATATTTCCTCTTCCTCCTCACTTGGTACCTTTTCCTTTCAAATGATATGAGTTAGGGGAGCTGAAAGACATCTGTTGACTTCCATGCAGAATCAGCGCTTCAACATGCAGTGAGAACCAAAAGCAGCTAATGGACCGACTAAACAAGCTCACCTAATAAATGTCATCTTAGCATTTGTTTTTCTTTCTACTCCCAGAAAACCTCGGTTAAATGGTCAGGTCAGTGGCTGCTTTCACTAATTGTAAGCTAGTGATGCCAGTAAAGTATTCTCTAAACACCACTGTTTTGATCGTTTGTCTGTTGAGAGACCAGCTTCTTCCCCCCTTTTACTTCCCCCAAAGAGTAGAGATAATTTTTTTCCCATGCTGTCCCAGCTGCTTTTGTGAAAGAATGACAATAATACATCAGACAGTTTACTGAAGTTAATTTTTTTATAGACAATGTTGAGCTCACAAAGAGTGAGCTTCACTCCTTTTTATTGGGGAATAAATCAGAAGTAAACAAGCAGCAGTGGAGGCTCCTTTCTTGTCATGGAAAAGCATTCAGCTTTAAGCCATTTACCCCATTTGTCCAAATCTGTTTGCAACCCCTGTCTGCACCAGCAGAGATCACAAGGTAGCTAATAAAGAATAACAGAGACAGACATGGTCTAGATCTCCTTTGTGACTCAGGCCAATACCTCAGTTGGGTTGCCAGTTCATGAAGCACGTTCAGGACAGCATTTGAAGTGGGATTTTACTCTCAGGCACTCCCACTTGGGGTTTGCAAATTGCTTTCCATGCAATGAGATTCCATATGCACTTTTTGCCCTGAGACAAGGCCATGTACCTAAAATTGTTGCTTAAGCCTCAAGTAGTTATTTAAGGGATGGGCTGCTTGACAGATGCATCACCAATGGAAAATGGAATGAACTGGAAGTAGCTCTGCATCTAATTCTCACTGAATTTTAGTGAAAATCAAGCATCAATTTCCTTACGGCTTTTGTAAATCCCAATTTACAAGAATATGGGCCTTGCCCAAACCAAGAAAATTGATTGTAGCTTTTCTACAAACTGACATGAGTTTACATATCATTTTATGATGGTACAAACTGTGTTGTTTTTTTTTTTTTTTTTTTTTTAAATCCCTGGAAAATGAATAACGGGCTTCTGACAAGAGCCACTGTCACTGTTAACTTTGCTATTGATGAAAGCCACATGAACACCACTACTTTTACTGGATACTCATTGCATTAGAGTCAGCTAAACCTCACAGCTTACAGATGATACAGTAAAACTCAATCTATCTCAGCTGACATCCTTTTGAAGTTTATAAAGAAGCACTGTGGTGGTCTAGAAGAAGCATTGCCCAGTGTCTGATCTGTGACCTCTGTATTTTGACACCTAGAGTGATACCTGAGCTAATTCAGATCAGGTGTTTCTCATTCGATCCACCAAGGACCCAGCATGATTAGCTGAGCTCCACTCCTAGATTTGAGATCTACAGGACAAAACACCTTCATACAATTATTTATACATTAGCCATATTTTTGGCTGGAAGAACAAAGAGGACATCCTCCTCTCCAACTTCCATTCCTGAAACGTATCTAAACAACAGCTCAGACCACAACGGACCACCCAGGAGCAGGCCCTTCTAGAGAGAAATGGAAGCCATGGCAACTGTCAGACTATGTTCTTCCTTCCTTTTTCCTCATCTTCTTCCCTTCAGAATGGTTCACAGAGTTTGTATTTTAAACCTGTCTCTTGGAGACATCCACTCTTTGCAGACATCAGCTGTTGGATTATTTACAGGCACCTAAAACTCTTGCAGCAAGAGTTTGCAAAAGATGACTCTTTTCATCATGAGTTGGGCCTTGCTGTAATGCATATAAAAAGGGCTGGGTGATGTTTGTAGCGTCTCAGCCACCATGGCAGTAGCAGTGATGAAAGTTTGGAATCTCTGCAAGGAGAGTTGGGTTCAAGTTCAAGTCAGAAGAGTATGAAGATAATACACATATTTTTCATCCCAGCCATAGGCTAAACCTGCCGTCTCCTCTCTACTCCTCGGTCTTGGCTGGCTCGGAGCATGTTACTATTCACTTTAGAGTTTCTTTGATCTATTAAAAAAAATAGAGACTATGAACTGAGAAGCTAATAATGGCATCTATGCAGTACCAGCTGATGCAGAAAGAAATTCAGGAAAAAAAAATGTCATTATCTTGTGTAAATACTAACTGTAAAAGTTAGATGTTATCCAAAGATAAAAAAAAAGAACATTTCTAGAAAAACAATCCTTAAAAACCTGATCACTAGCTAGCAATACTCTTAATAGTATGTGGTGGAAGTAAGATGGACTGTCAAGAGCACAAAGAAAGGAATAATTTTCCTTTCCACTGCAGCACGTTCACCTGAGGATCTGAAAACCCATCATAGTCTGACTTTCAAAAGCTGAAGAAAATATTAGGGTTTTCTTTTGTTGTTTAGACACCCTCCCTGCTCTCAGGCCCCCCTCCTGACATCAATACTTTTTCAGCCCCTTTCCATTTAATTAGAAATTTGTTTCTTAATAGGAAATTTTCAATCAATCTTGGAAAAACCACAGGAATCCTCGCTCCTGGGGAATACCAAGCAAAGGTAACGTATGAATATTTTCTTTCCCCAAAGACATATTTGCTGGAAACCAGCAGGTGTGAGAAACTAAATTAATGTTTGCATAGTTTAAAGTTATAGCATATCACTCTATTCTCTCTTGCAAATTCAGGAGTGGAAGAGTTGTGAGATGATTTGTGGGTATGTGGAGCGATAAATATGCAAATGAGAACCCTGTGCAATTTTAATCAAAACAGATTGCAGCAATGGAGAAACGGAGGTGTTAAAAAGTATCTCAGCTGTCCTTCTTAAAGGAGGCAGAAGGCTGATTAGATTTGCTCAGACACCCTCTACATGTCATGACTTAGAAATGAGACTTAAAGGCAGGAAAAAAAAAAAAAAAAGAGAAAAAAAGGAAATAATTCCTCTCTAAACATAATTCCAACATTACAGCAGGAGGGGATCAAATATTGTCAGCATATATTGGATCCAAGCACATCTTGTTAAAATCTGCATGAAAGTAGCATTAGGCTGGATTCTGACAGAGAGGAAGACTCAGTTGGAGAAGAGCCACAGCCCTCTACAGAAAACACAAAATGGTGCATTTTGAGGTTTCTTAATTGCTAACCCCAAAATAGTTTTCTGTGATCTGTTAACTGAAGAAACTTCATGTTTCAAGAATTTCCAGCAAAGCGTGATCTGACCATCTGTTCCCTCAAGACTGGGGTACCCAGCAGTACTCGTGTGTAGGCACTGGCATCATGATATCATGGTGCTCTTCTCTTTATCTATTGCCATACAGAAAAAAAAGAGCCACATTAGGGAATTCAGTCTGACCTGGAATACTCCCTCTTTGCAGACATGGAGATTTTGTACATTTGCTACAAGGAATACAAGCAGTGCTATTACAGAGGATTAATACACTGAAACTGTCTGCCAGAGTGCGTTTTTACAAGGCAAGGCTTCAAAAGATGCAACCTTTTAAAGAAAAAGTGCTAATGTAGCTTTGCCAAGAGCATGTGACTCTTGAGGCTCCAGGCATCTCCTCAAACACAAATGGATTAAGTCTGAAGTAAATTGAAATGTTCTCAAAGAAAGAGACTGGGGAGGGACAGGGGGGAGGCTGAAAGTTTTGACATAGCAGGCCAAAACATGAACAGTTGTGACTTCACCATCCTTTACTGCTGTTTCCACACATTCATAACTACAGAAAATCATTTTCTTTCCATTCCCAATTCCAACAGGGCAAAGAAATCAGCAGGGATACTCAGTGTAGGTCAAACTACATTAAATCACAGTGGAGAGCAGACATTTGTAACAGTCCTAAACCACCAGTACTGGATCTTTCCAGCAGAAATGATCAAAGCCAAATTGTTGCTCTTTTTTTTTTTTTTTCCTTCTTTTTTATTTACATTGTGTTCATTCTCAGGAAAAGAATCTTAAGGCAGCCAAATGTAGGGTAATTCAGAAAATCCATTGTACTTCCAAAGGCTCACAGAGCACATGGGCAAAGAGATATTGCAAAATTTCAGCACCTATTAGACACTCCAGATATGAATACATCCTTAGGATGTGAAGCTCCGAAGGGAAATACTAAGAATTCAGAAATTTTCTTTAAAGTCTGAAATCAACTGCACAAAAAGAGGAAAGAGGATCATAATTATCAAAGAAAAAGAAGTTGTGAAGCATCCACAACTCATAACTCTGGATGGACCCTGAGGCCACCTGTGTTTCACATAGTGCTGGCTCCACACAGTTAAGAGTGGCTTCCCTTCATGGGACCAAGAACACTTACAAATAAGGGCACTTTGAACACAGAGATGGGAACTCATTTGCACAGTTAATTCATGATTGATTTCTGAGCTCTCATAGATTAGAGTTCTCATGGTCAGAATGCACCCATCATAACACTCTGAAGGCCTTGCCAATGTCACTGGAATTACTAATAAAACAAAACAAATTTAGATTACCATAAATGAACCCTACAGTAGATCCTGGTGATCACTAGAATTGCAAACAGATTTATACGTCAGACTGTTTCAAAGAACTGCAGTTCAAACAAATACACAGATATTTTTTGCCCCATCCACCCCCTGAGGTCCTGCATTAAACATCACTCAGCTAAGCATGAACTCTTCACTCCAGCTAATTTTTCATATTTGGCTTCAGTTCTCAGATGATATTTCTACTTTGAGGAAGCCATGTAGTTTCTGGTTCACAGATCCTACTGTACGTCATCTTTAAATAAAACCATTTGGATTCATTTTAGCCTCCGCCCATTCTACCTTGGCTGAAAAGCAGCATCTAGACAGGGCTTTGCAAAGGCTGTTTTGGAAGGAATTTTAATTAATTGCTTTGTGTACAATTTAGAATTTAGCAAAGGCTCATATTTCAAAGCCATCAGCATGACAGTGCCACAAAAGGGGAAGGAAAAATAACCCGCTGAAGCCAACATCCATAAAAATGTGAAAGAGCTACGGTAAATTCTGAATGATAAGCATAAAAGGAGCCCCGTGAGAGACTTAACCTTCTGCCGTACAGCGACTATTTTGAGTTAAATTAGCATGATTATTCCATTATAAACTACTTTGTTTCAGAAGTTTTGTACTCTTAGCCATGGAAAATCTCTCTAGGATGTTCAGGATCTCAGGGAGAGAACAGACCTTTCCAAACTAAACAGCGAGTTTGGCTGTTTTTCAAAGCAGAGCAAAAGTTCAGAGATCAAAGGTGGTCTTCTTCCAGTATCAGTAACACCTTTGATCAATAAGGTATTAAATATAATGAGAAAATCTCATTAATTAAATGAAAAATTAAGTCAGCTGGCAGAGATATAGCTGGGAGAAAACAACTGCTGAAAACACGCAATAATTAAACAGAAGTGAAAAACAGATTATGTGATGAGGTGCCTGCAATAACAGGATATTGAACTCAGCAACCAAGAGGAACCTTCTAGTTTCATAGTCCTAAAGAGTTTTTTGATTTATGTTTCTTAGGAATTACCTGGCTTACGATGAGAAAAGCAAAAAAATTCTGCCTGAACATACTACTGCTGCTGTTGCTATTCCATCTAGAGCAAAGGAGCAAGAACACAGAGGAGAGCAGGGCGTGTGGAAATGGCACTGTGCTGGGACTTGTGAGATCTGAGATCACTCCTAATTTCTGGCATGAGTTTAGCCAAGTCAATTATCATTCTGGTTTCTAATAAGTCTATGGGAGAATTGCACCCTAAACATAGTGCAAATAACTAAATTGCCTAATTCTTTTTACATTTCCAATTGTTCCTTGAGAGATTCTTCAGTTTACCCTCTATGAAAAGACTTTTCCTGCTGTCAATTTTTCTGCCAAAGTTCTGTGATCTTTATGACAGAGATTGTCTCTTAATGCTTTATTTTAGAGGCAGCCCCAGGCATATTAAACAATAGCAGCCAAGTGGCTACAGTTCTAAATAAGGTCTAATCACAATCATCTTCTAAATAGGCCACAGATAGACAGGAGACAAGATTGGTGGTGAAAAAGGCAAACAAGATACCTTTGGAAATTACACAACCTGGCTGGAGCAGAGCTGCTCTGAAACAACTGCCATGTTGTTTAGGGCTGCTGGGTATTAAGATACTCTTGCTAATGCTGTGTCTACACAATTATTTATAGAATAAACTCAGTGCTTTCTTTGGAGCCATTCCAGAGGCCAACCACCAGTGAAGGAAATTAAATGACAAACCTGTGCTTAACATTATTAAAAGAAGATTAGTCCTATGGAATGCTTTGTGTGCAATGCTGTGGAAATGGAGCTTCTATCTGAAGTGTGTGCGTTGGGGGGGGTGCAGCGATGGTCCCTGCCACAGCTTGTGCAGACAGAAGTGCAGGGCAGCAAACAGCGTGGCAGAACCTGCACCTTCTGCTCTGCTCACAGCTCCTGCGAGGAGCCGCTGCCCCTCAACGCTGCCTCCTGTAGATACCTTCAAAGTTATACCTTACAGGTTGTCACACTAAAAGAGCAGCCTCCTGTCCCTTAAAGGAATGTAAAGGCACAGCACGTATCGTAACGTGAAGCTCTCACAATGGCTGGAACCCTCACTTCATCAAAACAATCACGGATATCAATTGGAAAACCTCAAGAACAAGGGTTTGCAACATCTGTTGTTCCACCAACAGGTATCACAAGTGTTATTGCAGAATTCACATTTACAGAATCGGACCCTAAGGAAACGGCATCGGCTGAATCCTAGACTATCCCAGCTTCTCCTTGGCTTGTGTCAGAGCTTTATGGCTATTTAAACACAATTGTTTATGAGAAACATCCAGTGTGGCATTATGTAATAGTTATATATAGCCAACCAGACTCAGGAAGAGACCCACACTAAACACAGGAATCAAAAGCTTTTAACCCATTCTTGGTACCACCAGCATTAATAAAATTATGTGAGTTCAAAATGAATCAAGATAATTGGCGATTGTCTTAGACACATAACGCAGAACTAAACAAACCATGCTTATAACTTGGTATTTAAACTCTCATGTAATATGCTGTTAAGTGTGCATAATTAGAAACAAATAAATGAAACATGTCAGTCTGAGTTGCAGATGTGTTGCCTTCCAGCATGCTCATGGGCTCCTGACTATCGATAATGTTGCTTATACCAAATATGCCTCCAGCTTGTGACTTGGTAAGATCCTGCCTTTTTAGTTAATTTACTGCAACAACTGCAGCAGCCTTTCCTGCCTTTTGTTGGAGACTCTAAGGTCTCTGATGCCATACCTTGCCCAGCAAAAGCATGTCAGTGTGGGAGGTTGCCCTGCTCTCCATGTCCTCCTCTTCATTCACAGGGCAACACAAGCCATGTCCTACACCCAGACGGAGATTTCAAAGCACCTGGCTAGAAATCCACGTACTATCTGAGAAGTGCCTACAAAAAGGATATCCTAAGGATATCAATGCTGTTGAGTATTAGATGCTAGAGACCCTGAGAGCGTGGAAGCAATACAATGATGTCACTTCTTATACATTAGGGAGGGATGTGTGCCACCTTCTGGCAAAGGGTTGGTTTGGGGAGCGCTGTGTGTGACCCCACAAGCGTTCCCAGAGCCAGCTCCTGCCTGCCAGGGCTCTGAGCACCCAACAAAACCAGGCCAGACAATGGGGGTTGGCAGCCAAAAGCAGACTTGCTCCACGACTGCAAACCTGTGCCAGCGCTCGCTGGTTCCAGGAGGGCAATGGCCCAAAGGCAGGAACCAGCCAGCAGCTTTTGAGTGCACGGCAGGCTATTTGTGACCAGGAAATTCTGCCTCTCGGGCTGAATTTCCATACGTGTTTAATCCCAGTGACTGAGGAAGACATTGGCAAAGAATACGCCCTGCCGAATGGAGGCAAATAAAGCACTTTTCTGCAAACGGAGCCTAACATTTATTTTGGGTGTGCGATGGAGTCTGAATTCATGTGATAGAGTAATCCTGTCGATGAGGTCATGTGTTCCTCTGAAGGGGCTTCTTTGTACCCTGGGTTAGTTAGCAACGCTTTTTCTGTTATCAAGCATCTGATTAAACTCACAAAAGAAGGGTCTCTAAAAAACAGTCTCAGGCAGAATTGAGAAGTGAATAAATAAGTTGGGTTTTTTTTCCTTTTCATTTTACCCAACAGGAAAAGGAGAGAAAAATAAGATGGGAAAAGGGCACAAGAAAGGGATTAATTGTTCTCAGATGACAGAACAAAGGTCTTAATCTATTTCCAAATTTTCTATAGAGCCCAGCCCTGCGGCAGATATAGTTATACTCATCCCTGTGGCAAATTTCACCTTGAAGGATCACAGTGCACTGTCCAAACAGCACAAGCTTCCTAGAAGCCATCCTATGGCTGTCACTGCTGGAGTGACACAGCACCCACCTTCTGCAGCAGTGAACTCCTTCATCAACACACTGGGCTTCCGTTCCATTATCGTGAAGGTAAACTAAAATGTGTCCCCAATTTTCATTTGACTTGAAAAAAGACTAAGCCATTTGGATGAGAATATTTTTCATCCTGCAGCTCAGACAACTGTTATAACACTTTGTAATATCCCTTACTATGAGGTGGGAACACCAGCTTAGCTTTGACATCAAGGAAAGAGTGAATTATAATTAAATCATTACTAATTTCCCTTGCAGAAAACATACATAAAGTCAGGTTAGATTGTGAAGTCTAAGAAACATGAATCTTGAGTTATTTTGCACTGATTTATCTGTAAGCACTCACAGATGCTTATAAATGGTAAGATATCTGCTGTTAAATACCTGTACTTACTGGAATTACAGTATATTAAATTATTTATTTGGTGGCATCAGTGACACCCCATATTAGAAAAAAAAAATTAACTCTGAATTACCTTCTGGGTTATTTCATTCAGTATTTCCCCATCCTCTCCATTGGATGTCTGAGCAACCAGACAGACATGTAAATGTTGGCTCTATAAAGAATACTATAAAAGAACAGTGAGCAAGCGATGATAAAGTAACAGGTACAGCTGGTTGAAAGTTTGTTCACAACATAGATTTTGCCACTGAAAGGTGCCATTTTTCTTGTGATTCTGAAAACTCATCAAGAAGAAAAGTAAAATATAGTCAGCAGCATTTCAGGAGTTCCCTTTCTCATGAAAAAATTCCATCCTACCCTGAAAAACCTTTCTGAGGAAATCTTCTTTAAAATCAGTAATTTTTCTGTTATGACTTGCTTTGAACAAAATGGCCATTTTGAAAAAATATCCACTTCAGTAATTTCTTCAACCTCCTTTTTCCTAATAAAACACAGAGCAGCCTAGTCTTCAGTTACTAAGTAAAAAGCTTTATGAAGGTGACACTAGAGTGCTCATACTCTCCTTCATCCCAGAACAGGAGGAGGAAGGGAATTAATCTTATCCTCATTTACACCTCAAAGCACAGAGATGTGCCTATAGGGAAGTAAGACACCTCAGTGCATTTTAAAACACCATTAGGCACTAAACTGAATTTTCACGAAGCAAAATACTTCAAAAATAGTGGTCCATAAGCTAAAGAGCTTTTTATTGACAGCTGACTCATTGTCCAATTACCTTCCTGTTTCTTACCATCTTTGAGGACACTGACTTTTATGTTTGCAAGGCAAGTTCTGCTTATTACACAAAAAAGTACAGTAACTACATGTAAGTAACACTCCCCAGCATGTTTGGCTGGAACCCATCTTGGCTCGAGATGTGAAGCGAACAGCTTGAGAGACTGGGAGAAGAGAAGAAAGAAGAGCTGGGGAGGGGGAGCAGAGGAGAGAGATACTGAGATTTCTCAGTTTTCTGGACTTGATGGTACTGTCCTGGTGTATCAGCCAATGCCACTCTCTCTTTTCCTTCAAAGCCTGTCAGACCGGCTGGTGAATTTGACCTCTGGCACTCCAGTGATTCACAGCAGCTAAAAATATGTCTCTGTATTACTTTTTAAAAATACAGTTTTTGTTTGAGGCAAAATAAGGATAAGATCACGTAAAAAGGATGCCACTGAATGAGTTCAAGGGAATAATGCAAACTGCAGTAGGTTGACTGAAGTAATATCTCACAAGGTTTATGTTGCTGCTTCTTTCTACCTTAGAGGTCCAAAGCCCAGCAAATTAAAATGCTGCATCTATAAAAAAAAACAACCCGCACAGGGTGTTTTTTTTTCACAAAGTAGTTTTATTCCTATTATTATGTGAAGAGATTAAAGTCTGAATGCTGAGCTGAAAAAAGCCAAACAAATGTTCATTTGAAATAATTTATTTTTTTAAAAAATATATTTCAGCTGACATTTACAAAGTGGTGTGTATGTTGGTGTGATTTGGGTCCTGCTACTCAGGCAGCATAAAAAAAAGGAGTATCTTCCAGATTTGTCCTGCAGGGACATGTGGACGACACCAGCAGGCAAGGGAGCACACAGCTCACTTCTGCTCTACCCTAGAGATGTGATTTGCGGGAATGGATCTTTCTGGAGAGTAGAGACCCTCCTTTATGAAAGCTGGGAATACAAACTACCATATGGGCTTAATGGGGAGTCTACTGCTGACTGATGGGAAAATCAAAACGGAAATAAACTTTGAGATTAACTGATATATAGGTTCAAAAGCCTATGTAGCCAAAGAATATGTTCATCTGGGAGTTATGGCTCAATGGAATGGTGAGGCATAGGCTGTTGCCTTATAGTATCATTGTGAAGTGACAAACGAACAGGTTTCCCACTGAATGGATTCCAAAGGCCTGGAAAAACTATCTCAACAGGAGTTGAGACAAAAGCTCCCCAACCAAGGGTCTACCACCTCAGAGTCTTCTGAACCATAACAAGAGAAATGAAGGTAAATAGAGCTGGCTCATTAGGGCTGGATGCATGGAGTTCCCACAGAAATGTGTTCTCGGGAGAGAGCAGACTCCAGAAAGTGCTCACAGCCTTGGGATTAATAGTGTGGTCTCGTGGTTAGAAGTGAGGACTGAAACTCAGGCATCCTACACTGAAATTATTTTATAAATCATCTAGTGTGTCTCAGTTTATCCACTGGTAAAACTCCACAGAGAACGTATGTGTCAGTGAATTAAGTGTTCCAAGGACCTCACAAGAAAGGGACCGTCAAATTCTCAATTCCATAATTAAACACCTCCCTGTAGAGTGCTATAAAATTGCCAGAAAATACATGAGTAAAAAGCAAAGAACTGGAGTGCTATCCGCTGCAATGTAAGGGAAAAAAAGGAATCACAGATAGGGAAATGCCTTTTGCACTGAAGACAGTCTGACCAGAGACGGGTAGCAAATATGCAGATGTGACCACTTAAAATTCTAGGGTAACAATAGAAAATTGAAGACATTCTGAAGCCAAAACATAGCATGTGCCAAGCCAATTACCAAAATAAGATGAATCCATGGACATAAATGATAAGTTTAACAAAACCCACAGAGAAACACACCAGAAAATTGAGAAAAATCTGCAACTGCAACAAAATACATAGATCCAACTAATTATCTTATATCTACAGTGTGCCCTTTCATCTATAACAGACTCCAGAATTTTTATGAAACCAGGGTAATCATTCATACACACATGTATGCATAACCTTCCTCCACGATGAGCTGTATCCAACATTGTATAGCAACATCTTCTGCTGTTACACAACTGAAGTGATTCACACTTTCAGACAGGAAGTAAAGAAGAATACTACATCCAGCTCAAGCCACAGGATTTTTATACCAGCCACAAGAAACAAACTAGTTATTTTATGGGGCAGATTATTCTAATATGTTACATATAAACTAAAAAGGAGAAACAGAATAAGAAGAGGCAACTATGGGAGAACTAGCACCCATCCCATCTGGTTTAGCTCCCAGTGACTGAGATGGGGCACAAGTTAACAGGGAATTCAGGCTGTCCTTGGAGCTTGTTTTTCTGTTAAGAGCTCAGACACTTGAGCATCAATTTCTGGAAATGGGAACTCAGAAAAAAGAAACAAAACAAGCGGGTCAGTGGGGTGCTTTTGAGCTGTTTTCAGACTCATGGCAGGGTGCACAGCAGTCAGCCAAGTAGAGCAATTTGCTACAAACTTGAGAAAGAAAAAAAAAAAACACGCACAGAAAAGACAGGACTACATATCTGCTAAATACTTTTTTCTCCCGTATGCAAAGCAATCTCTGTTCTTACTATATCTTTCAGAGCTGGAAGCAAAAGAGACACTAGCAGATACAGCCTAGACTAAAGCTGGATTAGAAACAATGGGACACATCAGTGATGTGAACAGCAAAGACAATGGATTCAGAGAAACTGTTGCTGTTCTAAAAACAGAAGCAGAATTGCAGAAATGGGTCATCTCAGAAGGACTCCATGGAAAGCAGAAGGGAGGTATTTACACCTTCCTTTTGCTTACTCTCCTATTGAAATGCCCATTTGCATTTACAGCACAGAAGTGAGTTTTACCCCTTATTCTCTGAAGACACATGTAGAACTTCAGACTGTTAAATGTGGAACTGAACCAGGTCCATAGCAGAGCTGCCACAGACACTGAACCCTAGATCAGCCTCCTCCAATATAAAAAACTCCTTTCACAGCAAAAGCAACTTTTGTGCATAATCTGACAGCAGAAATCACTCTTGCCTCCTAAGTATGTACTGTACCTTTTAATAAAGCCTTTCCTAATAGCAAAAGCATTCACTTGGTCTCTTGGCTTTTTCCTCCTCATAGCAAAGACGCAGAGCTGGAAAAGATCTACGGTTTTCTAAACTTGTCTTTGGAAAGTTTCTTTGCCAAGTTACACTTTGTCAGGAGCTCATTATTTTTCTGGGTAGACACTAGAGACTTCACTTTGAATTATTTAGAGGGCTTTGCTGATGCAGTTTCAAACTATGAGGTTTGTGTGCTTTTTTGCATGAATCACAGCAACTTACGTTCATTCCACTTAGAAAGCTCTGCTTCATTTCCAGACCCTTCTCCACAGTATTTCTTCCAAAACCACCTATAGGTTTTCCAGAGCCCATTTCACAGAGTTCTAGGTGGTTTTGTGATGAGATGGGAAGACCAGAAATTCAGGACTTCTGAATTTTATTCCCGCTCCTTTCACACTGAGCAGAGTTTCTGAGAACAAAGCAGGAGCCAATTATGGATACAGGAGCTTGGACAGTCTCATTTGTCTCTAAAATTCACAACTGATGTATCAAACATCAGCTTTACTACAGATAATGAGAGGTGGGAAATGAATCATCAATACTCTTGATAAATATAATATGAATGGGTGAATAAATAGGTGATGTGCTATAAAAAGCGGATGCCAGATTAATATATTTACCAAAAATATTGCTGAAAACTATGCACTAGAAAATTGGATCTCTGAATTTATAAGAACCATGAACCATTGATCTATTAAACAAATGCTCACGTAGTCTACAAGTGAATGGGCTAAGCACACTGAGACAACAGTGCTTTGTACCACATCTCTGATGAAGCTGTTTTTTAAATTTCTCCTGGAGGTCAGAAGGAAGAGGTTAGCCAAAATTCTACTCCATACACCCAACCTCACACTTTTCCATATTTAAAGTGAATTTAGCTGAAAGAATGTCAGGTAAAGAGGCAAGTGATGTGGAACTCTTCTGGTTTAATGACTTTGCTGTAACTAAGAGCACAAATAATTTACACGTATCTGGAATAATAAAAAATGTTTAAGTAGCATGAACTGTTCCAGATGATATTGGTCAGCAGGCAGCAGGATACTTTCAGAATTAATTGTGGTTATTTGCATGTGGCTTGTAATTTTACTTTGATTTAACCATATACTTATTCAAGCACTGCAAATGACATCTCTAAAAAAAGTCTCCAAACTCAGTCATAAAAGCCTGTACTATTCTTGGCAATGAGAAATATTATTACTTGCCTCCTGTCATTAGCAGAGCTTTGTTCGTCGTCTCGCAAGAAGCTGGGGAAACATATGGGTAACCCTTCCCCAGATAATTCTTAGCTTTTAAAGCAATTATGCGTTTCCTTGGGCGGCTCTTCCTGGCGGCCGGAGCTTGGGGCTCCTCTGTCCTTGGTACTGGCCGCGGGAACGCGCGGGTTTCTCTCCAACTCCCAAGGACCACAGGAGGAGTTCCTTGAAATCAGACTTCCAGTAACAGCCCCCCCACACCCCCCCCAGGCTAGAGATCTGCTTGGCCTAGTTCTGTCAGATGTGGGAGCATCAACAATCCACATCTTTGGCAACCTAGAGCAGGGTAGCAAACTCTCAGCAGAGCAAAACATATAATGAAGAGCAAGGATGGAGTGAAATCAACCATGGCTTGGCAAAGTAAAATAAAATACAAATTCGGTTCACAAAATATGAAACAAATTGAGTGCAAGGCATTTGGAAAAAGAGAGAAGACTGTTTCTAAAAAGTCCAGTCTGAGGATGTTTCTCAGTGCTCTGATGTAAAGCAGAAGCACTTATGTAATGTAATGGAAAATACAGCCGTATACACAGCCCTGAGCAAGTGATTAGTCGCAGTGGTGACTGAACTCGGACAAAAATCTGTGCTGCTGCTTCAAATGTCAGCAAATTGGGCACTGTTACACTAATGTGAGGCTTGAGAGACCTCCACCAACAATGCTCTGACCTTGTTCTCTTAACCCACAGTGACTTGAGACCTGTCTGTGCTAAAGTCTTAGCTGACAGCAATTTGAGCCATGGAATAAAAGAAGGGACGTGGAACTCAATTATCCAGCAGCAGATCGCCAGTGAAATCAATGCAATTGTGTCACATGAGAATTTGGCTGGCAGCCTCTGAAGCCTGCATAGGAGAAAACCTTCCCCTCAGAAATGCAAGCTGAAGCGAAGCGGACAAGGAATAATGCAGACAATGAAGTGCCATTCTGTGCATGAAAAATGCTCGGTGGATTCTAATTTCCTTCTCTGTCAGGCTGGTTTTATCTTCACATTACTCCACAAGCAGTACTGCTGACCTATATGAGCACAAACCAAATCAGATCAGGCCAAGGCACCCTCTGCAAAAAGAAATTTCTCTGCTATGTAATTAAGACAATGTCAATCACATATACTATAGGCATATTCAGCAGCCCATACAAAGTGAAATAATAATTGCTCATGTAGCAGAAAAAGCTCTCTCCCCAGGTGAAACAACTGAAGCTAGACACCATAAACTCAATTTTTATTTACACTAAGGCCCCCTTTTTGTCAGCATAGTAGGGCATATTAATAAGATATTAAGATACAGATTATAGGATATATATAGAGTATATTTCTACTTACAGGAATTGCACTTTTCTTACCTCAAATGTGACTTCTATGTATATATATGGAAACAAACACAGGTTCCTGCACATGTTCTGAGCAACATAAATAGTACAAAAGAGAGTCAGGCCACAGCCTGGAAAGCACTGTGTTAATTCAGGATCAGACTTCACCCATTTGAATAGTACCAGTGGGACCATTAGTAATATGGAAATGTAATCACACTCAAATCTAGAGGGATGCCAACCAAAGCAAAGCAAATGAACTCTGTTCAGAACGACCTTCCTTAGCACTGACAGGGCATTACAATGCCAGAAGCACAGGACTTCTGAGAACAGAGATGACACTGAGTTCCCAGAGGTGCAAGAGAAAGCACGGCCAGGCACCCAGGGCTGGCTGGGAGTAAATATTGCAAAGGGTTGTGTCAAATCCCAGTGTACTACTACTAAGGCAAATAAACAGTATATGAAATAACACCCTAAGAATGACAAATAAAATACAAACAACATTAATTCATTTGAGAATGGTGCTCCCTCTAGGTTCTGCATTCTTTCCATCAAACCTGGAACTGCAGCACTTGTAGAGCTGGATCACTGTGACTGACTTGCTAACCTGCAAAGTGTATAAGTCCACATCATAATTAACGCTTGGCAGTGGAAATATAAATTCCCTGGCTTGTAGCTGGTATATCCTCCTATAAACACTTCACTTGGCCACCAAACTGGAAAAATAGATAGGACATTCATAAGGAGTGCTCACCATGGGAAATGCTAGCATTTTTTCCTGGAAACTATTTACATTGCCAAAATACTTCAATAAGAAAAATGATCTGAGAGCTTTCCCTTAATATGCATCCTGTTCTCATTTGACTTGCAGTCTACAGTGTGCAGCATTCATCCCGAGTCAGACTTGAATTACTGTAGTACAAGCAATGCAGAAGGGAAGTACAAGCCACAAGTAAAGGAAAAATATGTGTTACACTGTGTCTCACTAAGAGGAATGGATTGCCTACACTTCACAAGCTACCTTTATATCTTTCTTGGCATAGCCCTTTGTCACACAGCACAGAGAAACTATTTAGGAGGATTCAGCATATCCCAAAGAGGTTGGCTTTCCAAAGGAACCAGTAAAAACAAAGAACCAGTACAAAGCGGGCACTGATCTCCTTTTGAAAGGCTGACAAACAGACTTCTGACAAAATGAGATCATGCCAGGCCAAGAGGGAAGATAACCACTAAGGTCTTGTACTGAGGTGTGCGAGACATACTGAAAGCCAACCTTTCCTGTCCAAATAAAGGCTTTTCATCAAACCAAAGAGGCAGAAAACCACAGTCACAGGAGCGTTCAGCTCACAGTTGGCGCTCTCACCTGCTAGTCCTGCATCCTGTCTTTTAGACAGGCCCAAAACTAATTGACAAAATCTGTTTCCAGTTCTTTTAATTTCTTGGGAATGAAAAGTGAACTCCTTTCTTGGAAATATTTTTTTTTTTTTATAAATCCTTTTCCAGCAGGAGTTCTTTAGTGGTGGAACTATTTAGCCAGTTCTGATGGGCACACAGGGAAGCAATTTCACAGTTTAATTTTCATGTGTACTTAGAAGAAGATATTTACATCCCATTTTAGCTCTGTGCTGTAAGAATGGTGTAAGAAAGCACAAATTTAAAGAAGAATCAAGACAGTTTAGATTAGTATTATGGTTAATAGCCTAATCCCGTAAGAAAATTAGAGTTTGTAATTTCAGGTTTATGAGCTTATCATGTTCTGGGGTATGTGGGGATAAGGTGCAGACAAATGCTCAAGTACTGAGTTGAAGCAAAATCATTACAGTGGAATTCCCCCAGGCACCCAATTTCAGACTCCTTTGAGTATCTTGGCCAATACGTCTACACGTATAGTCAACACCACAGCCTGGCCTGGGGAAGAGGCAGACTGCTACAATGGACCTTTGTTGTGTTATAATTCAAGCAACTAGTTTCAAAAATCTGTATTAAAGATTTCTGTTCTACCACCCTGTAATTTCTACTCAATTACTAAAAAGAATATGTTTTCAAAGCATGAAACAATATCATTTTTGTCAAGAGTTTGGAAACCGAGCACTTGTATGAATTGAAGAAAGCTTCCTTTCTCTTCCTTGTGCGGTTCTGGTTATGGGGAAAGAGCTTTCTGTGTGAGTAATCTTTCTAAGTAGGAAGCAGAGCTCCCCTATTGCTAAGGAAGAATGGACCTCCAGTAGGCTAATATGTGATGGATGACTGAATGCAAACTTGGCAACGTTGTTCTCCGCTACCCAAAGAATACAAAATGCCACAGGCTATTCGTACACAGGGACTCTCTAGTTGGAAGTTCTGAAAACTTGGCAGTATCCCACCTTAGTTTAATTGAAACTACAGTAGCAAGACAATTAAGGATGTGAATTTGGAGAAATTTCCTGCAACAAGATCAACTCAGGATGAATTTATCTTTGGTGACTGACTCATACATAAGCCAAACAAAAACATAAATGGAAAGTTATTCTCATCGACTCCACAAACACATCAGCAAAATCTCACGCTTGTTTCTGAGGGGTACTTTATGGGATACAATGTATGTTAATGAGTATTCTTTAAAGTCTACATCCAGATATACTCACTGACGCTATAGGGTTGTTTTTTGTTGTTTTCTCAGCAACAGGATATGCAGTATCTAGGAGATGAGATAGAAATGATGCCTATAGAAATATTACATTAAGACCATGTCTAGTTATCAGGGCACATATATCATTCCAGTGAATGTTAAGAAGAGACAGTAAGTTATTCAACCTCATCCTTTTAGCAGAAGGATCCCTATTATATTCCTTCTTTCAATGCCTGAACACTTTCCTCTGGATCAAGAGACATCTCTTGTCAGGCAGATCCCATTCTGACTCCTCCTCCCCAGTCTGCCCGTTCCGCACAGTGTAGTTACATCATACACTGAAAGATTTCACTACCTGGAAGAATGCCCGGTTTTTAACTTTTCCCACATGTGGAAGGCATTTAACTTCAGCTCAGATTGGACAGAGGGTCGAATGCATGAGTGGACAGTAAGCATTGAGTGAGGGGAAGTTTCACACTTGTATAAACCCCAGAGCTTGATGGAAACTGAGACGGCTCAAGATTGTCTCTTGGGGTTGTTCATTTTCCTTCTTTCCGGTAGTCCCATTCCTCAAAGAACTGCCTTCTTCCTTCTTTTTTTCTCTTCACTACACAAAGAACTTTTCTGAAAAGCTAATAATAGCAATTGTAAGTAATTTGTGGCCGAGAGAACCACTTATGTCCTTTCATTCTTTCTAATACAATGAGGCCCTAAAATGCTGTAAGAATCATAACAACATCATCAACTTCTAATAAACTCCTACACAAAAGCAATAGAAGGCATGGACAGCAAGTCCACTTAGATATAAAGCAGTATAATGAATTAAATTCCATCTTACGAAGTCATAACTGATCCATAGACATCACTTATTTTTCAGCTCTTGTTTTGTTTCCTGTCCAGAACTTACTAGTCCAATAATTGTATTTTTGCATATTTCTGAGCCTGGGTGATGATAAAAATATTCACTCATTAACTTAACTCCCTCTGATTGCTGTCTTCCTCAATTTCCTACTTTGGTAACACTGATTTTTCTGCAATATTACATCAGCAACTTCCTATGGGTAGCTATTACATTTTGCAGTAGTTTCAGACTTCTGTAGTTTATACTTACTGGCTTTGATAACAGAGATCAGTCTTTGAGACAGGTTTGCTATATTCACACCAGAAATTAGGTCTGAGAAAATGCATGTTGGTAAATCAGAGCACAATTTTAAAGCCCGATATCTCAAACTGCCACAATTCGAAACAAAAGCCTTTTTATTATTGGAAAGCTGAGATTTCTAACTTTGTCATGGTATAAATCATCTATTTCTAAGCCTAGATCTTTATGAGACACTGGGCCTTAAAACTGTCAATGGCCCTTCAGCGCAGCAGACTGTGGTGGCACGTGTCCAAGGACGAATATATCAAGTCCCAGGCTTCAAATTAGAGTAATTTTTAACCACTCTGAATTTCTCGTGCTTAAACGTATGTCAGACAGGTAGGACAGGTAAATGTGTAGTTGATAATGAAGCAGACACCACCATCTGCATTTACACTTCTTTTCAAGTGTAATATTTAACCCAGACAGATACCAGGGTTCACTAACGGAAACGGTGAAATGAATGAACACCATTTCTCCCTTACAGATTTGTCAATACGTGACATCCCTTTACCCCAGACAACATTACACAACCCAGTACAGTTCCTTGCCACTTAGCACCACTCAAACCTCTGAACACACCCTACAAAGCCAGATGAACAGATGGACTGTTGTGTTGCACGAGGAAAATGGCAGAGAACTGCAAAAGTATTTCAAATTGTTTTACCAGAGGGGATGGAAGGGTTAAAGCTCTGGCTCCAAAGCAACATCACTGTTTCAAATGCTCACTTGCTTCTCAGTTCCGCTTCACTCTTGAGAAGGATGAAAAAGTCCCAAGAAGCACAGACTCTGCCATCTAAACTCATTTTCTTATCAAAAAGTGGAACAATACTCAAGAACAAACTTTGACAGCCTCTTTACAGCAAGTGAGGAAATCTCCATACATGAATAATCTTTGGCTTTTTTTAGATATTTTATAAAAAGCAGCAATATGAATAATAAGCCACGTGAACTGAACTTCAAACACCTTTAGAAATGCTGTTCTAGCAACATGATAGTTAACTGAATACCGAGGAGAAATGATCCAGTCTTAAAGAGCTGGGATCCAAAAGAAAAAAAAAAAAAATAAATAGATTTCCATTAACAAAGTCTCCAGTTCACACAGTTACTCATAAGTTTTAGCCTGAGATTAGGGATGTTCCCAGTAAGTTCATCATGAAGCACCATTATTTCAATGGAACAATTGGATCTAGTTGGTTCCCTTTTCGTATGTCTATCACCACAATGTACCTGGGTGAGATGGTGAGATTTCCTCAGCAGAACATCGGCTTCCTCTCCAAATGAGACATGGGACTCTAATCTGCAGGCTCTATGCTTTTCAGCAGATCCTTTGCCTCTTCTACAGCTTTGGAAACACTGATAAAGTAAACTGTAATTATAGGATTAAGGACTGTAAATTGCAAAGAATTTTCTCTGGGCTGAAAGGAGCCAGAGGATAAAATTAATGAGCAAAAAATACAGGAAACTAATAGCAACTTGCTGAGGATAGTGACTGTGATAGAGTCAGTGATGGTGGGGGCAAGCAGTGCCCTCTACAGCATCCCTCTCACTTGGCCCTTGTTCAGCTGAGCATCCTTTCCTGAGCAGAGGTGCAGCACCTGCAAAAGGGATGCACCAGGAACACCCCAATAACTCTTCCAAGTACTTTCAAAATTCACTGCCCCAGGGAAGGTGGACTGCAGACAGACCCATTCTCTATATAATTTTACTTGATCAAACATTTTCTCCTGAGCTCCCAATAGGAGTAAGAAAAAACACAAAAGACATCATAACACTTTTCTTCAAGTCTTCCTAGAATTCAAAGGACTGTCTCTAGCCTCCACTGCCCAGCTCATTCTTGGACTACAGCACCCTACAGCTTTAAAATGTGAATGCACAACCCCAGCATAATAAAACAAAACCCACATATAACATTAATCAGGAAGCATGAAAAATTAATTCCCATTATTTAATATGATTTTTTTTAAAAATGAGAGAAAAGGAAACAGACACAACAGCTTGGCAATAAGGCTTTAACCAGTCCATAGAATTACATGCATCTCATTTGTTTCTATTTTTCTTCATGAAGGAAAATTTGATAAATATGTTTCTTATGCTTCTTAATTTTATAATGTCTGCACTGTGCAAGAGAACGTATCACCATCATTTCAATATAAGTGTATCTTTCTCCCGCATAGTATGATACAAACTTTTCAGAAGTTTAGAATAACTGCCAAAACCTCTCCTAGTAGCCAGAAAGCAAATCAGACAGAAAACTTTGCAAAGGTGATGTACCACAAAGTTTTGGGCTTAACTCCTAAATGAAGCTAAGTGCGATCAGCTTCTCAATTTTAAGCCAATTTGAGCCTAACTGCTAAGTGCAGACACAGTCATGCAGAAAATCGCAGTGCACAAGGGAGCAGGTCGTTAAGACCCACTGTAAAGCAAGTGTCTCCATTTTTCCGTGAATGCTGGAGAATTTCACCCTCCCACTACCCAGAGCCCACCCATTTAAGTACTGGTAATAAGATACCGGTTGAATCTTCCTTTGTCTTTTGCCCCCAGTGCAGGCTAATGTTACCATACTTTTAAAAGAAACTGGAGCCCAGAGGGGGCAGGGACGAAGGTGACAAAGGCTTCAGTGCAAATAAGTGTGCAGACAGCAAATTAATAAGGAAAAGGGCCTGACTTTTTTAAAGTCATACACAATAGCATAGGAAGAGCAGAAGAGGAGTTACCTGGGAGGCTTAAGAACTGCAAGTGGATTTAGTCTAGTACACGAGGTTAGCATGGGGGAAGCTTTCTTATTGCTTCAGTAGCCAAGAGGAAATCCCAAATCTGATTTTCTACACTCCTATCAATTGGGTTTCTGTCTGTATTTCTGTAGATGTCCAGCATTCAACTAACTCATCC
The DNA here is from genome assembly GCA_033628505.1 of Tringa tobata. Classification (NCBI taxonomy): domain Eukaryota; kingdom Metazoa; phylum Chordata; class Aves; order Charadriiformes; family Scolopacidae; genus Tringa; species Tringa tobata. The sequence goes on along the minus strand of JAHREE010000305.1, from coordinate 665,687 downwards.
TTCATTCATTCATTCATTCAGACTGATGTCACTGAGACATTTCTTACATTATTATTACACCGAACAAACTAAAGACAGGCACGCTCCAATTCAAAAATATTCCCTAATAAGATCCCTGACTATTCAGACTGATAGTTGTAACTATGGGGGTCATGACAGAACACCGTGTCACTGCAAACTTGTGTGGGAGAAGAGCTCCTGATTTTTTAATTCAGGAAGGAAGCAGACTTACCTTACAGACTCTGACAGAGATTAGATCCCGCTGTGAGCAGTCTCCATGAAATAAATATGATGTTAAAGTCAGCTTTCGGCTTCTGACTTTGTTGCCGTCCTGTCAAAACTCAGAGAAGTTGCGTTGTCTGATTTTGCGCGTGAGTGTGTGGAAGACAGAAGCGTTTGACAGTAAGGCAAACTGGTCAGATCAGCCAGATTCTGCTGGGTTTATATAGCTGAGCTGCAAATCCTGATCCTTGGCTCATTCCACTGTAATAGGACGCCTGAAGGCATTTTTTTTCAGTTTTGCTTTAAAGGAACAGCCTCTCTCTTTGGCTTGGCTTCTGAAAGACACACACACACACTCACATACACACACTGTCATACACAGGCACACACACACAAAAAGAATTTGCATGCAATTTATGGCTAAAGAAGGAAACCCCTGAACCATTAAAAAAGAAAGTCAGCTCAGGGCAAATGACTCAGAAAGCAGAATATTTTCCTTACAGCATCAGCAGAGTACACTATCAGAATTTAAAATCCCCTCACCCCCAGTACTTTAACATTGCGAAAGAGTAGCAAACTTAAATAAAATCAGAGGAATAACAGGCAGGATTTCAATTCCAGAAAATCCTACAGAACATAATGAGTCTAATGTGCAGCCGGCGTAAATTGACCCCACTCCACTGGAATCAACTAAAAAATTCAAAATTTACACAAGCTGAGGATCTGGCAAATCCCCATGTTTTCAACCCTATGATCTCCTTTGCATCTTTTTGCACTCCTTCAGCTCCCTTAAGAGCTCTAGGGTAAGGACTGGAGAAATCAAGAGAAAAGTCCCAGGAGCAGAGTCCTAGCCTGATTCTTTGTTAAAAAAATAAAAAAGATACTTTTTTTTTTAAAAAAAGGAGATAAAAGCCCAAAGAGAATGACACAGGAGGGATTCCCTTTCTTCTCAGATCTGATAAAAAGAGATTACGTGGTGCAGTGTGTGTGTGTGTGTGTAAAGATAATCCAGCCACTTTTGTGAGGCTTGTGGTTTCTCAGTCACAGCATTCTCCCTGCTTCCCATCCCAGAGCTATCAGTAACACACAGAGCACTCATCTGGGACCTTTCCAGGGGTGTTTGTTGTCTCTGACTACCCTTGAACCTCAGCCTTGTGGCAAAAAGTAAAGGTCACAGTCAAAAGATTCTAATTAACACCGACCTCCCTCCTACCTGAATACTAAAAATTTGCCTCTCCATTGTCTATACCCCAGCCCACTGTTCGTTTATTTTTCATTTGTGTTTCTTTTTTCTTTTCTTTCTTTTTGTGGGGGAGAAAGGAAGATTAGTCTGTAACTTTCAGGTCTATCTTCTAGCATAAAGGATGAAATCACTTTTCTGTGTGATTATTCAAAAGCAAGATTTATCCAAACACCTCTGAAGACAATGAAAACAAAACCCACTACTCACTGATTTCAAGAAGCTGTGGGACAGCCCAGTAGGAAAGTAGTGGGATCCTACTCAGGAAAAGGATGCTTATAAGGATAAAAATTGATGGCCTGGGCCTTTCTGATCATGTTTGCTTCTGACTGTCTCTCCTCCCAACTGGCCTTTCCCGGGATCTGTAGATTCACACGTCACCTTCAGGACTTTTTCCTTTTTGCTGCTTCACGAGCACAGGGCTACCAGGAAGATTTGGCCCATCCTACACATTTAGGAAAGGATGGGAGGATTCCCATCCCTGACATGCTGAATACCCATTTTAGAATCATTATTTTTGGAGGCTATAAAAAGTAGAGTTCTTTTGCTCACAGAAATACTTAAATTTTCTTTGCTGTGGCTTTCATACATAACATTGGCCCCATGTGTGTATTCTCTTCTGTCTAATAATATCACTGAGTTCATGGCAAGCACCCTTCCTCAGCACATGGCACAGATTTTAGTCATTTCCAAATAGCTGCTGATGAAAAATCAAGGAAAAGAAAAAAAAAAAAACAACACAAAAACCCAAAACCCTTGCAGAAGCCTTTAAAAATTACTTTGCCAACTAACACGTTATGCTTCTACAACCAATCATAGAAATGCTTAAAAAACACTGAGATCAAAATTTCAGTGAAATCAGTAATGTATCTATATCAGCCATTTATGAACACTCATTTCCAATTTCTGTGTTAATTTTTTGACATGCTGTGTTTCATAGCAGTCATTCCCTAAAAAAACCTGACACTTCATCAGAGAGAGGGTCAGAAATGTTGACTAATCCCTGGTAAAGGCATCAGACCCTCTTCGATCGCCTGTTTCTTAAAAGTAAATCTTGTTCTGGGCATCTCCACCAATCTCAAAGGCAATGAGGTTACTGTATACAGCCACTAGGAAGTCTCTAATTTTTGTGTGTAATTCTTCTCAATATTCTCATGATGGTCCTGCTACCAGCCTACATTATAAATGGGGGAGAGCTAGAGTCCTGTGAAATTCAATTAAAAGGTGAACTGAATGCCAAAAACTGCATGTGAGCTGTAACCTAATTTTTCCAATAAAATCTGATGGGGACTCTGAAAAATATTGTTTGCCATACAATGAACCATTTCACAGACATTTGCTATACACTATTTCATTATCCACACCCACAAGTCTAAACAAGATAGTTAAAGCTTGTGTGTAAACTGCAGAAAACAACTTGCAGGATTTGTTTAGGGAGCATTTGCTAATAACTAGCTTTCCTGCCAACAGTTGTGGAATCAAAATTTAAACTAAATTTTTCCCCAATAATTCTCCGCCCACTTCCCCAACTTCAAAAACTATGCCATGTGACATGAGTTTCAGGTAAGAGTTCAGGCCTGTTCTTGTTTTATCTTTTTGGCTCACTCATCCTTAATCATACTCTGTTGCAAACATGGAAAGATACACTGAGTCAGAAGCAAATGATAACATGAAGGAACAGGGAAAATGCATTTTAATCAGAAAGATAGCTTTAGGTTGTGATCTCTACACACGCAGGACAAACTGAATTCTGTGCCCTGTGGTATCCTCTTTCATTAGATAAATGTTGATCACAATTGATTTTTTTTTAAATGAAAGGAACAGGGAGAAATGAAATGAACACTGAACATCATACTCTCGAGTTTATTGCTGTGGTTTTACGCACTTCAAAGCTCGTATTAGGGATGAAATTCAAACACGTGGAAGATCATAACAGACAAATCTAGGAATATCTTGAATTTATGAAAGCATAAGAGACCAACTATTTTTTTTTTTTTAATATTAGCGAATTGCAAAAATAATGTGCTATTCTTGCAATCTCACTGAAACTTTCGCTCTTGGGCTACCATCTTATCTGCTGCTTTTCAGTTCGTTTCCCTCTAATTTGAAGCAAACCATCGTCCCAGTGAATTCACTGCTTCTTACTTGACAACCATTTGCAAACAGACTTTGATTTCTGTGAGAGCATTTATTACTTAGAATCACTCGACACCAATATACAAGAAGCACTTCAACTTATTTCCTCAGAAAACACCTAAACTATTGCTTTAAATAGCAGATATTTGCAGCAATTCATATTGCCTCTACACTAACATCCCTGATGTGATTACTCTCAAACTGAGTAAGGGCTTTCAAACACTACAGAATTTTGATTACAAATGCAGAAACCGAAGGTACAAGTTCAAAACTGCTGTACAGATCAGCGTTACTGAGAACCTCAGTGGGATCAACTGCACATGTAAAGACAGTAAGATTGAGGCCCCCTAATATCAACTAAAATATCAAATATCACACCAAACACTAAACTACAAAGACATACTTGTCATTTTTGGAATTTTTAAGAGATGATCTCCAAAAAGCAAAAGGAAATTTCCTCTATTATTTGAATTTATTCTTATTAGCAGGACATTTCCAAAGGGTTGCATTCATTCTGTAAATGAAGAAATAGGAAGTAGGAGTTTGGGAGCAGACTCACTGGGTTTGTGCATCGCCTGTATGCATAAAACAGTTGTGACAGACACTCTTTTAGCCTTTCTTTAACTGTTCTTTTAAGAGCTAAGTGTGTCTTGGCAGTATTTGCATGACCTGAAAAGACTACAAGCCTAATCGCAAACAAGAAGTAATTGAGCAAATGTTGGTGATTAATAAAGTTATTTCAAACTCTCCTATCACATTAGTGAAAAGAATGCATATGCATGTTAAGGGATACATGAGAGTGGAGCCAGATGACTTTGGTGCTAATGCAAGATCTGTCATGGGCTGAAAAGATCACCTTGATCATCTCTTATCCTGACCTATAAAATAAATGTCCTTTGCAAGGTGTACATCAACACACTGATAATATACACTAGACAATAATTTGTTGTTCATGATATCACAGACATTTACAAAGATAATCTAGATAGCACAATGCAAAATTCACTCAAGAAAAATCAAAGCTTCACTAAAAAAAATATATATTAAAAAGGACTAAATAGACAACAGTATCTATGCCAGTACATCAATATTTTTCATCCAAACTGCTGGTGGCAGAGTCTGTAACACAGAGTGACTTCTAATGTTCATAAATATCTTTATCTTTTATTATATTTGCAATAGGCTTTATTAGAAGTTTATGAGACAAAATGTGGCTTTCACTATGTATCAAGGTAGGAAAACTACACCAAATTGCTGAGGACTGAGTGAGAAGTGGAGCTCACTATGTGGGATGGCGTAAAGCGTTTATCAGCATGTTAGCATTACTCATAAGTGGTTAAAACACAAATGACACAGGGAAAATAACTCCACTGCTGTAAAAGTTTTCTACCACACCAATTTGTATCCTCTAAATGCTTGACTTCATAAAAATACTTAAGCACAAGCTTCCATCCATCCTTAAATATTTACGTGCACCTTACTGTAATCATGTTTTTAAGATTATTGATGTCAAAATTAGAGCTAATCATGTTAAATACATCCTTAAATGTCTTGGAGGAACAGCTTCCCCACTGAAGCTTAAGTAACAAAAAAAGCAAAAGTCTGTAGTGCTTATTATACAAAACACGTTCATATATAACAATAGCCATTATCCATATATGTCCTACAGTAATGAGAATTCCCAACGCTAAGAAAGACTGAAGGGTAGATAATTACACAGCAGAAATAGATGTAAGCATACCTGAGTACCCTGTTGTTAAAAAACACGATGCAATTTCACCTGAGTACCATCACAAGGGGGTTGGCCTGGGAGGAAAGCAGCCTACATCACCCACAGGATCGCTCTACATAAACACTCCCTTAGGTAGAGATAGGGGCATCTAATGAACATGGCAGTTGAAGGATGCAGCTCTCCACAGAGTGATAGGAATGTTTCCTTGGTCATTACCTTGGTGTATCGAGTATGGTTTGTTTAATAATAATCTGGTTTAATTTTCAGTAGGAATTGGATGGCACTTGCTACCCAAACGTCCGCATTTATGCCACATCAACTTCTCCCATATACCACCTCCAAACCCCAGCAAAAAAACTGTGGACTTTCCATAATCTTTGATGCCCTCTCGGGACTAAGTGGTGGCCCTGAAGGGCCCTGCAGTAAAATGTGCCTGAAAGAAGCAATGCCCCAACAGAGATGTTGCTCCCAAAAAATGTGTTCAGTCACTGAGACATGTCAACTGATCACCAGAAACGAACCACTCAGCTGGCGTAAGCACAAGACTGCTCCTCTGCAAAAACATACACCTGTTACATAGACATATCTTTGTTCACTGCTATTAAATATAAAATCGACTTTCTTAGGAAAAAGGAGAATGAAGATTTAACAAGAAGGTCCTCTGGTAGCTATTTCCTCAAATGATTCTAATTACTATGAACCACGCTGTGCTGTAAATATAAGACAGAGAAATGGTTTCATGAATTTAAGCAATATTTACCCCCAACTGCACATTTCATCCAAAAATGTCAAAGCAGTTACACAGAAAAAGAATGAGATGGGACCTTAAAGGTAACACAGTCTTTCCCAGGGGAAAATAAGCTATACCAAACCCAGTACTGCCTCGTAAAACAAGCTTGGCAAAGAGCATAGCGCTTTTTTTGAGTGGGAACTACACCAAAATTAAAAATGATGGCAGTAGCAGAATGAAAAACCAAATAATACAAAGTTCAAGACTTTCTAATACCCAGCCAGAAGCCTACATGACAAATTTGACATTTTTCAGTTATCCACACCCAAATACACAACTCCCTGGTTCTGTTACAATTCCTGCCTTAGAATGAAGGCCTCTATTTTAAGGAAAACAGTGAAAAACTCTTTTCTAAGAAAAAAAGATTACAGCTCAGTTTAAGTCACTCATGCTTCAGGCAATGCTGTCAATTAGTCTAAAAGCCGTACCTGGCCTGGTTAACATGTAACTCACAACAACTGTACACATGCAACCACCCCAACAAAAAAAGAGAAATTTTACAAGGATTTGGATCCATTGAGTTGAAGGTGGTGGATTTGATAATCACCATGCAGTGATTAAGTTTTGCTAATTGGAGACAAGACCCACTGGCTGTCAAGGTAATCATGTCCAACCTTTAAAGCAGAAAGCTGGTCACAATGGCTGTCTTAATCCTAAAGCAGAAGCCTGACACAGGAAGATACTGTAGAAAAATGTGGCAGAACCTCCTGGAAATAAAATAAATCTGCTGTTTAGCCACACAGAGAAATAAGCATTTATGATAGATATACCAATCAATATTCTATCAATAGCATCCATAAAAGATCTAACCAAGGACAAGCAGACACACTGTGTCCATCTTGCACAGTTTGACTGGCTTTTACAAAGACAGTCCTGATCCACTGGCCTATAACAGAGCGGAAAAAAAACCCATTTGTAAGTTACATTCAAAGCACCCCAATAAGAGAGGAAGAGACCTGTCTGTCTGTCCTTTGAGACACACAAACCTCGGAGAGAAGCTGTCTGTCCAAGTACTAGAAATCTCAAGCTGTGGTTAAGCAGACACAAAGCGTCCACAAACAACTGAAAACTACCCATTTGTGCTGGCCCTAGACACTTATGTGTCTAGTCTTCAAAGCATATCCTAAAATTGTTTTAAACTAATAAATCATGGTGACAGATTAGCAAATAGGGATATTTAACCTCTCCATCTGGCTTTTGGGCATGAGCAGCAGATGAAGTCATTACAGAAAGTCAGGAATGTTGCTGATGGAGAACCAATCATTTGCTTTGTAATTCTCAGCCTCTGCAATCAGCTGGAGAGGTGGAAGATTCACTGAAATAGTAGAGACATAAGCCAGAGAGCTTATGTTACCTGCACAGCATCTGGACAGACCAGTGGAGAATTTTAGTGTGAGAGTTGGAATTAATCTGCTCATTTTCAAGGAAGAACTCACTCTGGATGTTGAGCCTTAGGTTCAAGAGCAATATCCCAGGAGCAGAGGGGAGGGGGACATGGTATGTACGATAGACACATATCCTTGAAATATAATTCTGGCTCCAATGAGTACTAACAAAGAGGTTTCTTACAGCTACATTTGTCTAATTATTGCCTCATTTCTTGCTAATGTAACAAGAAACATGGCCAAGGAAAAGTAGACTTGTGAGAATTTCAACTTGACTCCCCAGCTCCAATCGTGCTGATTTTTACTCAGTGCTAATTTTACTCAGTTTTTTACTAAGTGCTAATTAGTGTCTCTCTCACCTGATTTTTCTCAGAATTGCCCCCTGACCTGCTAGGACATCATATCCAAGTTGTCAAAGACCAGCAAGGACCAGCTGCATGAGTAATACCACAAAACTCCCGAGAGTCCTCACAAACGTCCTGCCTGATCTAGTTGTTCATCTCCAGTTTGCATGAAGAGACAGGAGTCCAACCAGCCTGATTCCCAGTGCTGCCCATTTTACCCACAATATCTGTGGACACAGCAAAGGAATGGGAAAAGGGAGAGGTGATGCTGGCTCTTCACAGAGCTCCGATCCCATTTATTTGGCAGTGAGGGGGAACACAAGCTCTTTCTGCTCTTTCCTTGCGTATGGCTCAACAGACTGCACTGTGTCACTAGTGAGGTCACATCATAAAAGCAGACCAAAGGAGCAGAGGGAGGCCTTTCTTCCTTGCCTTTTTCCCAGCATTTCCGGTAGGAGCCCATACACCTCTCCTCATATCCTGCATTTGGCTGCTTCTGGGACCAGAGGGAAACCTCAAAGCAGATGGGATTTAGCTTACTTACATTCTCTATAGCTAACTCAGATTTTATTAAACACAGCTGTAATCCCAGACTTCTTCAAATGGGTTAGCTCACTTCTTACATTGCTTCTGTATCTCTAGAAATCCAGGTTTAGCAATTAAAAAAAAAAAAAAGACAGGCTGAATTCATCAGAAGCATCCAAGTCATGAATTCAAACCAAAAAACTGCTAGCTTGCAATTGAGCCCTGACCGATCTTTTCTTAGTTCATCACATCTTTAATAGGGCAGCGTAGTTTACCCTAGGCCTAGGCTGAGCCCAGAGTCCATGAGAGTCCACAGCAGAAGCAAAAGATATGCTAGAGCGAGACAGGATAATGCATAACTGACTGCTCCCTATACCAAATGCCTTCCCTGCATTCTCTAAAACCCAGGAGCCCTGTGTTATCTCCTCATAAATTTGGGGCTCTCTTAACATCATTAACAGAACAGCAAATTCAGTTTAAGCCTTCTCTCTTGCTCATAACCATGTTTCTTAGCTCCGATTTTAGATTATCTCCCTTTCAGAGCTAGCAAACAAAGCAAAACTTTCGCAGCAGAATAATCCAAATCATTTCATGTTGAAATAAGGTTGCTTTCAACGCATTTATATGACAGCACCATAACAGAAATTACATATGCTGCTTTTAATCTGAATACAATTCTTTTATCCCTATACTTTTGGAGTGCACATTGTATGACAGTTGTGCAAATACTCCTCCAAAACTTCATTTATGAAATTGCAGTTAATTGAATGCACAAGTTCAATTCACAAGTGGATGGACATTTCATTTTTTTGCACTACCAGTATCAATAATTTAATAGTATCTATATTTTCAAAACAATCGAGACAGAGCAGAAAAGTCTTGCTGCTGTGTGCAGGGGTAAATTCAATTTTTTATTTATCCCAAACAGATGGCAGTTGCTGTCTAAAATAAGGAACACACAGAAGCACAAAACTAAAATGAGGATCTAACCAAGGAAAAAAGAAAAAAAGTTCCTGCTGTAGGTTTCTGTTTTAATCTGTCATCTCCAGGACAGCCCTGACTTTGTTAGAGTGCAGTTAGACTTCTCTCATCTGAAGTGATTTTTAGGGCAAACATTTGCATTATGAGAGTTTTTTTTCCCTACTGTTATTTTAAACTGCATTTATTCTGGCCAAAGCAGTACCTCCCACAAGGCTGAATTCTGAAACTGATGCCTGCAGAACAGAGAGAGGACTCAGAACCTATATAGGTATCAAATTCCAAATATTTTATTTCTTCTTTAAAAGCTTTTTACAGACACCATTATGCAATGAGGATTAGAAGTTCTCATGTAACAGCCAGTGCTTTAGTATCCCAAAACGATCATGTCCAAGATTGCTCATTACAGTTAGGAAGTGATTCCATTTTGTAAAGCCAACAAAAGATACTCCGTGTCATGAATTCCAGTCAATTATGACCAAATTCAGCCCATGTCCTCCTGCTGTAGTTTTCCACAACCTCAACATGGTAACTGCTACACAGTAAAGTTTGTATCTCACTACCTGTTGCTAAATAAATGTAAAATATAAGAAAAGAGCAGTGTGGTGGGAAACTCAGAATTCAACACATCAAGCATCTTGGATTTCAGCTTGACATTTGGCCAAGGTTCAGAAGCACTTATGGACTTTACACATATTTCTCTGATAGTATTATGACTCCCTTTTTTCTTCACTCTTTTTTTTTTTCCCTGCTGTCTACATTACTAGTGTCTGTTCCCAATTTGCTGCGTAATGAAGTGACACAGACCTTAGGAACGTCCCCTGGAACAAACTACCAACCCCCACCGCCTACTGCGTCGGGGAGACTCGTGGCTCTGACTTCATGGCACCCGGGACTAACAATCACAGAGCTACTGCAGCAGCCCTGGCAGGAACAAAAAAAGCAACCAGACTCTATAAGTCTGCCCAGTTCTGAGGGGGAAGTGAGTGAGGACAGATTTTCCATTCTATAGCCAGAGGCCCATCTTACGGGAAATTTCAGTCAGTAAAAGCAAAATGTTACTGGAATGTTGCCTTCTTGTGCTTGCATGGAATTTTTTATTATTATTAAATTTGGAAAAACAGGTGTGAAAAATTCATCTCTTTCCCCACAGGCCTTGTTCAGATGTTGCAGATTGCATGGGCTCTGCGAGATGCAAGAGGGCTTCTGTCTGGCAGTGTTACCTGCAGACAGATACCTGGTTCTAATTAGCTGCGGGTGTTCCCCCACCTGCCCACCCCAAGGCAAGCGAGGAGGAAAGCATCTGGCAATAACAATGACATTGTCTGCTGAAACAAGCTGCCAAATAACTTCCTTTGCATTCAGAGTATCCCATAAGGTAGCCGAAGAAGCAAGTTGGAGCATCTCCGTGCTGAGCAGCCACAACACAAATAAACTGTCCTCTGCAGGTAGAGGATGCTCAGCCCCCACTGAGAGACTTCCGTGAAATGCCACTGAGCCCCCATTAAAACACCAACTGCTCTTCCTTTAGGGGAGACAGCACAGAAAGGTTTCATGGACCCAGGGAATATCTTTCCTGTTTGTGCCACCTCTCCATCCACGAGACAGGGCTGTAAGGGGGATGTTAACCCTTGCTGCCTTGACCCTCCCACTAGCACAGAGCCCCCTACAATCAATGTGAATGCAACAGGAATCATTTCAATACTCACATTTCGGTGGCTTACTAGGCATTTCTAACCAGTTGAGAACATGAGCAGGTATAAGCAAGTCTATGTCCTATTTAGCAGAGGTGTCAGAATGCTGAAAAACATTAAGGTAAGAAGACCCTCTGAGCAGGCACCCAGACACCAAGAGCAAGAGAACCAGGGAGAAATGCCCTTTTTATTCTATGAGGCTCTCTGTTACAAGGCACATATGTTTAAAGATACATTACAATTAAGGAAGCACAGCACAATAGACTTCACTCCTTTCAGCAGCTGGCTCAGACAGCAGAGACAAGGATACAGGAGGTCTCAGGTTCAGGAGAAAAAAAAAAAGTATGGAGAGAATAACAAGCAATGCCTCAGTAAAACAATTTGGACACTTGAGGAAGTTATTAAGATATAATCTTGGAAGTGACTCTTGGCACCTGTGCCTGTTCCAACACTGCGGTATATATTAATAAATTAACCCTCAGTAAAAGAGGAAAAAATTATTTTACATTATTACAGCTACTGACAGACAAAAGCAAACAGCCCAGTAATGAGGGCAAGAAATACAGAAAATGTTCTGAGTTTTCCAACTTAACTGGTGTCCTTTCCAGAAGCTGACTGCAAAGAATACAGTCGGTGTAAGAGCTATATTGAGGGGAACAACACACAACAGCCACCTTTCAGATTTTCTCTTCTGAAGGCACTTCATGGAATTAATACTTCTTGTACTGTGTATAAAAAAACAAACCAAAATAACAAAAACTCTTGTGTATAGAAGACTCAGATGAGTATAAGCCATGGAATTTGCTTGCAGAGGCCTGACAGTCCCTGTGCACAGCATTTTCTGGGGTCAAATCCAGCCCCCCTGCCTTGTGGCTGCTTTCCAGCCTGGTCCACAACAGGACTTGCTGGGCTCTCTCCTCCCATCACCAGCAAAGAGCTGCCCTGGTCTCAGCACAGGGTGGTGGTGCTTCAGGCGTATACACATGTATGTATGTATGTATATACCTCTTTATTCTGCACAGAGACATCTGCTCTTCCCTTTCCCTTTTTGCTTTTAGTCCTTTACTGATGTTTCATTTAAGTGCAATACACTTTGCCAAGGGGAGAATGTATGAGATGCACTTCTTGCAATAGGAATTTTCTCTCTTTATCTGATAGTCAGACCTTTTCTCAAGGCAGCACTGAAAGAGAGCTATTTGTTCCATAATTAACCATTTCAGAGACAAGTTACTGGACTGCCTGGACTGCTGTCTAGACCTGGTCTGGCAATTCCCATTTTCCTACAGTCTAGTGGAATTGCTCATGTATCATATATATTTTATTTCTTTTTTTAACCATGAAATTAAATCTCTTACCTCATTAAAGAAGAATCTGATGAAAGGCAATTCTATTTCAGACTGAGTTGATATATTTACCACAATAGCATAGAACTGCCTGACCTGTGGATTTAATGTGGGAGCCTAAAATATTTTAACTAGGCAGGAAGAGGTTGAGAGGAAGGAGAGTACTCGGGAACAAATTCTGCTCTTAAAGGGGTGTAAATCCAAAATAGTTTCCTCCCCAAAAATGACATTACTTTAGGTTTTGATCGGTGTAAATGAGCTTACCTCCTCTAAATGACAGGTCAAAAGTTTGATGTTCCAGCCTGGAGGAGAGGAAGCGGTTAATGTTTCACCGCACCGTAAAAAGCCAACTATGTCAATAGACTATATTCCACCTGGAGAAAGAAAGTTTCTAAATGTGGTCAAATCTGACATCAGAAATGCATAGGTGCAGCCTCTTATGTAGTATCAGGAAACATAAGGCGAGACGTATATATGTCAATGGAATATTTTTTTTACCTCGAGAATATGAATAATGTGATCATTGAAAAGGTGGCTCAGGGACCCTCATGACGCGGGGTGTGCAAATCTCAAATTCCTTCCCAGGTTAATAGGTCTATTTGGAGAAAACATCAACAACCTGGACGCTGCTACAAAGCTTTCTCCAAATGCCCCCATGTCAATTTGGTTTGGAAATTAAGCTGAGCACAGCGTGAGACCCAGCTCTCCTCAGAGAGCTATGGGACTTGCTAGGCATAATTTGAATGGTTTCTTTTGCTCACTAAATGCAAATTGCACTGGAGGTTTTGAGGACTTAATAAAAATGACTATAATTTATTTAGTTTTCCAAGAAGCTCATTGATAAAAATTCCTGATCACAGACCCATCCTGAAGCCAACTGTAACAAGTGGGCAAATCCAACAATTTCCATTCTCCAGATAAAGTGGTCAAAGGATGTGAAATGACACCACCTATGCCATGCCAGTCTGAGACCATGTACACCACCACGTCAGAAAGGCTCTTGGCTCTTACTACAACTTTCCAGTCCTGTATAATCATGAAGTATTGTATTGTGACTTAACGAGCTGTCACTCTCACCAGATCACGACAGGTATTTGCAAGACAGACAACTACAGAAATGATGTTTACTGGGAGCAAAGGCCTACATTCAAAATGGCAACATTAAGGAGAGAAGAAGGCCTTTTCTTATCCTCAGGACTCACAGCACACCCAGCAACCCCCGGAGCCTTATGCCCAGGATAAGCCTGTCCAGCACACACAACTGACGCTAGACTGCTGCCAAAATCTCTTTGGAGAAACATCCTACCTCATTCATTTTACACTCTGTACAGTCAAAATCCTTTCATTTCTCATAGCTGCAGTGGAAATGACAGGTAGAGGAGCAGGCCCTCCGTACCTTCTGTTCCATCAGTGAAGCCTTCTGTTCCACCCTGAAGCCATATGTCTCCTCATTCAACCTGAATTCAGGATCCAGGGGAAGGCTCAGAAACAGCTTGTAAAGATGTTTTCTCCTGTTTGATAAACTACCCCTGTATCACATACAGCTCTTTTAAAAAACATGCAACTTGGTTTTGTTATCTAGACAAGCTGCGATTTAAAAATTGTAAAAGTAGCTTACACCAACTAGATGGCAAAGGGAGCAATGAATGTGAAGGCGTGGAAAATGAATTTGACTATTTGTATCAGGTTGCCTTGCAACATAGATGTCACTGAAAGTGTGTTTGAGATTCCCAGGGGAGTTTAGAGCACTGCTGGGGTCCTACCACCAGAACCAGGGAGTTTATATGCATATAGTTGAGCCGAGGTTAAACTACTGTCATACCACTGGCCTGCAGTGCAGACATACCCCAAGGCTCCATATAAGCGTCTGGCTCTTTCAAACAGAAAGTAAAAGATGAAGATACTTGCCAAATACCAGAAACTCACAGAAAATTAAATCTTTTCTGGAGTGACTTTCGGCCTGTGCTTTCCCCTTTTGCCAGGGTTTCAGGCTGCACATGAGCCAGATGCTACCCAGGGCTCTGCCTGGGTCTCTTCAAAGGGCAGCTCTCACTGACCACACAGCCTTGTCTGAGATTCCTCAACAAAGACAACTGGGGATCTTCCATTTCCCATGATCATTCCTGTCCAGCTGCAGTGATCTCCCTTGAGTTACTGAGCACTTTCAAATACACTTTAAGCAGAAAGGAACACGGCAGCCGAGTTGGGGACTGCTAATAAATATGCATCTTGTAAAAGACGTGCACAGATTTGCAAACCCCATTCCTTTATATCATTTAAGAGAAGAGTGTAAATAAAGTAGCATAATTTTGCTAAGAATCTTTGCAAATTTTTCCACAACAAAGACTGGGAAATTCTGTATTAACAGTCACCGAGTTCTTTTGAGATCTGTAATCTTCTTTATAGAGGCTACAGGTTAGCCCTGCCCTAGACTAACAATGATCTTCAGCTTTGGAGCTGTATGGTCTCCTCTGAAGAAGCCACTGTTCGCACAGATGTATTCTTGGGATGCACCTGCACAGGTGTAGGTGCACCTTGCTATATTGCTTTTACCTTCGTGACACAGGTAACGGCTGGAATATGGAGGTGACAGTGGGAGATAACTGAAGTTAGCTTTAAGAGTCTACTGGAGACTGCAGGTATATAATGTGGCATCTCCCCGTACTAAAATCTGTCATGTACACGTATTTTAATAGTCCTTACTATTCACGCCACCCAGTTTGAAGCTTACTTGGAAGTTATGCCCACATGTAGTACACAAATAGCTCTTTGTTTTGCTGGCAATATGTGAGGACAGAGCAGACAAGTGGACTCAGAATGAGTTCAACACAGGCTCCTGTCAAAGCAGCTGGAAAAATCCCCAAAGTTATGTCATGAACGACATCCATAAGCTCTCTAACTACAGAGTCTTCATGAACTTGTAACACAAGATAACAGAAATAGCACAATCATTTAAGTGGCTAATGATCACCCTTTAATGACTCCCTGAAGTTTCAAAAGCACTTGATAAACATGGCTTTGACGCCCATTCATGCTGTCTGGCCAACACTTACTACAAGCCAGTTTTGGGCAGACAATCTTGAACCATCTTCAATTCAGGGTTCCCTCGCAATAAGGAAGAGGGATGCAAGAACCCTTTTAATTGTGCTTACAACCTGTGAGCTCCAAAGTAGGAAAAATCCTGGAGGTGTATTGCTCAATGTCATTGAGTTAAGCGCAGGAAGCAAACTGATGCCATCAAAGGTATCAAGTCTATTTTTTGGAGATATTTGGATGAAAAGGCTATGTGGGGAACTGATTTCATTTCGTTAGAATCCCAGCCATAAACAGATTAGCAAATTATTGTGACAGGCAGTAAGCCTTTCGTGAGAATGTTTACCACTGAGTTCCACAGGCCAGGATCCGGCCAAGCCCGTCATCTTGAAACATGACCAATGAGTAGAGAATTCCAGCAATCACATGCTGCTGAGGAAGGTGAGGGAAGGCTAGCTGGAAGCTAGGAGATGAGTGTAGAAAAGGTGGCGGGGGCGGTGGGGGGAGATGACATTCTTTCCTGACTCTCACTCCAAGAATCAAGTTTGGGTGCCAGAGGACAGCAAGCCAAAGAGCTAAACACATCTGGTTTTGCAGAGGTGTCAGCCAGAAGAGTCCGACAAATGGATCTGTGCCTGCAAAGCAGGTCCCTAAGGTNTGTCAGCCAGAAGAGTCCGACAAATGGATCTGTGCCTGCAAAGCAGGTCCCTAAGGTATCAGGCTAGAACTGTGCAAGTGAAGATGTTTGGTTTGAGCTTTATCTATTTCAGATGCATGTTTTTTTCCTTCAATAAGATAATCAAAGTATTAGCGTAATGCAGTGAAGGATGGGAATATTTATATAGATGGTCCCATAAAGGAGAAAGAATAAGTATTCCACAATACAGATCCCGTTCTTCCCAGTATAGCAAATCACAATGAAATCCTTTCTGGAATAAAGTAGGACTAAGCTTGGGAGTTGAACCTGAAAAGCAATGAATTGTACATTAGGTACTATTCTTTGCCACTCCAAAATCCTCTACCTGACACCCACACTGCATTTTGTATAGATACAGAGAGAAAAGAAAAATGAAGGCCAAAGGAGATAGATAAGGTTACAGAGAGTGTGACAGAGCCAGAAGCAGCCAGATCTCCTTGCACCCAGGAGGATGCCTCAGCCAAACCAAATCCTTCATCACTTCGCAAGTCTGCAGTGGAATGTGTAGCTTCTGGGCAAGGCAGAACTAGAAGGAAACTTTCTTTGGAATAGACATATCTGGGAAAAAACTGTTTCAGCTTTTCAAAGAGGAAAAAACCCAACAACCCTTTCCCAACCTTAAATTTAAAGGATACTTTTTCCTAATGACTCACGATAACTGTCAGACCCTGGACTTGGAGATACTTACACATTCAGCTGACTATAACCCACATCATGAAATTTCTGTCATTCATGTCATACTGGCTCACTGGGACCCCAAGCACAAAGGAGAATGAAGCTCATGGGTCATTAGAGCCAGTAAGGAACAAACACATCACTGAAGCCAAACTTCAGCCCTCAACAAACCAAAATACTTCCTCTAATATTTTAGCACATTAATATCAATACAGGAATAATTCTTAGCTGGAAACAGGCATCTACAGCTCTGCACAGCTATTTACCCACCTGTCTAGAGCTGCAGAAGGATATCTAAAATCTGGAGAAGAGCAGATCCTTATATAAACTTCACCGGCCCCAGTTCTGCCCCCCTGAGCCTCAGTCATGTTTACCCTTTACATTCTTATTAATGCCGAGTAACAACGCATTCCCTACCAATGATGGCTATGTTCATAAATATTTAGAACTGACTGAATGAAATCATACTTTGTTCCATCCACCCATCTACACTTAAGTGTGTCAGAGAGCCTGAACTATTACACTGCCAAACACAGAGAACTTCATGAAAAATAAAGCAATACAGTTCATCTTTACTCAAATAGAGTTCAGCCAATTTTCATCAGCTGCAGATCTAGTTTTGTATATAGTTTACATTTAGGATCTCATAACACCACTTGTTTCTTTGGTATTCTATGAGGGATCCAGACTACCTGTTTTGTCTACTTTGGTTGCTATGTTTTCTCATGGTTTAGTTGAGAAGTCCCTCCTAAACTTCAGAAGCTTCACACACACAGCCTTACCCACCCTCCTCACACCACTCCCCAAAAGACCTTGGCCTCACTAATCTTTCTGTGTCTGGTAATGGATTGACACTGACACAGAAGATCCCATCCCACACACAAGAATGGCGATAGAATATTTCTGCCATTCCTTCCCAGCCCAGTGCACATCAAATTCAACCCCAGTTATGAACTGCAATGAGTTTCACCCACCCAACAGCTCTCTATCCATTATGAACTGAGAAGACTGATGCTTTCTCCAAATGCACAGTTCAAGTAGAGAACACCAAAAACACTGGATTTTGCTTTTTTGGCCCAGGGCTTTGATTTTTTCCACAGTTTATTTACAGACTGAAGGAACTTTGGGATGGGAAGAAGGCGGCTCTAAATCCATTCTCATTTCATCTTTCTCACAGCAAAAAAACAGGCCTTAGAGCCAAACACTGATCCTACTGCTGTAGCAGTAGGTCAGTTTGTTTTCTTTACAATATTTATTTAGAGACAACGAGGCTTTACCCTTCTCAGTTTTATCCTGTATTTCTAATTGCTAGTAGGACTGGACTGTATTTTTTAATAGAACTATTAGATATAAATAGCCTAATGTAATTTCAACAGCTCTGCAGCGTATCATTAGTTCTAGTTGCTGCTGCTTTGCATTCCTGCACGTCGGACACTGAAATTGTGTTTTAATGAAGGTTTTGGCTTCCTACATTTAACCGCATAGATCCTGAATGTAAATAAAGTTTCGTATTGTTGGTTTCTAGTTTAAAGTGTGATGACACAATGCTCTATTTCACAATATTCAGAGAGTGGGGAAAAAAAAGAGAATTCAAGAAAAGGCCAGGTTCTCAAAAAGATCAAGAGAAGACCAGTGCTGGAATTCATGGAACCAAATATGCTTGTTTGCAAAGAGGAAAGCTTCACCTCAGTATGGGCTACTAGTTTTCATGTGTACATATTCCTTGTCTTCCTTCCTGCCTTGTCTTTCAGATAACAGTAATTCCTTGTTATTCCCTGTAGTGATAACACAGTTTCCTAGGATTTATATAAATGGTCCTTCAGAGGAAGGCATGCTACGTCTTCAGTATTCAGACTTTATAGAGTTTTGGTTAACTCCTCCCTGTTAACTCAAAGGGAAAAATCATTTAAAAAGAAGATATTAAACGTGATCAAAGTTCACATATTAAATGTGATCAAAGTTCAGAAGGATGAGGAAAGACAGTCTTACAATAAATGCCCTGTTACCCCAAAGACATAGACAAATTATTTCATATTCTTTGTGCCTGAGTTTCCTCACGAGAAATCCAATGATACCTATAAGTCCTCTATTTCTTCCAACTTCTCAGGGCAGGAAAAAATCTTACTTTCCAGGTCCTCTGCACATAACACAAGAGATTAAAGCAGGGCCTGGGGTAAAACAAATACCGAGTAAAACCAATGCAAATTTGACCAAGGATGCTCAGTACACTAGCCCAGTCCCAGTTATTATATATAAAGGCTTGAATCAGAATTAAGTTTAGCATCAGAAAGCAAGCATCAACTACATAAAACCAAATTTTCCACAAACCTGGGCTTTAGTGACATATTCACATATGATATTAAAAGCAGGATACTATTGACTGAACATGCAATTCCAGTATATCCCCACAACTGGTATGTTGGAATAGCTCCTCGATATCCAGCTACTGAGAAAAGTATTTATGAAGCATGCGGAGATGGATTAGAAAGGAAAGGAGGAGGAGGGAGCTAACTGACTGGCCTATCACAGTTTCTCCATCACTTTCCTATCCCTATTTGGAGGGAATGGGAGCTTTCCAGATACCCGCATGCGGGAGTGGGTGTACGTCTGAAACTTACGTCAGCAATCTGTGCTCACCCGCTGCCCTGCCAGCCACAGACTCTGCCTGGTGGGAACCGAGTTGCCGTAGGACCTGCTGAGTTTGTTATTTGCACCACAGTGTTTAAAAAACCACTGCAAGGAAACCCAGGGGATATTAAGCAGAGCTGCTCCTTCCCTGTCTAAATGTGTAAACATGAACAAATACGTGGTCTGTCTGGAGAACATCAAAGTCAGGTAACACTTAGCCCAGTGCAACACCCTATAGCTGTGGGGAGACCAAAGTGTGAAAGAGTTCTTGTTTTACATAGCTGCTGCGAAACATCAGGCAGCCTGGGCTTAGAGCATGTGTTGGCTGAGTTTCCACACTCTGAACCTAAGTCCTCCTTCTTCAGGCTGCCTGGAGCCAGATTGTTTCAACCTTTTGTTTGCTTTAAAGTGTCCTTCTGTCCTGCTTTTCTTGAAACATCACACACCCTGCATGCCAGATGCTGCTAATCCAGCACTGCTGACTTGATGCATATTCTGGCCTCGTAGAGAATGAAGGAATCATTTCTTTAATGTCACAGTTTGATATTGTACACAGAACAGAGACAAATGAGGTGGACACGTGATTCTCCCAAACTGTGTGGGTATCCACACAGAAACATCTGCTGCAGTCTCAGCCACAGACACTCCAGCCTCCAAACACGCCAGACTTACTCTTTTCATGTCTCACAGCCCTGCTGTGAATTGCACAGACACAAGAAATCGTGGGGCAGACCTTAATCTCTCCTTACATGACTAATGAGATTGACAACTCATGTGTTTATAGCCTGTTTATATGAGGAAGGGTCTACATGAAAAAAAAAACTCTGCTTAGGTTTATACTTTATAAGGACATCCTATAGTCCAAGTATGCTGCAAATGTGTTTGTATTCGGGGCCAGATACTCTGATACAGCACAGCTGATTTTGGTGAAGTAATGCTGAGTAACAAGCTGGCCTTCTCTCATGAGTTCATCATTTTGATTTGCCCTTGCTATTTTAAAAGACCTGCCTGGGTTTTCCCATACCAGATATGGCCTCCAGGCTGCCCTTTCTCTGTGATGACAGAATAATCTCTAATTGCAAGCCCTTAAGAAAATTCTGTAAGAACATTATGCATCGTTCTTGACCAGCCTTCCCTCACCCAGCTCAGATTCAGAACAACTGGCTCAATGATTCAGCTGCAAAAATGGTCTAGAAGACTATACAGTTTTGTTATTATAACAGAAAACCTGAATCCACACACCACATCTTTCCTCCAGATGGGGAATTCCTTCTCTACAAAGCTCCCTTGAAAGCATTGATTAGCAATTAAAGGAAAACAGTTTCTCCTTTCTCTTATAATCATCTCTAGAAAGAATAATATTTTTTTTTCCCCACAGCAATGGTGGGGTGCTGCATCTAGTAGATATATCTGGAAATCAGTAATATCATTAGTTCCCTGCAGAAGTCCAGACCCCTCTGATAGAAGACTCAGACTATCTGCAAATCCCAGAGGTCCTCAAGCAGCAGAATGGACAGAGCAACCACTTTGACAAACTTTTTTAAAGCTGTTAGAAGAACTGGATCTCCTTCCACTTCATCCCAGCAATATAATAAAATAAGCATAAGTTTCCTTTACCACTTACTCTTCCAGGAGTGAAGAATGCTTTCATCAGGACACAGAGATGAACACTCTTCTTGCAGCTTTTGTATATCTTTCACAGGAGAAGTCAGACCACCAAAATAAACTCACTGAGCAACAACTAATGATCTGTAACCTTGCATGTACAAAGCCCACTTGCCTACCTAACTCCAGGACTTTCTTCTACATCCACTGTCACTTGCTCTCTTCATAGGATGTGCATTGTCACACAGCTGGTGTCATGGAGCCGCCATTAACAAATGCATGGTATTCACATGTGAAAAAACACTTTCTTAAATAAAAGAGCTGTAGGGGAAAGTTCATGTATTCATTAGGGGTCTCACTCTAGGAGAATATATCTGCAAAAAAATCAGCTGAGGATTGGGGTAAGCTGTTCATCCTATTATTTCACTTCATTACCTTTGGCCAAGGCTGGGTTAGTGCCAGTAATGGCTAAGCAGAGGCCCTGCTTCAGGTGTGGCTCTCTTCCCCTCCCCACCCCCAAAAGCTGCAGTCTCATTTTAACATTGGAAAAAACAAAGGAGGTGAAATCAGTTTGGAAAATTAATTCCAGAGGATTTCCTTTTCTAATAGAAGCACAATTCTCTGTGGAGACCTTTGGGAAAGCCATATTTAGTGTAGGAATGGGCAGGGACTTCAAAGATACTGTGCAGATGAAAGACAGAACAAAAACGTTTTAGAGCAGACAAATTATCACAGAGACCTGTGTCTTTCACACAGCCTAAGTGTGAAAATAGAGGGGGAAAAAAACTTCTGAGGGTTTCTGACCCTTCAAACCAACATTTGGTTTCAAGATTCACCCATATCTTTACCATCTTTACTAAAATTTAAATCCTGACTTAAAAGAAACTGAAAATATACACAGGTAAGAACACAGAAACAGTATACTCACAGTCAGAAGAAATACTTATAGCATCTACTAAGGGAAATAAAACCCTCCCCCTCACATATCATAGACTTCATTTGAAGGATAAAGAGACTCAGTGGCTTCTAATACAGCAGAGATGAGAAAGCAGCTCTCCTTAAAAGGGTGACGCAAAGAGATTCAGAAAGCAGGCAAGTTACAGGTGGAAATGCCTCTATGATACCCCAAACCTTGCCACATGATGTGTTGAACTTCAGGTATATGCCTGAAATAAAAACCCTCACTGAAAAAAACACTGCAATCCAAAATCTTCAAATTCATGGACACCAAATGGATTTTAAAATTCAGTGTATTCTTAAGAGTTTTGCTGAATCAGGGCCTATATCATGTAGTTTTAGCAAGTGTAGAGACACAAGCGTAACACCTAACTGTAAGCCATTTGAAATTATTGGATAAAAATGCATCAAAAATGCATTAGTAAAGATTTTCATGTAATCTTACGGTGAAAGTCATCTTCACTAGATCATAGTAGCTCTCTCTTACTATCATTCTGTGCCTGTGAATTCCCTACCATTCTATAAAGATGAACATTTGGTTCTTTTCACTCTCTTTTTGCATATTAAAAAAAGGCTGAAGTTATACAAACAAATCACTTTCCTTGCACAGGAAGAGAATAAAACATCACTGTGTAAACTGAAGAGAAGATTCTCAATTATACTAATGTGCACTTTAGTTCCCTGCCCTGGAGGGAGAGCAAGTGAAATTAATGACTTAAAGACTCCTTATAGCACTAGTTTGGTATGAACAGGTTTTATTTCAAACAAGACACATGACCTCAGTCTTTATCCTGTCTTGTACCTTACCCTTCCAAATACACACTTCACAACTGTCCTGTTTACAAAATATCTGATCAGGATCTGACAATACTTTCAAGTTAAAGGCTGAGGTGGAGTGCAGGGGGAGAAGACGTCCCAAGCAGGATGGATGGTTAAATTCACGAAAATGGAGTTGTATAAACCTCATTTCCATAGGAAAACAGGCTAAAAGTAGAGTCAATAAAGAAGGCGAGGCAGCTTGGAATGCTTTATCTTTTGCTCATTTTCTCCACAGTTGATCTCTTTCAGAGTTAAATCAAGCCATACTATTTTAGTCTTTACCTAATAAAGGGATTTAATGCCTTGTTTCATATAAAGCTTAATCTAAAACTTCCACAGGAAGGTAAATAGCTTGGCAGTGTGGTACAACCATGGCAAAAATACCTTCAATCTCTTGAACAGTACCTGAACCTTCAGATAAACCTGCTAATCAAACACAGCTGCTCAGCAAAGTCTGCACCTCTAACTGCTAGAAAGATCACATTTATCATCACATTGACACTTGTGCCAGGGAGAGAAGCGGTTTCTCAAGTACTCTAAGTGGGTAGTACACAGAGGGGAAAGGGGAGGTTTGTTGCAGAGAGTTTGGAAGTAAGCTACTACCCATTTTGAGCAACAGAAAAGATGGGGCCTGTGGTCTTGGGGGAAAAAAAGTCCACAAAAAACACTGTGAACTATTTAATTTGTTTTTACTCTCCCACAGAAATGACTGTGCTGAACTAACAGTCTATCTACAAGGGCACGTGCAAACAAATTCCATGTCTCCACCTGTAACTCTTGCTGGCAGGGCACAAGCTAGCAATTCTGCAGCTATGACAATCCAGCACTAAACCAAAGCTGATACATCCTTCTCAGCACCACCTGGGGTTTTAATGCTATTTTAACACAGATACAGAGTTCCTTAACCAGAGCTGATGCACATCTGCCAGCTTAGAGCTTCTGCTGTACAAGTATGTGATTGCCTGCTCTTGTCTGTGGAGCCATTATAAGGCTTACCTTAATCCCGTTTGGAAGCAGATGAGCTGAAACTGCATGCAGGCACTCAGAAGAATGTCCATAGGTGGATTTACTGCAAAAAAAAAAATGTAAGAGAATGAACTTTAATGGCAGTAGTTATCCCCTGTAGACAAGTCTTGAGCTACTTTGTTCTCTGCTCTGCCTCAGTAAGGCAGTAATAAATTCCTTTTTCCTTGTGCTGGCTCTGCAGTTGTAGACTAGGTCACACAGCAAAACTTTCAGTAAATCCTTCTGAAGGCATCAAACCCCAGCTACACTAAACTTTGATTAATTTTTCTTTCTCTACACAGCAAATTCCACCACCCACCCCCCGACACACACAGATCCATGACCTAATTCAGTCTCGAAGGATCCAGTAGAAGCACACAGTGAAAAAAAAAACCAATGAACAATCTGGAATTATGGCACTATATCTTTCACACAGGACTTAAGCCATTTCATCCTTGATATGTTATTGTTACTCCCGACAGCTCTCTGCATGTGATTTGTGGCACGCGGCAATGACACAGGGCATGATTGTTGGAAATGTTGTAGCAACAACTTAACAAATTCCTGTTAAGAGAGATCAAGGCAACATGACATTTGCAGAGAGCAGGATTAAGTTGCTTTTGTGTGATGCTCCAGAAGGCTTAGGAGCTCTTGACAATTGTTTGGAAGAGAGTGAGTTTTTTTTCTCTCCTTAGGAACAGATTCTTAAAGAATAAAGTGTGTTATCTACTCGTACGAAAACCAGTCAGGCAGAAACATCGTTGACATGATGGAATTCACAATGAAGGAGACAGTAATGGGAAGCAGACACAAATGTTTTCTGATTCAGGAGGCCAATCCAGACCAGCAAAGTGGGTACGTTTGGTTGGAAAGGAAGTGGGAATATCTCCCAAAAATATTCTGCTGACTTGACTTCATGTCTGCTGGTGGAACTCATGAAATCTTCAACTGTTTGGAGATAGCTGTGGCAATGTCTGGGCCTTCAGATTTGATGGAGATGACTATGCTTGATAGTGGGACACAAAGCTGATTGTCTGCACCCCTCCTGTTAAAAAAAGTAATTAAAATTTTTCAGTTTACTCTTGCACATCCGATTTCTTGATTTGGAAGAGAGAATAGACTCTGAATGAAAAGCTGCTGCTGATATATATTTTAGGAATCCCTTTCTTGCACTACCCGCTTGGCCTGAAAGCTTCCAACAACATTCCTCGTGAAAGGCAGCAACTTACTGCCTTCACTAAAGATACAAGACACAGAAAAGCTAAGGTGTAAGGTCTAGACCTTTTGAAGCAGGATGTTGACAGAATTTGGGCATCTCAAACAGCTTCAAAAGCCCCTTTAACTTTGTCACCATTGACACTTTTTCCAGTAAAACTCCCTTGATATCTAAAGCCCTATTTCTTCATTTCACAGATTAGTTCATTTAGCTCATGTGCTGGGAAGGGTTCCTCTTAGCCATGGGCCACCTTGCCACTTTTCCACCCATGAGGAACAACACACCTAAAGCCAGTCCATAGAAAAGAATCAGTCTTTGAGCTGACAGAGCAAGCATGTACATAGCTTAGGCACTTTATATGAAACAGTAATTGAGGTAAATGAAAATATTTTAAATTAAAAATTTGGACAATTCTGTCAAACAAAATAGAATTGCATCTGCTTAAGACATTATCCACTCATGAAGTCATCAGCACACATAAACCTTCTGTATTACATGCAAAATGCACCAATTTAAGCTGCCGAAAGAAAATAAGCAGAAGTGCAACAGATTAAACACCAATGGCAGACAAACAATCTTCCCCCTTGGGTCATTTTTTTGCTGATCCAGCCCATAAGCAGTAACACAGCTGAGGCTCTAACTATCAATTTCAGTAATGTCTCACAGCTTCAACATCAGAAGCAATGGGCTGGCATCCCCACCGCTCCACATAAGTGAAAGGTTGCAGAGGAAAATTATTACCTTTCAAGTAGCAGTTGTTTTACAAACAGCCTCTGAAGAAAGAAGCACTAAGAGATAACACTAAGCTGATAGAAAATAGGGATGTGTCAAATTGGGCCAGTACGTCCTGAATTTTCTACATCCTTCCTCCTTTTTCCATCCTTCCTCCTTTTTCCCCACCTAAAACCTGGAAGTTCTTCCAAGATCTCAGTGTAAATCAGGCATACGTTATAAAAAAGATTAATATATACCTGCAATAGCAATATAATAAAACAAATAAAGCAGTAAAAGACTCTCTAACCACCAGCATAATCAACTCTCTAATAGATTTGAAGTAAGCAAGTGAAACACATCACAGCCTTCCGAGCTAAAATACACTGACAGGTACTAGGGCAGCGAGGAACACTGTGATTCTTCATCAGAATAGATAAAAGTTTCAGTCAGATTATTTCACCTGGTAATTTCAGTGATTTTGGAACGCACAAATTCTGTTTTATCTACAGTTTCTCCACTAAAATGGTTGTATACATTATTGAGACAAAACAAAGAGATATCCATAGAAATTATATGTTGTAATGTTGAAATAACTATACAGCCTTACAGTAATTAATTTACATTTTTGAAGTTTAGCTACATGTTTCATAGAGTCCTCTAAGTACCATGAAAGAGTTTACAAACCCTACGGAAAAGTTCTTTCTGTTGAACTGTTTTTTCCCCTGCAAAGGAAGGGACCTTGTGAGAAAGCACGTCCAAGAGCTCTGTGCCAGACCACCTACCGACCTGTTTAACACATGCCAGGAGCCACAGGATGCCAAGTGGGCCAGTGGGTTTTTCTGCCCAGATGAACTGTTTGCATCCCGGCGAGGGCAACAAGTTCAGCCACAGGACAAAGGACCATTTCATTTCTCCTGCTTTCCTGTTCCACTTTTGTGTCTGCCTGTGAGTCTCTGTTGTTAAAAGCAAATGATTAATTGGGCACTGGGGAGCTGTCAGTAATATTTTTGTTAACCAATGGATTTTTCTCAACTCAAATACTAAACACTTTAAGATATTTGGGGTTTTTTCTTGAAATTTTATGTTCTTAAGTGCATGGTTTGCATTGGGTTGGTTTTTTTTCTTAAAAAACAAAGATTCTTTATCAGAATTTGTACTTGACAAAGCACATGAAAAGACAGTGAGCCCTTGCAATGTGTTAACAAGAAGGCTACAGCCAAGTCCAGCTCCCTAACTACAGCATAATTCAAAATAATTCTTTTCCCTTCTGTAGAGAATTAGCAAAACAAGGTACCACCGCACAAATGAGAGTAACAGCAGTGCTGCTGCAATGTATGCTGGGCAGTTTACACCACCAAGGGGCTGTTTTAGCACTGAAAGAACCGTCAAAATCTGGCCTGTCTGGTCACGGCCTCTCCTTGTGGGACAAGATTCATCGCATGAAGACTCCTTGTTACCAAACTTCTGCGTGCTGCTAAAAGCTAATCAACACCTAGGTCAGCCACATTTACCTTTTCCCCCCTATGGCCTGGCATAAGGCAGCTTCAAACAGACTCAAGGTCTGAGTATGTACTGCACACTCCTTCGAATCTGGCTGACTCCATAAGCTACAAGCTCTTCAGGATAGAAACAGATGCTTCTTGTACACATGGGCTGTGTTTGGAAGTGCCACTGGAATTCCTCATCACTATGGGTAACGGAACCTTTTCAAATGTCACTTTAGCCCTAAGCCAGGAACAGTAAAGTACAACCAAAAGCACAGAAGTTAAGTTCTCTGCCTACAGGAATCAATGACAATTTTGTCCTTGTTTCACTGGAGCCAGGCTTTCGTCCAATGTATTTGTACTTTAGGTTTCCCGTGGTGAATAAATAGAAATGAAAAGCTAAAG
The DNA here is from genome assembly GCA_033628505.1 of Tringa tobata. Lineage (NCBI taxonomy): Eukaryota > Metazoa > Chordata > Aves > Charadriiformes > Scolopacidae > Tringa > Tringa tobata. Next base: position 638,060 of record JAHREE010000305.1, on the reverse strand, counting down.
TCCTGGCACCAACGTTATGAGTCAGACAATCAAGTATGTGCAAAATGCATTTCTTCAGAAGAATCAGGCTTTTAGGCCATCAGTGTCTAGATATACAGCCATGTGAAACTGTTAAGCTAGACAACAGGACTTCTTTAGCAAGAGCAACAACCTCCTGCACGTTTCCTTTTGCAGACAGGATGTCAGCAGGGTTATCGGTCTCAAAGAAGTTCTGCAGATACAGAGTTGCTCTGGGAACCACACAGGGTTGTTCAGAACACTGAGGAAAGAGGAGTATGAAACGAACATTGCCAAAGCCTGAACAGCCCTTGTCAAAAGCCACGATGTAAACATAACAGTCCACAAAATGAGATTTTGCTATTTTATAACCCAAAGCCAAAGTAGTATTTGGTCCCAAGTGAGACTTTTTCCCCATAACCCAGCTGAAAGATTCTGTCCTTTGTAGGTACTTACACCACTATGCTGAAAAGAGCGGAAAGTATTTCCACATCAATTTTTACAATTGTTAATAATTATCATTCTTTATAAACATGTGTTTGGCTATCAGAATTACTGTTCACATTCATAAACTCCAAGTTGTTTGATGCTACATTGTAATTTTCCATTAGGAACTTCTGACTAGAAAAGAAAATAATCCAAGACTAAGTGAGGCTAGTATTGAAAAAATATCTCTTAAAATCTTTTATGATGCTTCTTTTGTTGTTTGGTCTGTCCTTTTATGTTAACAGATTGGAGAAATTACAGCATTCTCATTATGTATAAATATCTGTAATTTTTTTTCTTTTCTTTTTTTACAATACCCATAGCATACCCATACCTTTTTGTCTCTATATACCTGTACCAACCTTCCTATTTTGGGGTATCCAAAGTCACTGGCCATTGTGGAAAAAATCCTAGACTAAGTGAAAAATCATGAACAACGTGCAGAGCTAGCACATTTCTAGGATTTGTAAAACCAGAGACATTCTTCTACTAATTGCCTTTTATAGCTTTTATCTTCTCACATGCAAAATAACACCCATCTGTTTGTAAAACTGATGAAGGAGAGATACCATTAAAAACAGATTATACTGGCATCCAAGAGTTCTAATGGCAGGTTTTTTCTCATTTCCCACTCTGTTTGTTATTTGAGGTTTTTGTTTGTGTGTTTGTTTTTTTAAAGAAATCACACATTGAAGGTTTGTTTCTTTGCAAAATTACAGGTCTCTGGTATACAATCCTTTTTGCCACATGTTATTGAAGATCACTGGTCATCTGGGAGCCACTTCCTTATCCCATGCCCTTCCTCCAGGAGGTGCAGCTACAAGAGCTGTGACAGTGCTGCGTGCACCACTGCATCGCACTCAGCACAGCTCACCAATACCAAGGGAAGGGCCAGAGGGGCAAGATTTGCCCCAGCCTACTTCAGTTGCCACCAGGAAATCCCGTGTTCTCCATAGGAAGCAACATGATGTGCTGCTTTAAGAGCCCTTCAGGGAGATGAGTCAGAAATCCTGGAGCTTTTCCTTCTTCGGGTCATCCCTACAGCTCTCTCCTTCTCCGCAGGGAAGTTGGGTCTGTGATGCACAGACTTTCCATGTCTGCAGTTGCTCATATGCCCTTGTTGTGGTTTCTTAGGAGCATTCCTGAACCGTGAACTCGTTGATTCTTCCAGATAGAGCAGGGAAGCCAGTCCAAATCCCTAGTATTCCCCCCTTGATGCAGACAGACAGAGTTCAGCTGGTTTGCATGTGGAGCCTGAACTCCAGAGAATGGCTGAAGCTACAGGCAGCTGCTGATACTATCACAGCAGGATGCTAACTGCACATTTTCATGTAAAGACATCACACTTAAGAGTGCTCTGCTTAACAATCCAAACAGCTGCTTTTCTGGCTTTGTTGACGCAGATACCCCAGAGTGAGATATATGGGTGCCTGTGCCCTTTTCCTTCCTTCAGACTCCTTTTAATAACCATTTAATCATGTTTACTGTTTTTCTCTTTAATCCAAATGATGATTTCAAGCAGCTCAGTCAGCTGCATGCATGACTTTTTGAGGGAAAGATATGTACACACACAGTAGGAAGATGTTCCCTAACCGGTTTGAGGGCTGAACATCCACTGAACTGCAGATACCAGGGCAGCTCACAGACTGATGATCCACTGACAAGCTTCAGCTCTTGATTCACTTTGGATATGTTGGCATGGTATCCAGCAGACAGGAGATTGTTCTACCTATGTTGAGGTTCACACAGCCCAAGCCCCTTTGAACCTAGCGTGGCAGAGCTTTTGCAGGTACATACTTTTGCCCAAGTTAATAAGGTTTGCAGAGGTGCGACATGTACTATTTGAGGCACAGAGTCCTACATATTCATGTATCTTCTGGTCAGTTCAGTGCATGTGGTAAACAAGCTCATGTTTGCCTGCAAAAAGACCATGTACACATAATCTTACTCTCCAAAACAGCAACTCAGGTCCTCCTTTTCCTTAGGTTCTCTTGATAATTTTAAGCTTACTATTGTTTGTTTTGAAATTGCTATGGTGATTACCTAGGCAGGTGTCTGATTCAGATGATTTATTCTAAAACAATTTGCCCAAGGTAACATTATATTCCCCATCTAGAATTAGTAAGTGTCTGTAAATTGTGCTTACCAAGCTTCCAGCTGTGCGGTACCTCCTGCATTTCTTTCAGACCTCCCAGGCACACAGGGAGACAAAGCAGCTGCCAAGGCCACGGGCAGTGGTGGCTGTTCTGATGGAGATGCTGATGCCGAGGCGTCAGTTCTTCCTGAAGAGATTTTGGTTAAATGTTAGGAGACTGAGAAAACTCCCCCCTCCTCAAAAAGGCAGGGGGAAGAAAGCAAAATAGAAAACTTGTGCGCTGAGATAAAGACAGGGAGATCAATTCCAAATACAGCCATAGGCAAAACAGACATTTTTTTTGAAAAGTAATTTAATGTATTGCCAACTAAGATAGGTTTGGAAAGTGAGAAATAAGTTAAAACACCTTTCCCCCATCGCATACCCTTCTTCCCGGGCTCAACGTCACTCCTTTGTTTCCCCCCAGCCCCAAGCCATGAGGAAAGATGGGGAAGGGAAGATTATGGTCAGTCCGTAACAAAGCCTCTCAGACACTTCTCCTCCTCACACTTTTACATGCTCCAGCATGGGTCCTCCCCAGGCCACTGTTTGTGTCAGGAGACATCCCCCTGCTCCACCACGGGGTCCTCCATGGGCTGCAGCGTGGGCCGGCTCTGCTGTGGCCCTTTGCACAGGCTGTGGGGAAATACGCTCCCCCCCTCCTCCCTCACTCACCTGGGTGTTCACAGGGACACTTCCTCACACTATTTTTCCTCATCCTCACTGCCTGTGTGGCATTTTGCCCCTTTTTAAATGGTATTTTTCACAGATGCACCACCAATATCACTCTGAGGCCCAGCCATGCCCTGCAGCGAGGCTGTGTCCAGCACAGGGCAGCCACGGCTTCTCCTCACACAGGCCCCTGCAGCTTCCACATGGCCAAAACCTTGCCACCCACACCCAGCACACACTTTTATAAACTTTATTCAAAATAGGAGGCTTTTTTTTTTGTTATTTTTTAGCAGATGAGACTTTGCCCCTGAAGCATAACCATTCTGCACGAATGGAAATGCCCACGAAGCTTCCTTGTTAAAATGCTAGTGTTGTACTTTAGATGTGGGACAACAGCAGGACAACATGCACGCTGCAGATCAGACTCCTGAGCAGCACATCCAGAGCCTGATCACAGAATAACAGGATGCAGGGGCTGGAAGGGACCTCTGGAGAACATCCAGTCCAACCCCCTGCCAAAGCAGGGTCACCCTGAGCAGGTCCCACAGGAACATGTCCAGGTGGGGTTTGAATGTCTCCAGAGAAGGAGACTCCACCACCTCTCTGGGCAGCCTCTTCCAGGGCTCTGCCACCCTCACAGCAAAGAAGTTCCTCCTCATGTTTAGATGGAACTTCTTATGTTCCAGTTTGTGCCCATTACCTCTTGTCCTATCACTGGGCACCACTGAAAAAAGACTGGCCCCGTCCTTCTGACACCCACCCTTTAAGTATTTATAAGCATTGGATCTGATCTAGATTTCAGCTGAATTTGGCTTTTGCTGAAGTTTGCAGTGGCCTCTATTCCAGAGAAACACTGACTCCCCTGCTCTGACGCAAAGGAAATAAGGAAAACATGTCAATTCCTGCAAGAGTCTATGGACACCTTACAACATCCCATCCTGAAGGGTGATGAATAAGGCAGCGTTCATCCTCCACGTTGAGCAAGCCACGGCGTCGCCAGCTCTCAGCCCAGCAGCCGGTGAGTCAGCAGCCCGGGCTGTCCCTAGCCGCCGCTCAGGCAGCACATGCTAACACAAGTTCGACTACTATTTAAGGTCATCCCTAGCTTCTGCATGGCCCTCGGCCAGATCATATTCGCAGGGCTTCAGCCAACTCCTCCTCTGTGAAATTATGCCCCCCAAAGTGCTACGCAGTCACTTCCTCGGCACATCCCTGCCGCCCCGGGCTGGGGTGGCTTCCTCCTCCTCCGCCACCTCCGCACCACGTTCCTGGGGCAACGCGGGACACCTTTCTCCCAGAAAGACAGCTGGAGCTTCACTTTCTGAGCCTTGGAGTCAGGGAAATCACTCACAAATGCAGCTGGGGCTCCGGTCAGACCATAAATGGGGAGCTTTGGGCCTAGTTATGAGGTTTCGTTTAGCGTTTTAACAATTGTTTTCATGTGACTGTGCATCCGGTATTAAATTCGTGGCACATGGTTTTCGGAATAGCACAATCTCTTGTGCCTCCCTAAATCACACGGGCTTTCTGAGTAATCCTGCATGGGCGAATATTGCTCTGACCTAGGGACACTGCCCCAAAGCACATGATGGAGGTTTTCCCTCAAGGTCAGATAAGAATATTGCACCTCATTGTAATGAAGCACATTTGAAGACCTAAGGAGGACCTTTCCCACCCTCTTTTACAAGGATAGAGGTAGATTCATGTCAGCCTTGGTCACATCTTTCTTGCTGAGCACACGTTGTGTTTGTTCACCCATATCCCAATTACTAACAATATTACAGTGCAAAAAATAAATTAAGAAAAACCACTAAAAACCACAAACAACAACTTGAAATACTTAAAGATTACTATAGGAATGGTGGAAAATGTTAGCTGAGAAAGACATTATCAGCACAGGATTCAGCTTTGCTTAACCTTCATTTATTACTTTTCTTCCATATATAGAGACTTCTAATTAAGAGGTTAGAGACTGAAGCACTAATCAAAAATGTGTATTCAACATTCCCCTCCCCGCCCCCCCCGAAATCCTGTGTGATTTCAGGTGACACTCAGTCCTTTCAAATCACTCTTCCTCACCTGGAAAATCCCAACATCAATCCTACCTTACAGGGGTGTCACAAAGCAAAATGCTTTCAAGATTAGGAGATGCTCCTTTGAGACCACCAGACCCAATGCGATTTATACCTTGATTTCAGAGCAAGAAAAGCAGGCAAACTTCTGAGCAAGCTGAAAAATATAATTTTAAATTCCACTTCTGTCTCATTTATACTTTCAATTCCGCTTATGTCAACACTTCATTTACCCCTAATCTGTTCACCTCTCTAGTTGCAGCTGAGGTGAGAACCTTCACATTTAGAATAAAAATCTTCAAAGAACAATGTAAATAAGGACAGGTTCTTGATCCTATGCCCAGCCATTTGGGATCACTGAGAAATGCAAACACTTCATTAATTATCACAGTAACAAAGGTGGTCTCTCGTAAAGGAGGCGGCAGTATATCAAACAACAGATCACCGAGATATTAAAAATGACTAGGAGAGAGGTGGAGTCTGAAGAAAATCCAGTGTTTAATTCTAGACTGAAAGGAGATGCTTATCTCTAAAACAGTCTCCTAGGAAGCACCAATGCAGGTGAATCCCATCTCACACAAAATCCAGATGAGAACAGGTAGTGCAATCCTCCTCAACTCAAAGTCAACAGCCAAAGCCATTTAAGGTCAAGAGGATTTAGGACCAAAACCCAGCTTTGTTGGATTTGGAGCAAGGACGGGAACCCTTGAGTCAAAGCTCCCACAGCAGTCACTAATTACCAGCTGGCAGTCTCTCAGCTTCTTCTCATGAACTTGCTCTGCTTTGTGTCACTAGCTAAATATTTCTTGGAGCAAGGACAGCAAGCCATTCCCATATTTGTATCATGTCCCATATCAAGTGGAGCATTTGGAGTGGGAGAGCAACTCACCCCAGATGAGCTGCTAGAGAAGACTGTATCCAAGTCTTTGAGCCAAGCAGGAGAATCTACTACAGAGCTCCTGGGTACAACAGGGAACACTTTCGCCTGAGTAGGTCAAAGCACTGTCCAAGCCCAGCTGCTCAGACACACAAGCTAGAGAAGACAACATCTACGTTGTGAAAATTACTAGAGTTTAGCTGTGAAAGATCTGCCAGCTTCATTAGTGTTGTCAGGGGTGAACATAAATTAGCACAAATTTATCACTGTAGATTTTAGGAGTAAAACTTAAGATTTGGAGATCTGGGGTAAACCAGGAGAAGCTGGCAGCTGAGTGAGAGCATAAGGAATAAGTGCAGTGGCTCTGCAGTAGATTTACCTGCTCAGAGGAACGGCAGGATACCCAAGATCCTACAGCAAATCTTCGTCTGCTGCCTGGAGATGTAAGATTGAGTTCTCTTGGATGTGTAAAGTCAGCTTTCTCAAGATTACATGTGTTCTAAGAGTAGAGGAATAGTCTATCCTACTTTTAACCTAAGAAATATCCATCTAGTAGACTTTTAATTTTTATTTCACATGAGAATGTAAGTGTGGAAACTGTGTCCTTGATGCCATGCAAGACAGAGCAGGTAAAAAAGGGATAAGAAATTTCTCCTATCATAAAGCCTCCTCTTTTATGTTGCTCCTCATAGAGGAAATTCACTATCCTTTTCCAGTTAAGTTTTTAGTCTTGACGCCTCCTCAGAAACAACAAAGCGACAATAAAAGTTAGTGTACATAAATATGCTGGCTGAATTTTTACAAGGTTTCTTTCTTAAATGATGTTGATTCATTTGTAAATTAAGAATATGGTTTGTTGTGTAATCTGCTTTTATGGGCCACACAAACATCAAATGCAGAAAATTAAATAGTGGCTTGCTTAGCAAGAAGAGGAGATCCTCTTTAATTTAGGAGAAAGTGGTTTTGTTAAAGAGTTGGATTATTTTTTTTTGCCCCAGCATATGACAACTTTGCCAAGAACATACAAATAAAATACACACAATATGCACTTCAGAAAAATAAAAAGCCCAGATTAGATTTGATTTGATTTGAATTCAGGACAACTATAAAGTGGTTCTTTTTGAACTAGTTACAGTACTCAAACTAGTTCCACTCTCACTGACCACAAATACTACTCAAAAAAAGCAAGCTGCACAGACTTAAGTTTGCTTCCCCAGTTAGAGGAAAGATGATTAACAACTCTGATCAGGCACTTTCCCTACTGTCAGCCACCAATACCTACTTTGTTGAGAAAACAACATTATGTTTCAAATAGCAATAGTGACTTATTCAGAACCTGCTGCTATTTTTCTCTCCATCAGAACTGGTCCTGCTGCCCAAGGACCGTGCATAGCTGCAGCAGAACTAGAAAACTGCTCAAACATGCAAGATATACTACGAAAGTTTATAATGAGGCACATACAGGTAGCTGCCTTCAGCAGTTAGATGCACTGTACCAAGTAATTTATAATGCAAAGCACAAGAATCTGCAAATCGTATAATAGGACTCAGCAAAACGTCTTGAGGGACAGTAAGAGCAAGTTGAGTTCCTTGTAAACTTCTGTTATAGCTGAACTGAAAGGCTGACAGAAAGAAAAATTGGTGTATCCTGGAGAAAATGTTAGCTCTGCAAAACAGAACAAGTTGCAAAACAAGCCTTATGGAAGCCTTAGTGACATCAGAGGCAGCTTCTGGTTGGGAAAATGGATAGCACAGCTCTTTGCAACGCTTACCACCTGCTTGTGCTGTGACACTCGGTGTAATTAGGCAGAACAAACTACTGGAGGGATTGGAGCAAAGACATGTAGAAAAACATGCATTTCAGGAAACAGAAAGATAAAGTGATCTTTATCACTCATAAATTAAACTCTGAGCCCATGTGGTACAGCAGCATGCACAGCAAGCCAGAGTTCTGTTCTCACAAAAATGGAAAAAACGACTTCCAGTAAAGTTTTACTTTAAAAAGGTTAGTTATCAAAGTCACTTTTGTGAAGATGAAGCAAAGGCTGCCCCACCACGATGTGCAGTGCAGCTTTTCAACTGCCTGAGGTCTGTTCGGTGTTGGATCCATTTGAACTCAGAAAAGCAGAACTCATAGACCATTTACATCTAGAGTAACTGTAAATAATGCTCTTGTTTTGGTATGAGGGGAACAATCTGAAAACTTTCCTCAAACAAGTTTGTGGTTTTGATTTTTGTGGATTTTTTTTTAATCAACACATTTTTAGAAAGGATGACATTACTTCATCTTTCCCCATTGTTGTCCCATGTGTTAATCATTCAGCCTCATTTCCACTGTTAGTCAATTAGGGACATGCAACTTTCCAGCAAGGGATGCACACTATTTCCATTTTAATTAGATCCATACATTCAAAAAGAGCATCTTTCACCCCCAAACCATGCTTCAGACCTGATTTTTTTTGACATCTGGAAGAATTCTGCTCTTTCAGAGTTTTCTTCTCCTTACGGTCTTTTTTTTCCTTGTTTGCTTGCTTTTTAAGCTTGTATTCTAGAAGCAAAGTTCTGATCAGAACCCTTCAATTTACTTTGACTTCCTTTCTGTAAGATACTTGAGAATTTTTCTTATTTCGTAACGATGGGGATAAAACCAACAATACTGTTGCAATACTCAAAAGTTATTCTGTAAAATATCTCAAACCTTAAAAATATTAGAAACAAATTAGTCCAGTGTTATTCTCCGAAATGCTCTGCTCATTTCTAGAGCAGAGCACGGCTTTGGCCCATTCTTCCATATGAGGCATACAAAAATGATTTCCAGTGGCAATGTACGTCACTGCAAATTTCTTAGAGTCCTACTCAGTTTTAAAGTCAGGCCAACAAGAAGATGCTTAACACATTACAGCATCAGGGCTAAAACAAATCAGTGCCCCCCCTGCACGGGACAGCAGGCTGCTTATTGCAGCAAGAACAGGAATCTCACCAACACTTAAACTTTTCCAGGTGTGCAAGTGGGAGGCTGGAAGGAGGGTAACCCATGTCTGCCATCCACTTTCAAACAAATAATATGAGGCAATGCCAATACAGATGAAAATTAAGCACAAGATCTTGCTTTCTACTAACTAAACCAGAGTAACACGATGAGAACTACTGCTGCAATCAATGCAGTGAATGTCAGACTGTTATCAAGACACTGATTCAGGCAACAGGGCACTAGTGACCATATTCACAGTATCTCACACATGCTCTGGAGCACGTTCTGAAACTCGCAGCAACATCAGAACATTTCATTACAATATCTGACTCAAAAAAATTTTAACAGCCCATTTAATAGAAAAGGCAAAACTTCAAAAGGATTTTTTTTTTTCATACCACATCAGGATGAAATCAAAATGTTTTCATTCTATTCAATTAACTGTTGTGGTTTAACCCCAGCTGGCAATTAAGCACCCCACAGCCACTCACTCTCTCCCCAAGGCAGGAATGGGGGAGAGAATCAGAAGAGTAAAAGTGACAAAGCTCCTGGGTTGAGCCATCTCTTTATCTCCTGGGTTGAGATAAAGAGATAGTTAAAGAAAAAGCCTCACACTCAAGCAAAGCAAAACATGGAATTCATTCCTTTTCCATGGGCAGGCAGGTGTCCAGCCATCTCCAGGAAAGCCAGGCTCCATCGCACATAATGGTGACTTAGGAAGACAAACACCGTAACTCCAATGTCACCCCTTCCTCCTCCTTCCCCCAGCTTTATATACTGAGATGATGTCACACGGCAGGGAATATCCCTTTGGGCAGTTGGGGTCACCTCTCCCGGCTGTGTCTCCTCCCGACTTTTTGTGCACCCCATCCCTCGCTGGTGGGGTGGTGTGAAGAGCCTTGACTCTGTGTAAGCAACTGCTCATCAATAATGCAAATATTCCTGTATTATCAATACTGCTTGCAGCACAAATCCAAAACACAGCCCCATATTAGCTACTGTGAAAAAAATTATCTCTATCCCAGCCCAAACCAGCACATTAATGAAACATAAAACCCAAGAAATAGCTAAGAAATTAGGGACCATGGCACTCCCAAGATTTGTGCTAAAGTAGGTTCAAGTTATTGCTCAGTGCCACATCTCAGGAAAGCATCTTAATTGGTTAGTCTTTCCTATCAGAACTGCACAACTCCTGGATAAGTAACTGAACCTTGAACCCGGTCAATCTCCCAAATGGGACTCGGTTACCACAACTAACTTCTGCAAAAAGAGTATCACTCGAATCTGCTTCATCCACTTCACCACTGGGTACCGAGACACTTCCCTTCCTCTGACTTCCTCCCTAACTGGAATTGGTGGTGGCAGAACTCTTCCAGCTGAGTTTAATCAAAACTGCTCCATTTCCAAGAACAGCTTTGGAAATCTACTGGCATCAAGTTTTTAAAGAGTTCCCAGTCATCCAACTCATTCTGTTGGTAAAATGAGTCTCTGGGTGAAGCTGAGCACACAGCTTGTTAGAGAATGGAGAAGTCCTGACAGGGTTTGAGGCTTGACTCTGAGAAACTGAGCACTGGCATTTCCTGCCAACGCCATTAGCAGTGGAGGACTGGGAATTTTTAAAGATATTGCTGCCAACAGGAATAAACTGTCAAGCAAAACAAACTACTTGGAAAATCCCATTTGAGGAGGCCAAAGAACTGTGGCCTTTTTCACATCTGAAGATTACTAGAAGCCAAGTTTTTCTTATGATTTCCCTCTTTTTTTTGGTGGGGGGGAAGAGGGGAGAGGGGATTATTTATTTGTTTGGAGGTGGTTTGGGGTTGGAGGTTCCGTTTGTTTGTTTTTAAAATACTTTTATAAGAATCAAGAATCATCTACTGGGAAAAAAAGCTCTTTCCTCTGAAGCTCTTCAGCGTGTGCCTGCAGAAGGGGCAGCCATCACACCACCTATGCAGATCAGACTGTCCAGCAAACCTCACCACTTGGAGAAATCTAGTTCCAGGAGGCCAAGATGTAATTACTGCAAGTTTCACATCTGAAGACTATCAAGCTGCTTTTATTATGACTGCAGGTTTATTTTATTTTAATGTCTTTAAAAGAACCAGGCCTCATTTGTCAAGTAATAAATACATAAAATGGATTAAAGTCTTTGTGAAACAGTTCATTACTGAAACAAAACAAAAAAAAATACAGCAACAAGCAATCAAAAGCCTTTGTACAGCATCTTCCCTTGGGAATTTAGTGCTCTTAATTGCCATTTTACATTTATTATCTTTTTTCTTCACTAGCAGGGAAGGAAGTAAGAGTCTTATCTTGTATTTAAAAGCAAATATGATCCGAATGTCTAAACCAACTACAAGCTCTGACAGAGGATGCAATATTTGTTTCATTTTCTTGTTTTCCATTAGAAAAGGTAACTTGAGACCACGATAGTTTTCACTCCCTGGATTCAGAGTGTCTCCCCAGGAAAGTCTGCTATCCAAACATTTTGATTTGTAAACAAGTTCAGGCTGTAGTTGTTTGCACAATAGTAGAAGAAATGAACGTTTCAATGCATAGTCCTCTGCTGCAAAATAATCCCTAAAAATATAAACAGATCCATATGCACCCTTTGGGCTTCACCGGATAAAAAACAAGAGCAAGGGAGCTCAGCAAAGCTAAGCTCTGCCATGAATACTTGTGTCAGCAACCACTTGTAGCGACAGACATTAAAGGTTCACGTTTTAGGCTTCGATCCTTATCACACCAAGAACTTCTGAGCCCTACAGAGGTGCCTTTAACAGGTGCCTTGCCCAGAAGATCCACTGCTTTAGCAAACTAAGTTGCAAACTACCCTTGCAGATGGTAGAGCATTCTCTCTTCCCAAATCTCACTCTTCACTAACAATGCTGGGTTTCTGCTACATCTTTAAGGACAGTCTGCAGCACAATTTAGCTTGGCCAACTGTGCCCCATGCTCACAGAGCCTCCCCATGGAAAATCACAAACTCATTGCCTGTCCAAAGGCTTTACTGACCTTGCTCAAAAGGCCACAGTAGGTTCATTTTGATGACTTGTGAGGGAGAAAGGGGAATGCAATCACCATACAGTATTTTTCTTATTATTCCTCAGCTATTTCCCTAACTACTTTTAACCAAGGACTCCGGAAAACAGGCTCTGAGACAGACAATGCTTGTTGCAAGGGTTGACTGATTTTAGGAGAACTGACTGCAGCTCTGGGTTTGGTTGGGGATGAACTGAAGGAGTAGAGAAGACAGGAACTCGCATGATCTTCAGCACTGTCTCCTCTTTAGCTGATGGCTTCCCATCAGAAAGCAGCAACCAACCCAGGCATGAAAAGGCAGCTTTGGAGGAAAGCAGCTCCTAACCCACAGCTCTCTTGCCCTCTCAGGAGACAGGCAAGAAACCACAACTTTCCTGCTAAACCCAAAAATCTAAGTGTTGCTAAACAGATTTTTTTTTTTTTTCCTAGAAAACTCAAGGAGTAATTAAATGTACAGAGTCTTCTACCTCCTTGTGCCAGATGGTGAAACCCTTTAGTTGTTTGGTTTTCAGTTTGCTCCATAATTATGTTTTGTGAAAAAGCTATGGCCAGACAGCAGCTCCCCATCTGCCATGTCCTTTAACACCATTAGGGTTAAAACAACCCCCAAAAAGAGCTAATAAGTCCAGTCAGGGATACTGTCACCCACTTTTCCAGACCAATGGCCTGAAACTCAGGAACTAGTGGACTTCTCTTCAGCTTTGCTGTGCCATGCTGGCTTTTTGCTACAATTACATTCCCTGCAAACGTGTTCAGGCTTTCCTACCCTTTGTCACATCTGGATGCTAAGCAATTCCCCCCCTTAAGGAAAATTTAGTCAGGAGTTTCTGGAAGTGCTCAGCATTGTTGTAACCATAATTACTTTATACACAATGCACAATCTCAACCGTGAAGTTACTTTTCCAAGGAGCACTCTGAGGTGTTTGCTTTAACAACACTAATCCCTGCAAAAGCTATCAGCTATCTGCAGTGATCCTGCTCCCTCCTGAAATATTTTTCTGTTAAAGACATTACTGTCTCGCAGGAAATCATTACCTTCCATGCATACACTACCTACCTCATACTTTTTGGTCACATTGCTATCAAAAGCAAACCTCAAAATTATGCCTAAACTGGGATGATCATGATCTATTTACATAGGCAAGGTACCCTATTCACAGACTGACCACACAGAGACACCCCCTTTGACATAGGCTGGAAAATGCAAACACACTAGAACTGCCTTGTTTCTTTTAAAAATAGTATTGAATAAAGGACTCCTTCACTTCAGGCAACTACCTAGGAAATTGGAGTATTTTGTGACCCACTGCTTTGGATTACCTGCTAACATCTCCATTTTGTTCAGAAAGCTGCCTTGGGTTTGTGCAGTAGGGAATGAAATTTCCCCCCTTCCCACCAGGAAAAGAAATAGTTAGTGGTATCCAAAGATTAACCAGAGTGAGCCAGAAAGGAAGCCTGCAAGCACATGTGGAACCCTGTACAACATCACAGCAGTGTTTCATCAACATTCCCTGTGCAGCCCGTCCTTACCATCACTAATTTTTTATACTGCACCTCCTTAACCTGTGTCTCTTTTTGGCAGGAAAGTGGTGGAAAACATATTTGGAGCAAGATGCAGCTCCATGTCAATATCAGTATCACAGTCTGTAACCAACTCAATGATGTTTCCTAAGCAGAACAAGGCAGGGGAGATTCTAAAAACCACACTAAACTTCAGAGATGGATCCAAAACCTTTCTATGAATATTCATTCATCCAGATGCATATACATAACTTATTTTGTCATATGTACTTGTTGGTATATGCCACCTTTACCATTTCTGCAAGAAATAAGATAGTAGATCACTCAGTTTTTTGCTTTCAACCATTTGCCCAGAATTTTATAGATATACCACAGAAATGGGAAACATAAATACAACCTTACACTAGATGAGGAGCAAGCCCTGTTTAAAAATCTTGCCTTCTAGTCGAACTAGGTCATATTGCCAGGGACTGAGGCAGTTCCTTTACTCATACTTTGAGCAGGTCAGACATGTTTTAATGTCCTATTTTAACAGAACACAGCACAAGTTACTACAATTTGCCTTTCTGTTGATATGGATCTGAACAGGCTCATATCAAGCTTTCTTGGAGCACAAAAAGTGCAAATAAGGTCTGTCTACATCGAAAACAAGCCCTTCACACTTCACTCTCTGCTACTTAGGCTATTACAAACTACTGTCCTTTGTAGAGGAGAAGCATTCTCAGGTGTAAGGAAGGCAAGACAAGGAAGGAGGAGGAGAAGGAAGAAAGAGACTGTGGCAAAGACAGGGAAGAAACAGAAGAGACACAAACTTCATTGAGAAGTAAAATACACAAGGAGACTGAGATCTGGATCTTATGCAAAACTTGCATAAGAGCACACACAGTCTGAAAACGTAACTGGAGAAGTGTTTCTGACAGGCATAGGTAGGGACCTATTTTATATGGTGGCATCTTAATGGACACACTGGCTTCTTGAGGGGACATCTGGCAAGGGCTCAGGTAACCAAGCGGATGCAAAGGCTCTCTGGAGAGTCTTGCAGGGAGGAGGAATGATTCTGGACCATAAAGGGGAAGAGGAGAAATTCAGACATGATAGCTGAGGTGTTATAAACAGCCATTAGTAAGACAGTGTAGCAGAGTATAAGGGGCAGAGTCACCATTGCTCACTGAAAGAAATCTTTTAGCACTTCCATCCATGCTTACATTCTTTTCTTCTGGTGTATGGATAGGACTGCGCTTCAGGAGAGCTAGCCCTCTTCTCCCTGCAGCTCCCATCAGTATCTGTAACTGCACCAGGTATCCAGCAAGCAAATGTAAACTTTTGTGGATAAATCACTCTGATGCCAACACCAGTAACTAACTTGTAATTTGACACACTGCATCCCATCCACCGTAACGTTAAGTCAGTCAGTCTGCAAATTTATACCAACCCTTGAGGATATCACAGTCCAAAGTAATCTGAGGACAGACACAGGAAGAGAGGATAAACCAGATTCTTTACAAGTCTACAGTAGAGAAGCAACACTGCAAACAGCTGCCCCACCTTCATTAAGTACTAAAACAAAGACTGTTTCTGCCACCTTGCTGTCTCTGCAAATCTGTTTCACTAATAAAATCCCTTCCCAAATCAGTACTGGTCTCAGCTGAAATATGTTTACCTATTTTTTTCCTAGCTATACAGAATCAGGGTAAGCCAGAGAAGTATCATCTCGCTTCTCAGCTCGAGAAGTAAGGACAAGTCCTCTTTTCAATCTCCTCCATCAAGAAAAATCAATCACCGCTAAATAGAAAAACAGTAAGGCTCATAAATCCCTGCCCCTACAGTTTCTAGGACACAGAACAGGAATTACAAAAGAAAAGTTTCTTATAAAAATCATAAGTCAACAACATCAATGATTGTATTGCAACATCAATAGCTCATTGATTAAAAGAAATATTTGTTTTCATGTAGAACACATTTAACATCCCTTTATCTATCACTGTGAAACAGAAAAAAGCCACTAATGGTCAATCTCTCATTACCTCCCTGTTTTTTACAGTCCCTCCCCTCTTTCACGTTCATGTCATTTATGGCTTTTTTCTATCTCCCTTCTTTGCACCTTAGGCCACTCATCTAACTCCTCTGTCAGTTTTGCAGCCTTAAATCTGAAATTCTGGGTCCTCATAGGAGAGAGGAGACAGATATCCAGTAATGACTGTGATTCAATAACAGAAGAGTCAAGAGGCAGCCCTTCTTGTGAGACAGACATAATTTATCTCATTTTGAGGAAACAGAGGCACACAAAGGTTAGATGTCTTGCCCAGGGCTTCAATGAGTCATTGTAAAGCCAGAGGTTGGGCGAGGGAGCCCTGAGCCCCTGCTCCTTTGCTTTAACCAATTAACCACTTTTCCTCTTCAGGATTTATTTCCTCTTTCATGACTGATGACTCAGCTACTGTCTAAGGAGGGCATTATACACTGCTTCATGAGGAGAGGCTAATTCCTCCTCAACACATGCCTTTGGGTATAACATGACCCAATGTTACTGAGATAATCAGTCCATTGTCTCAGGATGTTAATTGAGACAAATAGTGTAATGAGTCATGTTTAGGTGTCTGCTTCAATGTTTCCTCTTTGTTTTCTGCTCCTGAGATTAATGCCTTCGTTTCTTGGAGGTGACTGCTGATGTTCCTCCTCTGAGCACTACTGCTGGGATACTGTGAGCACTTGCGCTATTTCATTTGCAAAATATTCTGCTTATTCAGATTCGCTATTCTCAAAGTCTTTGGGGAATTCTTATTCTGTGCCAACTATTCTTGAGGTTAAAAGCAAATAAGAACGGAATCAAAACAACTCCCCTTACATCCCCCTCTTTACACTTGAAACAAAAATGTGAACCCATCATTTATAAGCTTTGCCATTTGGGATTATGGTTAAATGATTTTATCAGTCAAATATTAGCCAGCTGTTAATCTGAGCTTTCAATACGGGAGCCAGAGACCTTCACTCACAGGGCCATGGCTGGAGGAACAGAGGACAAATGGTGGTACCCTGGTATTTGCCATATTTATGTTTTCACCTTTGCAGGGGAGTCAGTTCCATACAACCAGCTGCTTGAAAAAAACACCATCCAAATCATTCCCCCAGAGAGCAAACCCACAGCTTCTGCAGCTGAAAACACAGGCTGTTTAAACTTCAGCTAAAACCATAAGCCAAGATTGTGACGCTTCCTCACTAAGGGACAGCTGAAACTATACTTTCTTTCCATCCCAGTGGGTTGCAATTAAAGCACAGCAAAAGATTTCCTTTGACCCCCTTAGCTGTCTGTTACTCATCTATTTGGGTCCTGTTTCTCTCCAGCTGGTAAAGAGGAGCACAGCAAAGGGAGTCAGAGGAACTGTGACTCTTACCCCACACACAGGACCAGTGGTGGTCATCATCTTCAGACGCTTGCATTCGTTGAACACTCTTTGCAAGCAGCCGCATGTTTCTGCCTGTATTTGAGGCCAGCTAGACATGAGCTTGCTTCAGGTTAGTAGCCATATGGGCACTTTTACATGACCCTGAAAGCCCTAGGCTTGTTGCCACATCAGCATGGCTTCTAGACAGAGGCCAATTTAGACAGAGGCCAATTCACACAGGTGGCTCAGGCAGGCACTTAAATACATAGACCCAGGCATAAAACCATTGAGCCAGGCTCTGCACTTCCTCAGACAGATCTATTTCTCCGTTTCAAAATCTCACCAAGTGGGGGGAGAGGAAATAGCCCTTTTTAGATCCCTGCAATTTTTCTTATTAAGGTCTATATAATCCCACATATCATTTGACAGCATTCAGCAGACGTGGCCGAATTCAACACTTGCATGTTTTCCCTCAGCTTGCAATCAGTGCTTAGAGGTGAACAACTAGTCCTCTCAAATCTAAATATTGTTCAGTGTTAACAGCAGAAGCTAAACATAATATTAAAGCTAGAGGATTTTTAACATAGTGAAAGGCTTTGAAAGAATGCCTCCTATTCAGTGGAAATGAAAATCTTCCCCAAGACATCCACTGTGAATTAAGCCAAAGTATGCACAGAAAAAACCAAAATATCACACAGAGCTGCAGTGTAACCATCCATGGTCATGCTCAGCATCAGTAAATTACTGCATATCAGGCATGGCCCCAAGGGAGTTCAGCAGAAGTTGTTTAAGGATTTAACAAAAGCGCACAAGTCTGTGTATAGACAAAACTCAAGGCAGCCCTAGCGAAGTCAATACAGTGGGATTTATTGCTAAAGGCACTAGCAAAAAAGCTGAAAAATTTGCTCTTTTGACAACTTCTAAAAAAATTACCATGCTAGCTTTTGCAAGATCACAGATCTCATCAGAAACGTTGTCTCTACTACCCATCTGCAGTTGGGCTTTCCATGGGGGTCCCTCAAACACTGTAGGGTGACACTAACCATGCACAGGACAGCGGATACACTTAGATGGCATATGATCCCTACAGAGGCTGCCAAGGTACAGCTGACATGGCTTTAAAAGAAGCAAAACTTGGCCCTGTGCTTGCACTCTCAGTTGAGACAAGTTAGAGGAAAAGAGCACCATCAGAGGGGAGCAGAGCACTTGTGATTTGGATGTAAAGAGTAGTTAATGAGGAGGCAGCACATAAGTAATGACACGTTTTTACACAACTTTATTCATCAGAATTCTATGGAAGTGTTAAAAGTCAGAGGTAATCACAAATCTTGGTCCCAAAATGGAGCCTTAATTCTTTAGCAAGGTGCTGCCTCCGCTTGCCCCCTTCCCATGAGGTGAAATATACCCAATTTGGTTAAAGAGAGAAGCTGCCACTTGGGTGTCTCTTAGCTGGCCCCAAGCACATGTTTTCAGTTATGCCCTTCATAACTGATTAGATTCCAGACTTGTTTGGATTTTGTTTCCAGCCTGGAAATACAATACATAAACACAATAAAATCACATTTGAAACAAATTTTGATGAAGAAGTTTTTCCTGATAAGCAGTTAAAACATCACCAAAATATTTGGCTGCTACAGTAAAGAAAAGGGTTTCCCCTCTATGCTGGGCTAGTTAAAATTGAAAGATAGCTTTATGGGTTCTTTCTAAATGTTTGAATGAGGTTATGTCAGAAAGTTCAGTCTGAAACAAGAAAACACTTCCCCCCCGCCTCCATTACAGCTTTCTGTAATTTCCATCTGGCTGTTCAAGGCTGGTCCTCTCTCAGGGACATAAATACCCAAGGGAAGCTCTAAATACCCAGACATTACTAAGATATTTTATTTATAAGAATATTATCCAGCTGATGTTTTCATATAGTAGACGACAGAGATTAAACCAGGCCATTAGCTGCATAAACAACCCAACTCTGTCTCAGTTTTGTCCCTACAATGTTATTTCAGTTTACAACACTACTTCAGTTTTGTCCCTAAAACTACACATCTCTTCCTGTACTAAGCTAAAAAGCTGAATTATGTCAACACACCAAACTCTGAGCCTTATTGAAGCTAGGGAAGAGCAAATGTTAGAATAATTGAACTTAAGGTAATACCTGCTATTTGACACGTGGAGTTTAATCAGTGGGAATCAGGAAAAAGCCAGGCACCCTAATACCCACACTCCTTCCTTCAGCCATCCTGTTGTGCTCAACAGGCTACAGTATGCGCAGCAAGTAGAGATTTGCTACAGCATATTCAAATTCCATTTGCAAACCCTTGAGGAGAGACAGAAAATAGACAACTCCTATGTGTACAAATGTTCTTTATGGCTTTTTGGCCAAGTATGCACATTTAAGACCTTTCCTGATAAACAAACAACTCCTGTTTATTATTTGAAGAACAATCAAGTTACAATTTTCACTGAATTTATCTGGCCCTGTACAATGGCTTTTAAACAAGAAAAATCCAGCTAAAACACAGTATTCCAAAGGATTCAAAGTGAAGACATGAAATGAAAGCTGGGGAGATGAAAGAAGAGTTTCAAAGCCAAGGTCAACATTACTTTGAGAAACGCAAGAGAAGTCTAAGTTGTCTGCTCTTAAAAGCTGCCCACCCTTCTCTTGACTGCTCCCCTGCCCACCACAGATCTTCCTGTGACAGCCTCAGACGTTGTCCTGAAACTGTCATTGGACTCAGGAGTATGGCAAAACAGCCGCAAGGACCAGTTAACATCCCAGTTGAGACCTATAGCTACAAGAGAGAGAATTTATTCTCTTGGATGCCCTTCAGATCCCCTCCTCTGCCCCTTTTCTTTCTTTGTCTGTTTTCAAGGCAAAAGCAGTTTTCAAAAAACAAAGGCTCCAGTCAATGATTTAATAAATTCTGGATTAAGTAAAAACTAAACTGTGCCATACACTTAATTCAAACAGCTGGAATATATATATTTTATATATATCTTTTCAATGGGCTCTAAGAAAAGACGAAGGAAGAAAAAAAAAAAAGAGAGAGAGAAAAGAAAATGTTTTAAAGACAGCAAAGCTCTACTGCAGATTTCCAGAGGATCCATGGGGAATTATATTCCCTCGAGGAAAATGAATGAATAGGGACTACACACAACATAATTTTATGGTGTGTGGTAGGAGAGGTGGAAGAAGAGGTGTTGGGTAACAGCGAGAGAAGGAAACACTAGAAACACAGAAAAGAAAGAGAAGTGCCAGCGCAGAAGAGATCACTGCTGTTGGAAGCTGACCTTTGGCGGGCTCTGCAGAGCAGACGCAGCAATTCTTGCCTTGTAGATGCAGCCCTGTGTTCTGTAATTGGACATCGTTGGAGGGAGTTTGCACAGTGAGCTCTTTGTAGTGGTTTCTTTAATGGTCCCCTATTCTTCCTGGAGCTGCTTGCGGAGGCTGGAAGGGAGGCAGAGAGCAGAGTCACATGGAGAAACATTTCAGAGGGCTGAGAGACAGAAGAGAATAACAGAAAATAGATTTCTCCATGGGCTGCAGGGGCAAAAACATACACCAGAGGTTTGAGGGCTTGAAACTGAAGATTTAAATTCAAGGCAAGATAACATTTTCCTTTAGGAACTCAGACTATTTACATTCCAGTTGTAGCTGTGAATGGGCCTGGATAAGCCGCTGCCCCAAGCGCCCCTCCATCTTCTTTGGGTGACAGGCTCAGCCTGAGCCAGCCAGGAAACTAAACTTTCATTTGTTTTCTGAGCCGTTGTCACTTCTGTCCTGAAAACAGCTGTATGCAGGTAAATCACTCTGCCAACCTCTCCAAAGAAAATACTATCTCTTTCCTAGCATTCGAGAGCCCAATTTCCCAAAGTATAACTGTACTTCTCCACTGGTTCAATTCCTTTCATTTTTTTCAGATCATATTTCAGCAAAATTGGAGAATAACAGAAGTCTCAGGGCTCTATTAGATGTGTTGACCTTTAAGGAGAATTTGATAGAAATGGATAATCCTGCTACAGACTGCTGGGAGTTTGTTCAAGAAACCACACACACACACATTACTGTGTTTAGATTTTGCAACTGTTTAAATCACATTATTTTCATCCTTGGTAAGTTCTGTAAGATATTTTTATAAAACAGCAAAACTCTGAGTTCCTTGCTGCCTTTAAGGCACTTAGGCTCTCTGATACTTTCTCCCAATGTATCACTTCAAAATAAAGGAAAACATTCAGAACAACGGAAAGAAGAAAATTTGGAAGTAGACACGTAGTTTCCACCCTATCCCTTGCGTCAGCAACAAATAACCACCAATAGCTGGTTTTATTTCTTTTTTTTCAAATGCAGGGTATCAGTTAGCCCCTCCTGGAGATGAGAACAGAAATGTAACTCTAGCAGAGCATCACTACACGTGTCACACCTTCAAAATGGCAAGCTGTATTCCTAATGAACACCAGACCTACTGAAGTCTTCAGTCTTATGATCCCAAGATTTAGTAAGCTTCACCAAATAGTACCAGCTGAGGGGAAAACCCACAAATACTCCCAGGGACATGATAGCACCTGTTCCCCTTTACCTTTCTACACAGCCTGCTCAAGGGAAACCAAACACACAAGGCAAGCGACCGGGGTTCAACACCCTTCTCTGTCCCGGTCCAAAATGCCTGTGTTTAAAGCTGTCATCGTAACCAGCCAGGAATACCCCTATACTCACAGGCTCAACAGATCTTCCACTTGGAAGTCTTTCACGTTCCAGCAGGAAGAAACTGCATTCTTCTGCTTAAATAAGTTATAGTCTGATAATTAGAGTACCTACTTGGATGCAGGAGATACAGGTTTAAATGTTTTCAAGGAAAAAGAGAAAAATGAGCCAGAATCCTGCAACTGACCAGATGCCCCAGTCTATAGTCTGCCCAAAGAAAAGGTAGGAACATCACCTTTACGACTCTCTGCTTTTCTTTACTTAGATCCCAAGCACAAGTATTTGCAGTAAAATAAGTTTATTAAGGGATGTTTTCATTCCAGAGATAAATGGAAATATTGAAAATATGATTTGCTTCAACTAGGTATCTAAATCTGAGCCAAAATAAATAGGGAAACAATTGCTCAGACAATCCATCTATTTAATCCATCCTGTTGCTGATTAAAGCATCTTGGGTTTTGCTTCTACTTCCAACCCAGTTTCTTTCTCCACACCCTTCTCCCAGTTCCCTCTTGATTTCCCCTCATTCTTTTAGCTTCCTCCCCAGGGAGCTGGGGCAGGCCATTGCAGCTGGACACAACAGGCTATAACCCTCCTTTGATGAACTTGCTGTCGGGTTACCAGCTCAGGGTACCCTCATGCATCTACTGGACTCATCCAAAGCCTTGACCTGCTGTTGGCTTCCCTGAAGCAATGCAGAATTTAAGTAGCAGAAAGCTTCCATTTCACTAGACATTGCAGGATTTATTTTCCTTTTTTTTTTTTTTTTTTTTTTTTTTTTTTTTTTTACAGGGACTGATGTCAGCTTGAACATGTGGCAATTGGAAAGACAGCATTTGTGCTCTGGGAACAGCAGAAGCTGTTTCCTTTGCTTTGTAATTAGATCTTCAAGTTGGCCTAATCCATGTGCTGCATAAAAAGGCATATTCTTCTTAGCCTCAGTCATTCCAGTTGGAAAAAGAGACTGTCAAATTATTCTAAAAGGTATCCTTAAGCCCATTTTGTGGGACAAACCCCCAAACTTAGTAATGAGTGCATCACATATAATTGAAAGGAGTCTGGCAGGGTTGAACACTGGCTGTGGGTGACATGAGAACAGACATACCTTCTGCAGCTCTGGAATGGGAATGGTATGAAACAGTTTGAATCCAAAAGAAGGAATCATCTGCACTTTCAGTCATAGCTAGGGTCAAAGCCATTCTCAAAAAGTTAGATGGTTCTAGTTCTTCCCATTGTGCTTTGCACAGCCACATGGAAGTGTAAGCTCCCTTTACCCACTAAGTCCCAGCTTTCCAGCAGCCTGTCAAGGGGAGTCAAGAAAAACAAGGGGCCTGTGGGCATCTCGGTGTCTCCAACGCAAAGTGGGGATATTGGAGCTTACCTCAACTGAGTGCCACAAGAGGACAATCCTAACATGAAATGAGTGCTTTCTAAAGTTTTGTCCCATATTTTACAAGAGAAATATGCCTGTAAGCTCTGGCCTTAAAAAAACAACCAATCTTGTGCTTAATTTTGTTCTAACAAAGTTTATTCATAGGCCACCTTATTTTCATCATCAGAAGGAAATCCTTGAGAGCAGCTTTGCATTCAATTTCTTTACCAGCAAATTCAGTTTGAGATTGCCCCCTTTCCCCCTCTATAAATTGTTCCAACATTCTAGACAGAAGTTTTTTTTTTTTTTTTTTTTTTTTTTCTTTTTTACCTTCACTTTTGGCAATGAAATTCATCATCAGACTGCACTTCCAACTAGGTCTGTGATCTGCAGTTAACTAACCTAATACATGGATGTCCTGCCCAAACCACAACAATGTACCAGTGCATGAATCCATCCCACTTCTCTCTGCAATTCCCTTCCCCACTACACACATCCCTGCATTGTTTTGCTGACCTAGTTTAGAAAACCTCTGCTCCCAAAATGTTATTCCATACAGGTGAGGACAAATTTAGCAGTTGACAGTGTGTGGAACTGGGAACTGTTTTTATCATGAGCTTTTCTATAAGAGGAATCTTAAGAGCAAATCATTAATTTGAAATTATCCTTAAATTCTGAGTCACTTTGATTTCGTGTGGATGGATTATGTCTTGGGTTGTGGGCACACAAAATAAGTAATTAGTTATTCCTCATTAAGAAGGCACAGAAATAAGAACAAGTACTTATGCTTTGACTATTTAGCAGAAACATTTTAAGAAATGCAACAAATTATCCAAAGAGTACAAAATGCTCATAGCTTTCCCTAGAGATAAGGTGTCTGCTTTCCCCAGAAAAATTGAAACTTTCAATTAGAGAGCTGAAAACTTTCAACTTTAAATTCTACTTCAAAATCTACATATCTTCCTAGAGAACTATTTTTTCTCAAATAATTGAAAAGCACTGAAAGGTTTCGTTGGAAAAGAATATGTGACTAGCACCAGTAATTACACAGTCTGCCATTAGAAAACTGCCACATCTCCATCCATTGCACCTTGTAACTGTGACCTTGTTTCTGCTTAGGAAAAAAGTCATTGTGATAGATGCAGTAGCAACATATGCACGCATTAAAAACACCACAGCAAGCAGACTATCTTCATATAGATCAAGGGATCTCACAGCAGCACTTGTTGCTGTGCTGGTGATGCAGAGGAAGAAGTATCACTGAAGACTCTTTTTGCCTTTATCAGGAGCTTTTGGAGGCAACTGCTTATTATCTACCCATACCATTCCACAGATTTATTAGGGGTACACACTGAAAAATAAGCTTTTACTTGCCTTATTTGCTATTCAAAACAAAAATACATCACAAGAACTCAAAGGAACACCTCCCAGCTACCACATTATGGACTTAAGACAATGCCTAATTTTACCTGCACCATGCATATCTTTAGTTGGTTTTATTTGAAGTGAAG
Source organism: Tringa tobata (assembly GCA_033628505.1). NCBI lineage: Eukaryota > Metazoa > Chordata > Aves > Charadriiformes > Scolopacidae > Tringa > Tringa tobata. The sequence continues at coordinate 613,326 of JAHREE010000305.1, read as the reverse complement.
TAAAATAAAGCCTGAAACATCCAAGCCTGTATCACAATAACTTGATATGCTTTGTACAGCACTGGCTGAGTAACAGGTTTTAGCTCAGAAGCCAGGAACCTGCTCCAAAGAAACAGGCAAAACATAACTAATCAAACAGAATAAGTGAAGTTTGGGGGTTTGTTTTGTTTTAAAAAACATTATGGAACTATTTAACTTGCTTCAGATCTGTGGAAACCAGAGGCCAGTCAGCAGGAGAACATCAAGAGGTTAAGCACTGATTTCAACTCAATCCCTGGAGGCGAAGGTTTCATGAAGAACCTTCCCTTGCCCCCAGCTCGTCCTGGGGTATGAATCCCATTAGCTCAGTATCGTGAGACCACAGAGCAAAACAGAGCAGAGCTTCAGAAACTAGCCCAAAGCTCCCTAAGAACCAGAGCAAATTAGTGCAAACGATGGGAGGACGGTTGCCAAAGCAGTCTTTGCAGTTGTTCTCCCCTGACTTTGGGTGGCAAGAGAACGGGGGTGTTGTGCCACAGCCCGCGGCTTCACACGATGTCAAGGGAAAAGATTAGCTCATCTTTCAGTGACAGACAGGAGCTTGGCCTGTGTTTTTTCACAAACATCACCTTTCCCAAGGGAGAGAGAATTTACACCCTTGTCTGTCTCAAGCAATGAGTGTCAGTTATCAAATGCAAACCCGCCGCCTCCCAGTCAGCACTTCTCCAGAATGACAAGCAGCTGGAGCCAAACAGCACAATAACCCATTGAGTATGAGAAAGAGAAAGCTTTTTGCCACAGGGCAGCGTTACAGGTCTTTCTGAAGCTTACGGAAAGGTAATTAGAGGTCTTGTATAATCTATTCCCCTCACGTCTAGGCTGTAATGGAAAAAGGACCTCCACAGCTCTTCTAAGAAATTTAACATATTGCTGGAGACTCTCTTTATTTTTAACATACGGCATTTTCAGCATGAAAATACGGTGCAAAATACTTACAGTACTGTATAACCTTTTCAGTACCATGGCTTTGCAGTTTCTGTATTTCAAATACACATAAAAGCTTACTCAATTTGATGCCTTTTGCCATCAAAAAGCTGAACAGCTTTCAGCCAAGTCAGACTTAGAACAGAGACACGCAAAGAACGTTTGCCTGCACTTGTGATGAAGAATTAGACATTGCTAATCCCATCACAGAATTGCCTAGGTTGGAAGGGACATTTAAGATCATCTAGTCCAACAAAAAAAAAAAAAAAACCACAAATTAAAAAAACCCCAAAAAAACCACACACCAAACAAAACACACACACCAACACTAAACCATATTCCCAAGCACCATGTCAATTCATCTTTTGAATATCTCCAGGGACAGTGCCTCAACCACCTTCCTGGGCAGCCCATTCCAATGCTTGATAACCCTTTCAGCAAAGAAATTTTTCCTAATATCCAACCTGAACTTCCCGTGGTGCAACTTGAGGCCATTTCCTCTTGTCCCATCGCCTGTTCCTTGGGAGAAGAGACCAACCCCCATCTCTCTACAGCTTCCTTTCAGGTAGTTGTAGAGAGCACTAAGGTCTCCTCTCAGCCTCCTCTTCTCTAGACTGAATGACTATTTTGGTAGAGATATGTCCAAAACCCAAACAAATAAGCCTGATTCAAAATCTCAGCCTGGATCTACTGAGTAAGAATCTAAAATAAAGTTGCAAATTGGTGTGAAAAAAAAGACAAAGGCCAGTGTCACCTCAAAAATCCCTGCCATAATCAAAGTTTGTAAGAAGTATCACAAAAGGAAAAGTTGTCCCAAAATAGGAAGATAGCAATCACAGTGGCATTTTTCCTATGATGCAAACACTTTAGAAAAGAAGAGGTGACAAACTGCTGAGTGCAGCAAAGCTAAGGAAAACTATTTGGGAGAAATATCTTACGGAATGCTGAAAGTGCTTAATATCTGCCAGGCACAGATGCTGGGGGGAAGACCAATGTGGCTCATTAAATATGAAGGCAAAGGGAAGAGGAACAAAATAAATGGTAAATAAATTAAACAAGAGACAGAAAGCACAGAGCTAGTGGCTTTCAATGTTTCATGCAGAAGCAGTAGCCAGGGATGTTGAAATGACAGACCCCTCTCAATAGCTTTGAAACGCATTGGAAGTGACCACCTCTTCCCAGGAACTCAAAGTTTAAGCAGACAAGGTAGGCAAAGAAAGGAGTGGAAAGTGGAATAATTATCCACAATTCGCAGATGGGGAACGAAGGGACGAAGTTATTTGTCACACAAAACTTTGTGTTTCAAATACCTAATCCCATAGTCTAAGCAAGAAAGACCACCCTTTCTCTGGATAGTGTTTTTTTAATTGCATACAATCCAAAGGAAAGGAAGGCTCTATCGCTGAGAAGTATTAATCCTCCTAATTAAGTGGAGTAGTTGGAAAGCAGTTAAGAAAACAAGTGAAAGAGTGAAAGGAAAGTGGCTGAATAACATCACAAATAAACACTAGACTTCTTGCTAAATATGACACTTCCATCAGTCAGAGGCCGCAGGGGAGTGCAGTGCTGGAGACAGATTGGTATTTCTTGAGGAACATTAAAAGCCTGAGGAGCATTTTAAGTAATACAGTGTATAATAGCACCACGGAGTCCTGCTGGAGCAGGGTACAGCAAGCAGGAGGTCTGAACTGTATCCCTTCAGCTCCCACTGACTGAAGCAATTTCAGGCTATTTACTTGTCTTAGCTTTCAGTAGAAATGACCGAATTTGAAAACTCAGCTTAAAATAAGCATCTAAACTGAAGACACTAAAAATCAGTAACCATTTTGCAAATGCTTTGCCTTTTGCTTCTGCATCCCAGTCCATAAATTAAGAGAATGGAAACCACCATCTTTGTAAAGTGGTCAGAGATCTCTCATGGCATAAGCAACAGTAGGAAAGTCTCTTGTAATTAAGACACTTTTAAAACTTCACATTAGTGTACTTACAGACTAGCACCTGTATTGGCAAGTCACAGGCATATTACAGACCAGTACTAAGAAGATTTCCCCAACTTGAATAGGAATAAATATTTTAACAAAAGCATACTCTATTGATAGTCTTTATGACCCTTCCTCTGCAACCAGAAAGCATTTTGAATTTCCTCCTGGTAATAAGCATTCATGATGCCTTAGCAATAATTTGGGTCTACTTCTCAGGGTTAAATTCACATTTTCAGGTCACGTACGTAAGTCTTCATTGCATACTTAGACTTTCTCTTCTCATATTTTGTTGGTGGGTTCTTTTTTCCTCCCTTTCTGTCATGCTTGGTTGAAGCTTTTTTTTTCCACATTTGTCCTTTTTCTGTTACACTTCTTGCCCCCCACAGTAGGTTTTCCCAACTCCTTTTGGACTCTGCACTTAAAAGTCATTACAGATGGCTCTACAGAGTCCAGCTACATTCTGGAATTATTTATTTTACTAGTTCCCTTTATCTCTCTCCCTCCTTTATTTATGATGATACATATTCCTGATAGTTTTAACAGTGTAACCATGAATAAATTTCTAGTGCCTTCCATAACTCAGTCCTTGAGCTCCTCAGCCATATGACTTCATTCCCCACTTCCCTTAGTGCATCCATCTCTTTTAAGACCAGTTCAGACCTACTTTTGCTTCTTGTACCCCAAGTCCCTGAGAAAATGAAGTTGGTTGGAAACTTTCCTGCAGAAGGCATAAAAGCCTTTAAGTCCTCTTTTTGGAGATTCACACAATGGTGTAAGAAAAGCCCTGTTGCTGTATAGGCAGCAATTCACAAAATTACAACAGTTTATGAAGGTCAGTAACACAGCCAGTCCTCCTCAGCTGGAATTCTTGACACACAGAAGCTATTGTCCATCAGAAATGAGTGGAGGAGAGTTACTGAGGATTTCTTCCTCTTTCTGAGTAAACAGGGTCAAACCAGACATCCAAGAAAACCCCCAAGTCAGCAAAACAAAAGATAATTGTGCCCTTCCAGGCCAAATATGGCCATAAGGAAAGGAGGAAAAGGCCTTTCGACCATGTGAAGAGAGAGCTGTCAAAGACAACTTTTATGTTACTGTGATGCTGTTTCAGCACAACTGTATCCCTTGCATTTCTAGAGAGAAAAAGAGAAATAAATAGAAAAAGCACGAAATATTGCCAAAGAACTGAAGTTGAACAAACAAAATACCAATCAGCTTCCTGAGAAATGGACTTCAGTAATTTTTTTATTTGACCCTTTGAACTTTTAGAGAGGGAAAAGGCAGGAAAAAAAAAAAAAGTCTCCTCAACTAAAACATTCTTGAGGATAGCCTTTTGGGTCCAGTGATCAAAACACACAGAGTGTATTAATCACACCACCTCATTTAACCTCGAAGACTTGGTTTCATCACCACCTCATAAATTTTTTCTTTCAGAATGTTTATTTTTATACTCAAAACTGTATTATAAAATGAAGTCTCAAAACAGCGTTTTCAAAGTAAGAAGTGTTTTCTAAAACAGTATCTTTGGCTCTCCCCATCTGAACTGATAAGTAGGGAAAGAAGATTCTGTTCTCTTTACAACAACTCAGCAATGAAATGAGGAGCCAACATGATCAGAAAACACATTTTCCATACACTGAAAAATTCCGTAGCTGAATAGCTGGTGGAATTGGATGCTACTGGAGTTGCAACTGAAAAAGCCCCACAGCTTTCAATCACTATTATTTCATTTGGATTTTTTTTTTACTGCTGTTACAAATACTTGATCTTTGGGAGACGTGGTATGAATTTTTATTTTTCTTACAGAAAGTCAGTTTAATCAGCGAGGCATAAAAAGATCAAATTGCACTACAGTATTACCAAAAATTTAAATAGCATCTCTCTAGCATAATGCCATTTCAGAAAGTAGTACTGCATTCCTCCCAGGAGGGCTGACATTTAAACATTTATAGGATCAAATGCTAATGACAGAAGATGTGCTCAACCTCCTCTCCCTGCCAACAGAGGATACAGATCTATGATGTCTCTTCTAGTATTCTCAGAGGTGAACTTACCACTCTACAACTCCCCAAAAGGAGGGTGTAGCAAGGGGTGTGTGTTGGTCTCTTCCCCCCAGGGAACAGGGGATGGGACAAGAGGAAACTCCCTCAAGCTGCACCAGGGGAGGTATAGGATGGATATTAGGAAAAAGGTCTTCATTAAAAGGATTGTCAAACATTGGAACAGGCTGCCCAAGGAAGTGGTGGAGTCACCATCCCTAGAGGTATTTAAAAGCTGGGCAGACATGGTGCTCAGGGACAAGGTTTAGTGGTAACTTAGCAGTGCTGGGTTAACGGTTGGATCTTAAAGATCTTTTCCAACCTAAACAATTCAATTATTTTAACTGTGTTTCCTTCAAAGAGACGCAATAATCAGGGATATCTCCCACTTTGTCTTTTGTTCTGTTTGAGGCCAGCAGACTCATCAGCTTCATCAGATCGCGGGCAAGAGCCTCATCTATACCCTCAGTTTAGGTTCCAGTCCAAAGTTGGATGAGCTGCAATACAATAAAAGAAATTAGCAAAACAACAGCTTTCCACTATTTTATTCTACCAGCCCTCCAACTGCTTTTATTAGATCACCTTCTTACCAAAATCATAAGATAGATTCACAACATCTCAGCTAATCTTGTAACATCATGTCTGTTGATTTTGCACTGATTTAACACAACTAGATCTGAACACACCGGGAGAGTAGGGATTGTTCAACAATCAAATGAAAGTCCAAAGTGGTTGCAGATACACCAACTACAAAATAGATACTTTAACTATAAAGCACTGGAATACCAATTTAAATACAAAATGGAAGTTTTAGGAATTCATCTGCCAAACTTTCTTGGTATCCCTGGGAAAGAAACTTATCCTAAAATTGAGGCAAATTAAGATTTAAGTATTACATATATTCAGCTGGCAAGACACAGAAGATGTTGAGCTAGCAATTCTTCTCTGCTGGAAAATTTTTGGATTATCACTACAGGAAAGTGAAGTTCACCACATAGGGGAGTAGTTGTTGTTTAAAGTAATTATCTCCAACAAACTGACATGATTTAATGTCTTAGAGCAGGTTGGATAAACAACACCTTGCACAATGGAGCTTTGCCTACATATAACAGTTAAAGTGATACAAAAAACCCTGTGTATGAAAGCATTAACTCTTTCTGTCCCCTCAGGGGAGGCATAGAAACAGTCAGCTTCCTGCAGATACTAATAAAACATTCATTTTTATAATCTGAGTTTTTCTTCCAAACACTAATTTCAGACAGTAATTTTTACTTTTCTCTAATTGTCTCTGTAAGAAGCAGGACTCTACTACTACTAAAGTCCCTGATATAATTATGGTAAGTATGGTAAAAAGGACATCAAGTATCTGCAAGAACCACTGGATGGATTAGAGCAAGTGGGTGAAAAACTGCTTGAGAGTTTCCCCTCTGATCACATCTGATCTCTTCTTTCTCCACTTCACCAGCAGGACACTGCTAAGCTTTCTTCCAAAATAACAACCACCAAAGCTAAAGAGTTTTGAAGCACTTAAGCACCTTTTTTCCATTCAAAGCAGCAAGTTAAGATACTAAATATCTTCAGGGCCCTGGATCTTCATTCAGAGACAGGCACTCAGCAACACCTTATTCAACTGAGACCACTATTCCCTCTGGGTTAACTGGAGTTTTTAACAGCTAAGTCACAGCTATATATAGAAAAACTTGCTAATTTATTGTTCTTGAATAGTGTAATCTTAAGAGGCTCTAAGCATGTTTCTCATTAGAAGTGACATTTGAATTTCAGAGGGTGGTGGATGATGTTGTTTTGTTTCCTGTTTTATTTTTACAGCCATTTCCAACTAGCTGTTTGTTAAATTTATTTTAGTGTTTGATGTACTCCGTATTTAAGCAGGACAGTATGTGTTGTACCTTGGGTGTCATTTCATGTAACTCCGTCTGAAAGAAATTCACATATCCCCTTATCCACTGTTAATTCTAAACACACATAGAATATATTAATCAGTGGCAAAAGAACTCAACAGAAAATAACTGGTCGCATTATAGAATAACTGATTGCTCCATAACACCCTGCACATGGAAGATGAACTTTTCTTTCTCCTGGCAGACACGATAAAAGTCCACTTCCAGGGAAGTCCCCTGATATAACTATATCAAGACAAAACATCAGAGGGTTTCAAATTATTAAAGGCAACTCTTTGGCCCTCCCCCAAAAAGATTAATGTAAAGCACCTTGAGATTTATCTACGTGAAAAGCTTCATATAAAATAATTGTTGTAAAAATACTTGCCAGCATTTGTCAAATGCTCTCATTTGACTAGTTGACATCTCTATTAAAACCTCTCTCAATTAGTATTCCGTTCAGCATTAGTAAATGGTAAGTGTCAAGCAGTCACAATAGAGTCCCAGCTGATGCAACTAAAAAAGAATCTAATGCAAATTCCAGCAGGCTTCAGATGGAGTTTTAAAACACTTTCCTTAGAGCCCAGCTTTTTATTTGCTGACAGATGCTTTTATAGACCTGCTAACTTTTGAAGCCAGCAAACAGTAATCGCCCAGGCAGAGGTTGCATCAGCAGAATAAGGACAGCAGCAATGAATAAGACTCTCTTGAATGAAATTTGAGCACATTTGCCAATATCAACAGGTATCACACTATTGTTTCTTGGAGATTGATCTGCTTGGGTAAGCTGCCCCAGTTCTCTCTGGCAAGAAGGAAAAGCTGCTTTCAAATTTCACCTACATCAGCACCAATGAGGAGTAACACCGCATAAACAGAATTAGTTCCAGTTTATATCAAGATTACTGAGGTTGAAGCCCTTGAAATTTCAATTTTCCAGTCAGTGAAATGAAGACAGTAAATAATACTTGCCTTCCATAAGCAGGAATTGGGCTGACACATTAACATTTGCTCAGTGTTCAGAAAGTTCTAGCTCAAATAGTTCACATTCTAAATTTGACTCAAGTTCATCCTGTGCCTAATGCCAGTGATTTCAATCAATTTACACCAAAAAGATGTTTGGTCAGCCTTTTTTCTTTGCCTCAAGCACACTGTATTTTCTGCTGCTGTGGCCAAATGCAACACAGATGGCTTCTTTGGCACACAACCAGGCGCAGGTCTTCCTACCTGGCAGCAAGTTCCCACACCAGTGCACTGCCTGAATGTATCTTCATATACGAAAAACAAGAAACCACATGGAACCCAAGCTAAATTTCATTTCCCTTCCCACTTGCCAGCCTCCAGGAGCAAAGAATTTTCTTTTCAGAATTTTTAATTAAAGCTTCCCTTCTACAGCTGGACTATGTTAGCTCTGGACCCATTATTTGGCTTGCAACACACCTGTAGAGCCAAGAACTGTAGACATGAAACACAGGAATGTGTCAAACTAGAAAGGGTGAGAAAGATGGTTGCTGGTGAGACTTGGGTCAAAGCAGACAAAAAAAAATGGGCTATATTCTCCATTGTCAATGCATATAAGCACTATCAACAGAAGGGTAGAAAGGAATAGGAATTCAGAAATTTGCATTCAGAAGTTTAAGAAAAAAAATCCCCATGTGACTTTGGCTAAGTCACAAAACCATATCCAAAATGTAATCTACTTTTTAAAAACTGTAATCTTGAATACCCCCATTGGTTATTGCTGAAATCTCCCAATGCCTCAGTTTACCACTCCAAAATTCTTCATGTGCTTTAGCTTTACCAGCACTTCTGTGCATTACCATAACACCTCAGTCTTGGTAATGAGTTGCTCACTGCCCATGCTCTGGCTGTGCTTCAGTGAGACCCCAGTTCTGCATAACTCTCCTGTCTGACCAGTTATGGTATATTTAGGACTCATAACAGAAATTCTTTGACAGAAAATATTAATAATCATAAGTATCATTTAAAAGATAAGCTGAGAAAGAGGTAATGTTCTCCTTTCTCCTGTACACCTTACTAACCTTCACGAGGCAAACGAAGGGTAATGCTCAGGAAATAGCTCTCAGCAAAAAGACATAACTCCACAGTTATAGGCTATTCCTATCCTAGTTTGGAGGTGCGCTTCATTAGCTTATCTACAAAATTAAAAGGTTTGCAGATGCTACAGTAACAAGGAACAGTCAACAGACATATAGTATCTATTTTCAAGAGGTTGCCAGTTGAAATCAATAGTCATGTTTAGTTTCTTTCCTCATCCAATAGGAAAACAATGTTTTATTGTAATTTTACGAAGAAAGTGACATGTGTTTGGGATTAGCATTAATGAAAGAGAACCAAAACCTCATCGTTTTGGAACAGAGTGTCCTGGAATGCAAGAGAAAATTTAGACCTAAAATCAAAATTCATTTTCACAGCAAGTAATTCCCATTTTCTGCCAAAGATGACAAAAAGGAAATAGCAGATTTAATGAAAAATAAGCCAAAGCCCACAAAATCAGTAAAAAATAGGGACATGGATGATACCTAAAAGTGAATTACAACCTTTTGGTGAAGTTGTTATGCAAAAGAGGCCACACATGAAGCAACCACACAAAAGCTGGGGCTGCAATGCTGCAGGAAGCGGATGCGTTGAAAGAGTGAGACAGGGAGGGGGACTGGAACTTTTCACTAAGACAAAAATACTGAACACCAAAGCTGCCTCTGCAGCTGGGCCTGGTGAACTCCAAAATATAACAATACACGTTCCTGTTTGGGCCCTTAATAAATTGGGAAGCACACGAGAAAAAGATAATTAACATAATTATCAAAAACAACAACAAACATAATTAACAACAGAGTTATGACAAACTCTGACTGTCTTGCTTAATAGAAGGCACTGCTTTCCTCAACCCTCATACACATCTGCTTTTCAACACAGGTGGTCTTGCTTTACCCAAGACCACTGAGCAACAGAATTTTACCACAAAATGCTACAAGGATTTATCTTAAGAGCAAGCTGAAGTCCCTCCACCCCCAACCAAAATAGTTTTATGTACACGAGTACTTTTTTCCTACAAGAGTCCTTTATTTTTCCCATTCAAAGCAAGAGCTTCAAAGAAAGGGCTGGACTCATGGATACAAAGAATATTCAGAGCTATAATGAGGGGTTTCACCATAGAGCCAGTATTTTTTAAACACAGAGTTTAAATTTCTCATGGGCCAATTCAGAAATCACACAGTGAATACTGAGTTAGGAACAACGTCAAATTACTCCACAGCTGTCTACACACATCTCTTTGAAACAGCTAGTGTAGCCTAGTTTAATTCAATATAAGACAAGCTCTGCATACCAGTCCACACTTTAAAAAAATTAACCTGTGGGGGCAGTTTATAAAACAGGGTTTTATATCCTGAAGAATGGCCATCCTCCCACCTATCTCCTTTTACCATAAATTGCACAAGACAAGAAATCAACCCACAACTCTTACATGCCCGCTTCCAGGGCAAAATTGCTGACAAGGACAATGCTTCACCAGGAGAAGAACTGAGAAGCAGGTTTCGCCAGTCACGTAAGAGCTTCGCGCTGAGCCTGCAGCATCTGTCCATCGTTTCAAGAGCAGAAGGAACCCAGCTGTGTTTGGGTCGGGGCCGAGGAGGCTGCAGGGCCGGGGGGTGCGGGAGGTGCTGCCCCCGGGGCTCTGCCCCCCGGCCCCGGCGCCGCCGGGCGCTGTCCCCCAGCCCGGTGCTGAACCGGGAGCCCAGCGGGACGGAGGGACCCGAAGCCGTGAGCCAGGGCCCCCCCGGACAGACAGTCAGGGAGGGGTGGCTTCTCCTGGTTCACCCGCAGGGCACAGTGACCCCCCCAGCTACCAGAGCCCGGTGTCTGGTTTGCTCACCACGTTTTAAGGACAGCTGTAGTCCAAGCATGTACTTTTCCACAAAGGAAGCTGCTGAGATGAGACAAGATCCATTTTTTTTTTTTTTTCCCTGTCTTATCTAGAAGAAGATTCCTGTGAATCATCACCGGGAGTGAAAAACTGCACATCAGAAACATCATCTGTATCCTAAACTACCTAGTGCATCTGGAAGTGCTACCTAGCCTCAGTCCTGCTCATTTTTTCAGAGCAGAGAACCAGGCACACTGTCAGTCTGTACTTTCAGAATGAAAATTATGGATGCCAGCTTTAACAGGTGACTTTTGAGACGAAGCTTTAAGGTAAAGGAATGAGATAGTCTCTTTGCCTTGAGACACCTTTAACATGAGAAAAAACAGAAACTACAAGTCAGTCCATGTTTTCAACTACAGTTCATACTCTAACACTGGTAGTAGGTGTTATGAATTTGCTCTCCAATTTCCCAAAGGCCTTAATGAATGTTATCAAGCATCTAGAGTTAACTGAAAACAAGCCTTTTTAGTCATTAGCTTAAAACCCTAAGCTGTTTTCATTCCAGGTTGGGACTACAAATTTAAAGTTTAGTCCAACAGATGATCCAACTCTAAATCAACACATAAGCAAAACTCAAAAATATAAAGGATGTAAAAATCAGATATAACAGATAAAACATGCAGTTTTAAAATATACTTATATTCACTACAGTGACAGCACCAACAGGCTGACCGAGCACAAACACTTTGACGCTGCAGCAACAGTGGTTTAAGAAAAAGATTCATTAAAACTGTTCATGGAAAATTCACATCTGCTAAGAGTGACAAAAATAGAAAGGCAGGAAACAGCTTGTTCTTAATTCTTTTACTGTTTGCCAGCCAAACCCTCTAGTTCAAACAACTTCTCTGAACTTCTTTTAAGCTAGAACATATATATTTTTATATCACAAGGCTAAGAGCCTGTTTTCAATATGATTTCACTTAACCAGCTGACTGTATGCTAGCCTATGCACACTGCCAACTGGTTTCTCTTGCTTGTGGGCTCTTCTGCTGAGAAGAACTTTAACCATGACATCATCACATAGTTCCATCAACTTAAGAGAACAGGATCCCCTTCTCTTTTCCCTTTTCCTCATGGTTCTTTGGCACCACTTCTAGGACCTTTAAACACAACGAACACAGTCCCTGAAAGACAGCAACTCCTTGAGAGACTGAAGCCACTGAAATTAGAATCTCTGAAGAAACAGACTAAGTGTTCTAATTATTTTTTCCTCTCCAAAGAGAGCAGAGCTTGATCTCCTGCTGCGATAACCACAAGCTAAGAACTGTGATGATGACATTTTATCTGACGGGCTACATTTGCACCTACTTTTATTAAATTCTTTCTCCAGCAATTTTCTCTCCTCATTACTGAACTACCTGGACACCTGTCTCCACAGAATTAATCCTTGCAATCCTTGCAGAAGTGAGGAGTTCTATGGGATGTTATCTACACTGCTGCAAATCACTCGATTTACTTTATTCCAAATTAGCTCTGACTGAGAACATTAATCCTTTAAAGATAACATTTGTGGTCACAACCACATACTCTCTAGGACCTCACACGTACAACGTTCTTGTGGTTTCCTTTAAGTAAGTCTCCTCGGTATAACTCCTACCTTGGGCACTATATGCTCAGGCAGCAAAAGCTGCATTTGCCAGAAGGGCTATAAAATAACCAAACAAGCCTCTTAAACTCTGATCAGCTTGACATTGCATGCTTTTTACATGCCTTCAAAACTTAAGGACATGTCAAGAGGGGGCCATATAAATAACCTGGTGGCAGTATAATAGCTATAAATAGCTATTCCTGGGTTGTGAGGGGTTTTTTGGTTGTTTTTTTGCTGTTGTTGAAGGATGGGGTGGTGGGGCTGGTGTTAGTTTCATGTTGTTGTTTTGCCTTCAGAAAAAAACCCGTGGTATCTAGGACAAGACCCCACAGCATCTAACTACAGGCTAAGAACTCCCATTGTCACGACCCTCCTTGGAAATAGAAATAGATTTTCATCCTTTTAATCTCAATATATGAAAGAATTCTTTAGAGAAACTCAACACAGTTCAATGTCATTCACTCTACAGAAGAGAGAATCCCTTGGAGCATTAGGAGATTAATAAACCTAGTGTACGCTGCTCCTCCATTCATGATTGTATAAAACATAAAAGTTTCCACTGCAAAGTCTGGCTTAACATTTAGACCCAGAGAAATCAGACATCAAGCAGTAGGTTCTACACACATCACCTTTTCAGTAATGCTCAGTAGAAAATACTACTTCTCTGAAGTGTTTTAGCATGGAAAAGGCAGCCAGTGAACTGACTGAATAGAGTTCCGTATGTTAAGCACATCCTCCAACAAAACAGAGTCCAAATGACCTTTTATTTTATGCAGTGAGAAGTAAGAGGAGAAAATGACAATCCATACAAGGAAGCTCTCTCCTAAAATATGGGGCTCATCCAAAGCCTACTTAAATCAGTGGGAGTCTTTCCATCAAGAGGCTTTGGGTCAGATACCATACGAAAAGTCCTATAGCTGGACCAAAATACAGAGACTACAGGGAGAAATATTAAAACTAAACAAAAGCACTGCCTAAAAACCATAAGTATGGCTCCTCCCCAGGCATCACAGAAATATCTTGTGCATTTTCCTGCATTAAAAAGGCCCTCAAATCAATGCTGCGTGCCAAGAAATAAAATACAAAGGAACTACACCACTATACCTCTGGAAACCCAGGCCAAGGTGAATTACCAATATCCAAGTACTGCAAATTCTCTTGAGGAATATATAAACTGTCATCAAAATGCATTGGTTCCCAAATCCATCTGCACATTTCCTATCAGACATTATCAACACAATCATTCACACATGCAGCACAAGCACTATCAGAATACATATATACTATAGACAATGCACCTGTTTTATTTCAGTGCCAAATGCCTTTAATACGTCAAGTTCCTAGTCTTCTGATCAGCCCAGAATGACGATAGGGACCTATGGAGGAAGACTCAAATTTGTTCTGCCATGGCAATCTTTGTTATTAAAATGAAGATAGTTGTGTGTTTAAGTACACCAGCTGGAATGGAAATTAGGGTCTTGCTTAGCTTTACAAATCTGTGTATCTTGACTTTAAAAAGCCATGCAAATCAATATCTAGAATAAAAAAAATAAAATTAAATGAGCCTCTGTGATTCCCTTGAAGGGAGCTGAAGTCAGGGGAAGTAAAAGCTTGAAAGCAGTTCACCAAGTTAAACCCTTTGGACAGAATTCTAAGCTTCTAGATTTCCAGCACCTGACTTTCAGACAAGCTTTCACAGAAATATAAAGTCTGTGTGAAAAGATAAAATTTAAGATTAGAGTCCTAATTCATCAAGACTTAAGCACATGTCTGATTCAAGTATGCAAGTAACTCAACTGAAAGGCTGGAAGCTGGGAACGTGTAAAAATGCTTTCCTTAATTACATTGCAAAAGTAGACCAGCACTGGCTGAACAGTAAAAAAAAAAAAAAAATCAAAAGATTTATCTAGTTAATAGCATCAGCAAGAAAAAATTTTAATTTCAAGTTGTCATGATCTCCTCTGTAGTTTTGAACACAGCTTCTGGTTTACCTCTAACAGTGAGACCATTTTAAACTCCTAAAAATATGAAGTCTGTTGAATCTTAAGAATCTGTTTACACAAATGAATCCCTGTGCTAAAATGCTTTTTCAGCATTTGAGAGGTTCTTGTGTCTATTTACATTAAATATTGTTCAAACATACAAATAAGGGGATATAACATTCTAGGCAGAACAAATACAGAGGACTTCTGTGGGGTTTTTTTGCTGGTTTTCCTTTTTAAAAACTTCAATCTCCTGCCACACTGAGTTAGTTTGCAAGTTGCATAAAAAGCAGAGTCACAAGAATAAATGTGATTTTAGGGGAGAAAATAGATGCTATCAGTTTATTTAATACATATCAGCTTCCTCTCAGAAGAAATCCTTTTACTGCTAGGAATAGTGGTAACATCTGATATGAAACCAACTGTCTCAGAGGAAAGGTAATCTTAAAGATGAAAGGGTAGACAGTGTTCATTAATGCACTAATACAAATCATGACTTTATGTATAGAAGTAGTCTGTGGTGCTGCTGTAATTAGTAATAGTATTCCTGATAACTAAGGCAATGAGCTCTGAAAAGAGTCATGGTGATTAATTTTACCTTTCACCTTAAGTATATAGTCGCAAAAGCATGTAGAAAACTCTGATTTCTACAGCTCCAAAGGCAAGGTGAAAGTCCACTGCAATAAACTACACCACCAGGTCTGGGATTTTTAACTACATTAAAGTCGAGACATCATGGAATCCAGTTGGAGTCGTTCCAGACTCTCTGCTCCATCACTCAGCCTCTAATCAGGACCAGTCAAGGGGAACCCGACTGCACAGCTCTGACTCAGCCCCTTGGCATGCACAGAATAAACAGAAAGTAGCAAATTATTAATTTCAAAAACAACCCTTCGAGAGAAGTGATACCTTAACAAATACAAGGAGATTTCAGAAGGATGTATGTGTGTAAATTCCCCCGTTGCTAAGGAAAGGAGACACTATATACACAGTACAGGAAAGCTCCAGGGCTCAACACACCTATTTCTTTCCCTACCTTCCCCTCCCCCTCTTTCCTTCTACTAATTGTCTAACTATGTGTGTCTGAGGCACAAGTTTGTCACAGTTTTCCACGCAAGAAGCCAAGCTCGGTAGCAATATATATTACCCCCAAAATCTGAGATATTGCAGCAAAATTCACATGCAAGAACACAAAAATTCAAAAACTGAAACTAATATTTGGACACCAGCCTTGCCCACCATACATCAAAAGAGGAGCTTTCTTATAATTCTATATTGTTTCTACTCCTGAGCCATATTTACTGCAGTATGTTTAAAGCTTAAGGTGCTTAGTGAGCAGTCTGCAAATTCCCTACAAAACTTCTGCCCTTATTACTTATGTACCACTGGCACAAGGTGTTCTTCAAAACTGGCCGTCCTGGACTCACTCCGGGCTGGTGACAGAGAGCAAAGAGATGCCCTTTGAAATGAAATCAGTTCCTTGAGGGAAATGAAAAAGCAACAGCTTGGCACAGAATTCCTCCATTCTCTCTACCCCCAGCAGTGACTTCTGTAGTAAATTAATCACATCAGAACAGAGTCAGATCCAAACTTAATTTTGAACTCTATTTTCCCACAACTCTCCCGATTACTGGAAAATCATATTTCCTCAGACACCTACGTGCTGCTCCACCGTGTCCAGCAACTGCAGCTCTCCATAGCAGCACATGTTCCTCCTTAGTGACCTGATGTTCCACTCTCCCCTTGGCAGGGCTTGCAAGGGACACTGCACGTCTGCTTATACATGTGTGTTAGTGGTGTCTTTAACTCCAGTTGATGAGTTGATCGGACAGACTTCAAATACACACACAAATACAAGCACATGCTGATTTGGAACTGTACGCTCTCAAATATCTGGGTCTGGCAGAAGGGGAAGTCACTTCATGCTCCTTATCCCCAAAGGAGGGAACCTGGCTGAAAAAAAAAGTGGAGGACTGGAAAGAAAAATAAATTCTCACCATCTCACCTAATTACACAAAGCCAAACTCCAAGCCTTCAGAAAAGGAAACCAAGTTTCCAAAATTGTGGGACTTAAAACTGAATATTAAGAGCTGACAGTGAAGTGAGTATCTCTGGTGTTTCTTTGTCACTACAGAGTACGGCACTTAATCTAGATGCCTGACATGGAAACCTTTAAACCATTATGAATTCTGTTGCTATGGCATGCATACATACGTAGGTATACACACTTATATCCTGCAAAGTACTTTTATTTGTCTGGCAGGCTGGAAAATACAGGACAATGGGGGAATCTTTCTGGATGAGTCACTGTGGGAGCTGCTTAGAACCTTCCAGGGCGGTCTGGGTATTCTTCTGGTTTTCAATGTACTTCAGTACGGACTGTAGGGTTTGGTGTAATGTTAGTGATTCTCTTTCCCTTGGCAGTCTTCCACCTTTGTGAGGTAAAGACTGAGGTTTGCAAGAGCAGGAGGGGAAGAAGGATTAGTAAGTTATTCTCAATAACTGCCTAACCTCATCCGTTTCTGCCCCTCTTAGCTCTCATTCTTTCTTTCCCCACCATTCCTCAAAGTGTGCTTTAATTACTCCACCACTGCCAAACAGAACCACAAAATCCATGTTGACTAGTCTTCCACAATAAAAAACAAAACACACACACATATATATAAATACATACACACACTCTATAATAACCTTGTCAAATCTAGAGCTGAGTGTGATTTAAGGCACTCTAAATATAGCACAGGCTGTGGCTGAAAAGCCCATGGGTTTTATTTTTTCCAATCTAGGAATTAAACTTTCATCAGCCTGAAACTCTAGTTCTAATAAAACAAGGGAGTGCCTTTTGCTTAATGTTACCACTAATGCCTCAGGTGGTACCAAGCAGGAAAGGTTCAGCACAGACACTTAGAGAAGAAAACTTTAAAGGAGATCCACAGCTTTGTCACCAGGAAGGAATTCAAAAGGGCAGTTTTGCATGAAGATGTGATTGACTGTGACAGCAAGGACAAAGACATCCCATTCCAGTGCCCTTCAAAGGCAGGACCCCTCCTCTGGGCTAGGGATGACCACAGAAAGCATGAGCAGAAGAGCATTGTTGAACCTACTAGAGCCCAATCTGCCAGTGTTCTACAGGCAAACTCTCCAACTAACAGTGTGTGTTACTAAGACCCATATTGAAGAGGAGTCCTGATGATCTGGCTCAGGCCAGTTTTAGCCTAGTGAATTAATTACCTTTAGTAGGTCACTGAGGTTTCTTGTACATTCTGCCCACCCTGTCTAGACTCTAGGTACATTGTGACCAGGACTGTCTCATTACACTGTTCTCAAAATGCTTCTAAAAGTGGAGACTAATCACATGGGATTGATAAGACAGCTGAAAGAAAATCATAAGAGTGTAAATCATTGGGCTGTTCCTCTTCACTACCTCTCATCAATATTTCTAAGCAAGAGAAAGGGCATCCAACTGATTCATGGATCTATGCTTGGGGAATAGCTTCCAAGGGACAGAAGGCGCCATTAGGCTACTGAACACCCAGAAACTATTAACTGAAATCATGAGGATGGGTGAGTTTGAGGTGACTATCAAAGAGAAATTAGGTTTTAACACAAGGACAGTGCACAGGAAGTTAACAGTGAGTGACCTTTCAACCTTTTGAATGCACCCTGTAACTGATGTTTTCGTGGTTTCTCTGTCTTGCAGTTTCGTAGCTGATCCTAAAGGGCCACATACAACATATCTTCTATAGTAAACTAAACAGGGGACAAGCACAGACCTAAAATCCTCCTCTAAAACAATGCAGAGGAGATAACATCCCTATAGCACTAAGCTCTAATCAGTATCAGTTGAGGTCTAGCAAAGCAACAGGCAGAAACAGCAAAAGGAGAAAAGCACTTATAGTTGCTCCCTCAAACGAGGGGTGGAAACAAGCATCAGTCAGCAAGTGGTTCCTGCAGTAGCTTTGAGAAGGCTGATATTAAAATCCTGGTCTGAGCACCACCACCTTCCCAGTAGATTTCTCACCAGTGAAGCCACAGAGAAGCTACGCTGTTCACTCGCCTGTAGCTGGCTACTGCAATCAGTGAGCTTCCATTTCTAGTACTGGCTTGCAATCAGGCCAGAATGAAAGCAGGATGTATTCCCCTGCTGCTGAATGTTTTGTCTGCCTGTTCCTTAACCTCACTGATGTAAACTCTGTACTTCCCCCACCACCATCGCTTCAGTGTTTAGTATCTATTTTGGCCTAATGGCTAGCTCGACACGCATGTTTGCTTTTACTTTGATTTATTGCCATGCTGTGTCTGAAAACATAGGAGGGTGATGGAAATGTTTAAAAACATATTAAAAGCTATTAAAAATCATTGCTTTTGCATGTTACACGGGTTATTTCCTCCACTGAAATGGAGCCAGTGTTCTTTGAACACCTTTCTCCCTCATTCTGCCTCCCCACCTCTCCTCCCACCATGCCACTGTAATACACAGGTGCTATTCTTTGATGGGATCTTGCTTGATACCAGACCATCTGAGTTTGCCTAAAGGGAAAAAAAAAAACAAGCAAGCCCGGTCTCCCACACAAAATACAGGTGTTTTACAATGCAAAGGGTAGCTGCAAAAAAGGTAAATTATTTTCACCCAGCTGGCACTCTCATGCAGCAACTCCCTGCATCTGAGGCTAAGGCAAGAACAAGCTACTTGTGAGCTCCAACTAATAAATACCCCTGCCTCAGCCCCACAAGGGCTGTCCCCCCCTGTGCAAGGGGACACTTGCACTCAGACGTGTTCTGAGACATCATAACCAACAGCACACTCCTGTGTTATGGCCAGGGCTCAAGGGGAGCTGCATATTTCCTAATGCACTTCACCTTCTTTCCCCTTCTTTTAGTAACCAAGATGTGGTTGCTTCGGAATCTGCTTCATTAAATCCTTTTCTGCCCTGCAGCTGGTTATATTTCATGCTATTGTTTTTGCTTTTTGTTACTGCTGGAGGCCTTGGTCACTGGAAGGCTGAGTCCTTCCAGGATGGACTTCAGGAGATGAGAATAGCCCTTTCCAATCTTAGTCAAAGCACGGGAACTGAACTCCTTCGGGCAGTATCATACAGTGAGGTTAGTGGCACAGACAGGGGGAAACAGCATGTCTTTTGGGGTGAAATCCAGTGTCCCAACTCTGACCACATGCCATTCACGTACAAGAAGTGTACACCACTGGAGAACAGGCCACACATTACACAAAGACTTCTTCTATTTCTGGATACAGAGTTTTTCTTCTCCTCAGTACAGCAAAAACTAAAAACTCAAGCCAAACTCACAGCCACAAGGCACAGCAATTATGAAGGACCAGTGTCAAGTGGCCCCCCCTTCTGCTGAGTGGCACTCCTCACTCAAGCATCATTTCTTCTTGTTTTGCATGGATCAGGTTTGATGTTTCAAATCTTAGGCACCTAAGCCTAAATTAAGAAACAATGACAGAATTTTGCCAAATTTCTTGTGTAAGTAATGATCAGAGAAAACTTAGAAGGTGCAAATCCACATAATTTTACAAAACAAATTTCTTATCCCTTTGTAGGAACAGAAAAAAAAGCTAGAGGGGTACTTTGCTGACTTTAGTAGTAGTTTTTGATTTACACTCATTGTAGGTGAAAATAGCAAGAAGGTAGAAGGAAAAGGTGAAGCTTTAGGCATAATGATAGGGCTGTTGGCTTGTGACAAAGGTAAAACTGTACAGAAGACAGGTACTAGCCCCAGGACTAGCCTGATGCTGTTACACTCAGAAAATAAGCAAAGACCTCACCACCTTCTTCTGTAGCCCTCTCTTTGTAGCACTGTATTTATATTTAATTAATGCAAACAGAGCAGAAAACACTCCCAAAATACACACTCCACTGTGTACGTAGTGCTACCACTGGAGAGAAGATGAAAGAGCAAGTCATTTCGGGGTTATTCGTCATGTCATGCAATGACACTGTTTAAACACTACAGAAGTGAAAGTGCACCAAGAAGCAGCTAGTGGATTTATGTTAAAGAGCCTGCTATCCCTAAACAAGGTGCCTCTTCCTCATTTTTCACCTCAAAAGGAAAAAACAAAACCCAACATAAACACAGACCAGTTTCCAAGATGTGTACTCTGAGCAAACAACTGGTTGTGAACATACGAGGGTACTGGTGAATTATGATATCGATTTGGTTCTTGTTGCATCAAGTTGCATCCATAGGGGGCAGGAACCAGTTGCATCTACTACACACCAGTGTGTACAGCACAGACATGTATCTGCACTCAACCAAAATAGTGAATTCCACAAGAGTCTAGTTTCTCAGAGGCCTTGCTCTCGAGAAATCCTTTACTGAGTGTCACTGTTGATGCAAAATACTGGTTTGTTCCAAACAAGTGGAATTGAAGCTCCAGCCCCCAGAGCTCTTCTTAGGATGAGCTGTCTGGGTCTGAAAAGATGGAAAAGTAGGAAAAAATGGATCTCACTGTTACATGGTGATGTTAAGCGCCACCTGAGTCAGAACAAGTAGCATTAGAGAAATGGTGGCAGAAAGTTTCTGGAACTAACCCAACACAGGGCTTTCCAACAGAGAGCATCAAACCCAGGTCTATCCTGTTCCCCACTCTCATATACTCCAATCCATAATTCTAACCTGAAATATTGGAACTCCTTTAAAGCAAATTTGAACCAAGCTATTCTACATACACACACAAACTAGACTTACATTTCCTAGATTCATTAAATGTGGAAATAGTTCCCATAACTTTCTTAGACTGGTGTCTTAGGCCTAAGTTCAGCCTATTGCACCTCACAGACAGTGCAGGGCACGCTGATCTATGGTTCAAAAGTAGACTGATGGCAAGAAAAGAAAGCAAGAGGAATGAGTAGAAAGGAGTTATATGTAGCAAAAATAATGCAAATCACCCAACACACAAGCATCATGAGTTCATAGCAACACATGAGCATGGTTCAGTGATTATTACAACTTACAGGAGCTCAAAAAAAACAAGAGCACAAAAAGGGAAGAAGTCATAGCCAGGTGACTCCTTAGGGTACTGTGAGATTTACTGAGCAGCCTGATGCAAGAAAAGTGTAAAGTAGGTCAACTTATCACCACTACAAGGCCACTTAGTCTCTTCTATGACTTTGCAGCGCTGTTTCAGCACTTTCTTACAATATTTTTTACTAACTAGATCTCCCCTCTGCTTTAGCAGCACATATTGTTAGTTATAAAGTCCTATTGTCTTTGTAGATCAACATTTCCCTGGTGCAAGCAGATTGCTTAGTTTGTGTAACTCAAATATTCACCTCTTCAGCAAAACCCCCAAGGCCAAAGCACCCCTTCCTTTATGCACACGCAACCGCTTACTGTGAGGCAGAACACAGTACTGAAAGGCAAATACTTGCATGATGCCAGTGCTTCCATGAAAAGTTCACAATTTAAAGTACTAACGCTAAAGCACAGTCATGAAAGTAAATTGTAAAATGCTTGGAAAAAGAGACTCAATGCAAAAATAACCTACTATGTAAAACCAGTAAGAAATAAATGGAAAGTAACAAGAGTACATTAAGGCAACTATTTAGCCATGTCCCTTTAAATCACTACATCATACAGCTTGAACGCAGACCAAGTTCTCTGTTCCCCTGTTGTTAGGGCGGTAGCTGTTTAGCAGCCGTAGGTGTTTTTCCACAACAATTTACAGTAGTAGGAAATATCCAAGCTCCTTGGAACAAATTCTTCACCTATTCCACTCAATTTTGCAAAGAAATATAGCACAGATGCATTCTTGCCATACCCTGCCCCTCCCAAGCCCAGACATGCACCAAACACTAAGACTTATGAACAGAATCCAAAAGCAGAATTCTTCTTCAGATCCTCCCTTGGAAATAAACCTCTTCTCTAGTAGCACTGACTCTGCTCTGGGGTCCTTCTAACTCCTGAAAGCCAGTACCTTTATGAAGAAAAGCTAAAAAAGTGTTAAATGGTTTTTAACCCACAAGGCAAAAGCTTATTAAGAACTGACAGCTAAATATTAAGCCAGAAAAAGAAAAGTTTCAAAGAAGGCACAACTTCTTAACAGAGCTGATGAATAATCTTTGGAACACACCATCCTAACAAGTGGCAGGATCACTCCCCCAGTACTCCAGGAGGTGAGCTCAGCATCTCTCCCACAGAATCTAGAGATCAGGTGCTTTCAGAAGAAATGTTTTAACAAAAGAAGTTATGAGGTTCTGTACAGGAATAACCGGGAAATGTATAGCCTGCAACGTGTACCATCTCTGCCCCTTTACAGAAGCTCCCTGTAGCTTAAGCTAAGTGAGGTCTTTTAAGCATTTGCTTCTGGCAAGAACAGCCTTGACAAGAACAGCGTTGAGTCACTCAGTGTAGAGTCATAGTTTTGCTAATTTGAACAAACACGAGTCTGGCCAAACTAAAGAACTTGGTGCTCAGTGGCAATTATGGGTTTCCTGAGGATTTGGTCAGCTTTGGAAGGCCAGACTATGTATTAGTCCACCTCCTCAGGCTTTGCCAGCCAATTTATGCTTCTTTAGTCATCACTGTATTCTCCATGGGCAGCTCCCAAAGACACCCAGTTGTCTGATGCCATTTTTCTTGCCAGCCACGACTTAATGATAACCTTCTCGCTGGCATTTCTATTCCAACAGCAATCAGAAATTCTCATGTTTCCCTTGCTGGTCAAGCTTCTGGCTGTACAGTTCTGTACATACTCTGCACATCAGTTTGGTTCAGAAGTCCATACCCAGAAGTGGCAAGCATGTTTCCAGAGAAACCAGAAGGACAGCAAAGAAATTTACTGCTTAGCTTCAAAGTGGAAGAGTAGTGATCAAGCTGAATTACAATAGCCGTTTGTTCATGTATGTGGCATTCTTTTGTCCAGCCTCCCAAAACCCCATAATGAAAAAAAGAGAACATTTCCTTGGGCCAAGTTTAGATGTTATATAGACATGGATGCCTAAATATGACTTCAGATGTTAAAGTTTTCTTGAGTTGTCCTGAGCAAGCATCCTAGGGGAACAAAGAAACACCAGCTGTAGTCCTCCAAACTGCATAGCACTTGGGAACACAACACAGCTCTGGTACACCAGAAACCTGATGGAGTTTTCTTGTCACTAGTTCTATTATCCTGGTTCCAAGGTACCTAAACCAAGGCTCTATGCATCACACTTCACTGCATGACAAACGCCCATGACCATCTGCACAGGTCTTGTAAGTTCTGCCCACTCTGAGCTAACAAGAATAAAAAGGGACACTCAGCCTTACCTCTTGTAGGTTTGTTAATCCAGGATTTGTCATCATTCTGCCAAGAGGCAGAACTTGTCAATACAAGTCAAGCTACCTCTATGTTCAATCCACTTCAGATCAGGAGCTGCCACACTTGAACCCTGTGTAGCCAGACTGTCCCAGTTACCATTGTTCTGTGTGCATTTTTTAATTAGTTAGTGGTTCGTATTCACCTGCTTGATTACTTTTCCTTTCTTTTGTTCCTTATCACTTTAGGCCTGTAGACAAGACGTTGCTTCTTCATTCACTCACATTGGGCAATGGGACTTGCTTTCTCTTCTCAACACAACTTTTCCATTTCAGAACAGCACATGGACACTTGTACTGTACCTGCTCTGAGAACAGAATTCTGGTTTTCTGCTTAGAGGCAAGGGCTACCCTCTGTGGCCTAAACATATATTGCAGAACAAAGCACAGCTGCAGAGACAACTTCTTCATGTTTGCTTGAAGCACATAACCTCAGATTCTTACATCAATCATTTCTGCACAAGATGTGAGTAGTTATTGTGCTCTCTTGCACAAAATTTAACCCTGGACAGAGCCTCACAGCCCAGCTGATTCCAGTCCCCAGAACTACTACACACCATGCTGTAGGCCAGCCTTTTATTATTGGGAGTTGCAAAGACCTCCTTTGGCTCAGGGGAGACATTATTGCAAATAGAATCATAGAATATCTCAAGTTGGAAAGGACCCATAAGGATCATCAAGTCCAACTCCCTGCTCTTTGCAGGACTACCTAAAACTAAACCATACAACTAAGAGCTCGAACTGTGGCAGGCTTAGCATTGCTGATATATGGAAGAAATTTTAGATTTTGTTTTAGTTTTTAAGAACAACCTTTTTTCTTACTGCAGTTGACAAGACAGATTTTTCTTCAAAAATTATAGTCAAGTGTTTTAGGTCCAGAGCACAGCAGAAACATGCATAGAAGTAATAGTACCACAGAATTTCTTATTTCAAGAACAAATACTCCCAGAATCTACTAAAAACTTTGGG
The DNA here is from genome assembly GCA_033628505.1 of Tringa tobata. NCBI lineage: Eukaryota > Metazoa > Chordata > Aves > Charadriiformes > Scolopacidae > Tringa > Tringa tobata. The sequence goes on along the minus strand of JAHREE010000305.1, from coordinate 588,644 downwards.
CAAGTGTTTCACATATGGGTGACCAAACGCCAAGTCCTATTGCCAGTGGGACTGACAGGAGCTGAGTCAATCTTCAGAGGAGATGGTATTCCACCTTCAGACTAGAAAGCTTTAGGCAGTATGGAAACAGCAATCAACCCTAATTCCAAAAAAAGGGTATTCAGCCATCCAGAGACCTAAGATGGATTTGAAAGCTTCCCCTGTTCAGCACAGAAGCAGCTGTTTGAGAGGTCAGATCACAAAGGCAAACACAAAATTCAGATCTCATCTGAAGCTCAAGTGTCTTTTAGCTCCTACACAGCCTGCTGTTTCAAATGTCTACTTAGAAAAAGTGTCTCTAAGCAACAGAGATCTGATTCATCACCAATTAAAGTAACTTGGAGTCTGACGTCCTGCACCCAGTTAACGTTGGATTGGACCCCAACCTGGATAACCAAGTGGCCCAAACCTACACTTACAGAATGAGCCAGGTACAGGCTCAAACTACACATCTGTAAGAGTTAAAAGCAGCAAGTACATTGCATCTACAGACCAATGGGAACTTGAAAACCTTTTTTAAAGAGCAGATTTTTCCCAGATGTATTACGTTAAATTAGAACTAATGCATAGATTTATGAGAGCAGAGCTGAAGAATAGCTCTATATATGGAAAGCCCCTGTAATGCAGATACATAATTTTTCCAAAGTGAGAGGGTGACTAGGCAGACATCAAGAATTTGGTGGAGGACTTTTGTAGAAAGGCAGCCATTTATCTCTATTCTCCTACTTACAGCTCCAGGAGGAGCAACAATCACTAAGATTTATAACTAGCCATAAATATGCTCAGTAGCATTAGACTCTTAAAGCAGTCCAGAGGGGACCACACCACACACTAGGGATTTAAGACTTCTCAAATAAGCTTAGAAAGCCATCAAGAAAAGGTCCTAACGCAGCAGTTCAGTCATACCTGAAAATTGCTAAAATACTAATTGGCTACCTCTGTGATAACATTAGGTTACCAACAGCTTTGCTACAAAGCATTTTGGAAGAGCTCTCTTCCCCCCATCACTTTCAGCTTTCCTCTTTGGATAACAGCCAAGGTTTCAAAGACAGCACTGATGAAACAGTAACTCAAGTGAAAACAAATTGGAACTGAACAAAGGCACCCTCACAAACTGCCTGCCCCACTGGAGCCAAGGTTTCTTATTTCCTTAGTGACTTTCAACTTACGAAGCTTCCACTATGTTGACTAGAACAACATTTCTTTTAACAGTACCCAGCTGCTTCTGCCAGCTTTGGCCATGTGAGCTCAACCAAGCCTTGCTTTACAGCTCACCCACTGACCAGTTTAATCTCTGGCCCACACAGGGGTTGTTTTCTTTTTTTTTTTTTATCATCTCAACTTTTCTATTTCTCCAGCTTTAGGGTTATACAACTCCCAGGTTCTGCTCCCATTTCAGGATTGCTATGTTTTATGTCCAGCTGTCAACTGGCCAGAAAATCCCATAAGCAGCAAAACCACACAGCCGTTCTCTCTTCGCCTAAGAAATAGTATTGGAAGCAACAAAGGGTAGATGACACTGAAAGGTGACTAATAAGCCCCACTGTACCTGCTCAGAGAATTGGGCTATGGGTTCCCAAGCCCTTTGGGAAGCCCAAACAGAGCAAAGAAGCCAGCACCCAGCCCATGTGGTAGGAAGTGATGCCTCAAAGTGATGCAGGAAATTCTCTCCTCCAGTAACGTTGGCTGTTCCACAGATTCCACCCTCGAGTCGAGCATGCCAAGCTGCCAGGGGCATGAGAGCTCGGTAGCATTCTGCAGGACCAGGCTTAAGGCTCAGCCTTGACAGTTTCCACCAGAAGAACATGTCCTTCCAGAGGACTGAAAGAAGCAAGAAGAATATGTCCCTTTTTAAACATGCTAATTCACACTTCTAAACCTCAAAAATAAGAGACCATTGCAGTTACTGACAAGTCTTTGAAAAAGAACTGTTTAATTGTGGTATGCTTAGGGCACGGGTCAAATCTTCTGTGCTTGTACTCTGAATGGTCAGTCAACCTTGTCCAGCCCCAAAAGACAGGTATTTGTGCCTCTCACATCTGTCCTTCCATGAGTGCAAAGTCATCATTAGGAAAGAGCTGTGCTACAGGATACATCTATTGATTTAAATATGCAGCTGCCCTCATAAGTCAGTCTGTAAATACACCACAAGGTACACAATCCAGGCTTGTCTTAAAGCAGTTCTCTCAGAAAATTCACTTCTCCCAATGATCCTTAAGAAATTTTCCAAGTGCACCTTTCAGACCATAGCTCATCAGCTTTCAGGCACGCTGTTCATCTGAAGTAAGTGTTCCTGGCTCTCTAGTTATTATTACCCAACTCTTTCATGGCAGCCAAGTGGCTACAGGAAAAAGGACTATGGTCTGGATCACAAGAAGGGCTTCAGAGGGGCTCAGCACTTACAGCTCCTCTTATAGTTGGGAAAAATTGAAGAAGGGACAAAGACAAAAGGGAGAAGAATAAGTCTGAGTCTGTAAACATTCATAATTAGTGATGGATTTAAACTATGGAACAACTCAAAAGAGAAAGATCTTAAAAACTGACTATTATTATTTGAATAATTCAGTATTGAATTTGAATATTCAGTATCACTCAGTGGATTGGTATTCTAGCATATATATATGCATGACAAAATATCCAAAAGTTTCTTCCCATATGGGTACCTATTTAAAAAACATTAAAGACAGCATTTCAGTTTACAACAATAGCAGCTCTGTGCTTTTCTCAGTGAGAAAGTGTTATTGGTGCTCTAAGAGCCTCCTCAGGATTGTTCTTCATTTAATCACGAATTCCATAGTCCTAGAAAGTAGTGCTACTAGTGAATTACTACTTCTATCTGGGGATTTGTTTACAACAATTTTCTGATAAAACACAAGTTGTGTGGCACAGAACCATGACACTTGCACTGAAGTGCCACTTAAGCCCTCTAATAATAATACAACAGGGCTTTGTGGGTTCAGGAAACAGACAAATAAACCCAGGAGCTGCAAGTAAAGAATTCAGAGCAGCTCAGCTTACTGAAGAGCAGACTGCAGCAATCCCCAAACATCTAGCATTACAGCTATGAGTCTGTTCCTATTTGTGTTGGTCTCAGTTGCTTGCTGGTGCGGCCCAGCTGTCTCACTTGCAGGGAGAACTTTGGTGTAGATAAATCACATTAATTCCTAAATGAAGAGATGCTCTACAAACATACAGGGGTCACAACAAAATATAAAGCCCTGAATGTGGGACTGCTACCGCAACAGAGCTCTGTTCTGCAGGAAGGAGTTGCCTAGGGCAGCCAAATATTTAGGAGTGCTTCATTGTGTGACCAACTGGAGAGACAGGAGGGACATTTTCCAGACTGCCAAAGGAAGAAACCTCAGGGCCAAGCAGGAGGGTGGGGGGGTGTAGAACAACCCACAACCTATTTTCTGTCTTTAGCCTCTGTCCCACTGTCAGGGGTTTTACTCATGAAATGGTAGATTGTCATTTTACCTAGCTGGTCTCAGCATGATCCTGCAGAATTAAACAGTGGGCCATGAAGGAGAAGTTGGGACTTTAAGTGCCATGACTTTCTCCAGCCGTGAAATCAGAACTCTAGATGAAAAACAAACAGTCTCTAGTCACCCGCCATCTCTTCAGATCACATTTTCCAGCTAACATGCAGTCATCTGACTGGAACTACATCTGGAATCATATATAATCCTAAGAAAACATCAAAGCAGCTCATTCAGTGAAACAGAAAAACCCAGTGCAACTTTCTGTTTCAGGACACTTCTTGGGTCTGGGGGGGAAAGGAGAGCTGAGGTAGATCTAATGCTGAAATTTTGTTTTGGTATAGTTTAACTGACATCCTCACTATGACATCCTGGAAGCTTCTTAGTATTTCTACTGGCAAGTCTTCACATCAAAACCCTCCCACAGCTTCAGTTCATGCAGGACTAGACAAGGCCCTGGTCTGACATACGGACACACTTCCACCTGAAAGGCAGTTCCAAGTGCTGTAAACAGCATTAATGTGACAGGAAAGTCACAAATAAGGACTCTAGTCTTTAGTTACCAGTAAAATCAAATCTAACACAGATTCCATCAGTAAGTACATTTGCAAAATACAGCAGCACAAGCCAAATGCAGCTGCAGCTGGCAGCTAAAATTGTCTCAAGAACAACTTCATTACGTTATCAGGTTTGTCTCATTTGGTTATTTTTGAACACCATCTACCTTACCTGACAAGGACACTGCCAGTAGAAACTCTACAGTCCCTATGGTATTTGCTTTAGTAACTGAGCCTTGACCATTCAAAGTGGTTCCTTTGATTTGCAGGTTCAAGCTCCAGGTCAACTGCTTTCCAGCTGGCACAGCTCTCAGTATTAAGGATTAATTATAACATATTTCCTTCTTTTAAATAGAGGGAAGGGAAGAATTATCCTAAATTTAGACATTTTGCTCTGTGGGAACTCAACTGGATAGATACTTTAAGTATCGATTCATAATACAAGTTATAGTCAAATAGTTCAAAGCCTTACAAGTTGAGAGGATACTCAAGGTGTCCACAGTTTCTTGCAAAGTACCATCAGGAAAGATCACTCTCCTGAAAGTGCAATGACCTGAAAAGCTGGCTGCAGCAGTATGGCAGAGTAAAACTACTTCCCAACACAGATTAACATAGCTTGGTGGATCAAGACAAGGACACAGGAGAACAGTACGAGTGAAGAGAGAAGCAGGTGACTGGAAAAGGCTTCCATCATGGTCAAACCAGTGGAAAAAAGGTTGGACAGAAAATGAAAGCCATGAAAGTAATTCTTTTCAGGACTGACATTTACTTACATAATTCCATAAAAGTTAGTTTCAGGAAATTTCACTTCCATTTTTACCTCTTAAAATTTTTTTGTATTCCTGCATGTCCTCTCCCCTCCCACCTTCTGTTTGCTTTCCCTCCTACGTCCCATATTTTCTTTTCTGCTAGTAACATAAACCAGAAAAGACAGAGTAGCTTGCGAGTTTGCCAAGCTTCCCAACACTCAAGTTTCATGACTGTAAAATGAAAGAGAACCTTTTCAATATAAAAATCCTGAGAGAAGTCCTTTCCCAAGTCCAGGACCAGCAGTCCTTATTGTGCCATCAAGATAAGAAGAGGCACACAGCAGGCACTTCTTTCAGCTACCCATATAACTGGCTCTGTCTCCAAAGAGGGGGATGACACTTTTCTTTCCACATACAAGAAGTCTTCTAGGGCAGAAAATTGAGCCAATAGACTGCATAGATGGAAATAAATGGACCTTGGAGAAGGTGACTAGCAGTGTTACGCTCCAGAAGGAAATACAGAACGAGACGTATGAACTCCTTTTCTGCTGTGCTTCACGAGCAGCAGCTATGTGCTGCTTCCATCCCTCAGGACGGACTGTACCGTGCTCTTCTCCATGCCGCTCAGCGTGTTACACCCAGGGTTGTACAAGTATCCTGGAGCATTGCTGGAGGGAAGAAGGGGGAGGGCAAGATGACTTATGAATAGAGCTATTCACCATATCCCACGGTGGGCATTCTTTGCAGCTTGAAACAGCAGCCAGGCTTTCCAACACTAACCACAGGTGGAGACTCTGCCAAAAGAGATGCTGAGAAAGGGGAAAAAGCCTCCTGGATGATTTGTATTTAATCAAAGGATGCTACTGCCAAGACTCTCACCATATAGAGACTTAAGATGCCTCTATGTTTTGAATAGTAGACTTTGCTGTTGATAACTAGACTAGGATTACTTTTTTTCCATGCAAAAAGAAAAGCAGCCAAAGCCAACCAGACCATTCATAGATTAATGCCAAGCTGTGGGAGTAGCTGTGGACAATTTTATTTTTTCTTCAAAACATCGATCTGTTCTACTGTTTTGGGGAGCTGAAGCCAAACAGGCCAGTACACTAAATCAGGTTGCCTAAAATCTAGAGGGCAATAATCCCATAAGTATTTATTAAAAAGCTGAGACATTTATCAAGAACAGTTTGATACCAAAGGATTTTCATTTCTGTTCAGGAATAAACCTTAAAAAAAGTTAGGCGATTTGTACAACTCAAACACTCCACCAAGGCATCAAGAACTAGGAAAGCAGATTTGTTTAAGCACCAGCTCCTTTATTTCTTTCATATCTGTCCAACACTGCTAAAAGACATCTTCTTCTTCTTGAGTAGTCTCTATTCTCTTCAGAAATTCTGCATTTCTTACATAAATCAGATGCATTTGAATATTGAACACCTAAAAGTTCAACTGCTATTGTCACGCTAACAACTGTGGACAAAAGCTCAGATGGATTGCACCAAGACCTTTGTGGATTGTACAACATCTTCTGCCTTGTGTAAGATACAGTATCACAAGAATGAAATCTATAAATCATTCCCCTAAAATAATGGACTAATTAGGCCATTTCAAGAGGATATACAAACCGTGCCAAAATGTGAAATACCGTTTCTTACATACCTCATACGTAAAAGTCCACAGCCAGTGAGCATCTCAAATGTAGCTTGCATAGATGTACTATGCCCTACAGTACTATAATTACATCTTGGGAAGTTCAGACTTTTAAAAATTCAGATAAATTTTCATTTGAACCATCTGAGTCGGAATACCATCCACAGCCTCTTTTTGAGCATTCAGTAAATACTTTCTAGCATTCAGAATAATTTCTGAAAGTTTAGCCATTTGTGGATCTACACAAGCTGAGCAATTTAGAGAAACATATTCCTCTGGTGCCAAGCCCTTTTAAGGAGCCCAGCTTAACAGTGAGGTTCTTTAGAAGATTTTAAAGAGCTGGAGAGCAGATGTCAGCATTGGAAACAACAAACTGATGCACTTTTAACAACTCCATGATTTCTAGCTGTATTGTCCCCATGTCATTTCTGATCGTGATTCAACAGGAAAACACAGAACCAGAGCTACAGACAAGCAACTTCAATTTCAGCTATATTTTTGCATTAATAAGGAACTTCAGCTTGAAAAGCACAAGCATGTACTTAAAAAGCAGAAATCCTGTGCTACAGCTCCTACTGAATCAGGAGCCAGGGATAGAGCAGTTGAAGGAAATGGCAATGATCCGCAACACTGGAAGATGCACGGTTTCCATCCCTGGATGAGGGATTTATTGTAACACAGGCTTCTGGCAAGGAACTAGAGACCACGTCAAACTTACCTCTTAAGAGGAAAAAGCCTTAAGGGAAAAAGTCTCAAGGAGGTTTAACAGTGAGGATACCGGGGTATAGCAAATGACTATAGAAAGGAACACGTGCTCCTGCTCTGCAGGTTTGTCTGATGGCAATCAGCATCCAGCACAGAAGCTAGAGGTCGTTCTACAACTGGGATCTGAGGAGCTGCTCTGTGCACTGAGCTGATGCCTCTGCTGCTGTGCTCCAGGGCAGGCAGCTTTAATTAGCACAGCCCAGATGTACACTGGCCTCCAATTAAATAGTTCATGACCCAGAACACAAACAGCTTTAACAAAGTACTAATTCCAATTCAAAAGGCAAGGCCTTCAATGATTTCTTTTACAAGCCTTGAGGCTAGAATTACCATCCAAATATTACTGGTCTTAAAAAGGAAGAAGTGAAGAAGGGATGAGGTAGAAGTATGGATAAATTATAGCCAGGAGTGATGGCACCAGGCATATGCATTACCTGGCCTGGTGGTTGGGACAGTGAAGCAACCGGAGAACTAAGGCAGAACTGCTATAAAACCTTGTTGCAGCTTCACAAGAAGTGCAACACTCAAGTCCTTCAGGCAGATTGTAGCCTTCAAAAATAAGAAAGAGGCTTTAGAACTGTTTAAGACAAACAATGATGCAGCTGAGAAATCCCTTCCGTGGGCCTTTAGCTCCCTGACTGAAAGGCATAGCAAACTTGCAGGTGAAGTTCAGAGAGGAAGAGCCCAAGACAGGGTACCTTACCAAGCTTGTTAGCTTGGGCTCCATTCTACAGCTTCTTGCCCTTTCTGCCATCAGGGTCAAATGAGCAGAGACAACTAGCTGGAAGGCAGCAGGGTCAACAACAGATCAGCATCGATGGGAAAAGAGTAGAAACACAGGGAAGAACCTCGATCTCCTCTCTTCTGCCACTGACCTGATATATGATACAAAGACAAATACTTATCTTGTTCTGTCTTGGTATATTAACTCCTTGTAAATACTTAAATTCAGCTAATGGAAGGGACCTCCAGCATCATTTTAAATAATAGCACTCATATTCCTAGTGGCTGTTGGCCAACAACATGGCTCTGTCTTCCTCCTCAGCAAGCCTGTTTCCTGCCAGCCGTGCCTGTGCTCCAAGCCAGCCAAACCCACTCTGGTTCCAGAGCCACACAATTCCAGCACTGCAGTACTAAACCTGGGAGAGAAAACTCTGCCTCAGGCACAGGCAGAGAAGTCAGTGAGTCCTAACACACCAGGCAGGCAGAACAGGGAAGATGCCTCATAAAGATGTTGAAAAGCAAGAACGATCTGTTATCCTGGGAAAACCAAGACCACTGCAGGGAGACTGATGGATTATATAAAATGAGACATTGTCAAATGACTCCTGGGTCTACTGAGTATGTAATTTTAACATCAGCCTTGGATATTTGACCATGCCCTTAAGTCTTCTAGGTAGATGGCAGTTTTAAAGCCTATCTGTCCATAAAAACATTTCTTCCCAATACTGCTTAGGCCTGTTTGCCTTGTAAGGTAAAGGAAAGCAGAAGAAAAGAGCTGTTAAGTGGAACAGATTAACTGCACTCCAAAGTTTCTGAACTCTAGCCTTCAGGAACAGCCTGGGTAACAAGTCACTGAGAAGAGAGCTGGTGATGAGGCTGCTTTTACAGGGCTTTGACACACAGGAGAAAAACACCCCCAAATTCTATCCATATATAGAAGGAATTCTCTCCAAGAGAGTGCTAAAGTGGGCTGCTGTAAATGCACCTCCTTTTCTTTCCTACTCCCACCTTGCTTTAAAGAAAACCTTCTTGCTACCTTAAATTTCTAGTATATGATTGCCTGCCTTACCTTCCTTTTCATGTGAGAGCCCTGAGATCTGCAGTGTTGTGTTCACAGTAAGTTCAATGATCTCTCTGCTGAGGCTGTTTATTAGTCCATGCGTTACTCTGCCTTAGCAAGTTGCATCTTGCTTACCAGCTTTGTTTTCTTACTAATAGACTTGACCCAAATTTGGCCCAACACCACAGGGATTGCCCACAGTTTCATTTGCGTTAATCCTTTACACAGCCGCTATTAATGTAGGGCTTACAAACTACATTTGTTGCAACTATTAAATGCTTTTACCAGTTTCACCAGCAGAAAACTGAGGCAAAGAATAGGCTGCACACCCACAATCCCATGGGAAATACACATAAAACAATGACTCAACTTCAAGGCATTTAAATCCCATGCAACAGTCACACTTTCTCCACAGTCACACATTACCATATTGAAATCTTTAAGACTGCTCAGGCACCTAAAATCAGTCATGTGCTCAAAGTAAGTTGGTGATAGGAGACCCCCAAAATATTTCATACTCTTCATTTTCTTAAACAGTACAGAATAATGTAAAAACCTCCTGTCAATAAGGCACCAAGCAACTCTTCCTACTGATACTCTCCCCATTCCTATATCAAGATCCTGAGCAATCCACACAGCCCATTCCCAGCATGGACACTCACATCCACCGCATCAGTAAAACAGACACGGAGAAGGATTGCTCAGGATGGACACTGCACTTTTTTAGCCGCTCACATCCAATTACAAAAAAATCTGCAGGGGACAGAAACAAGTCATTTTTCTTTCAAGACGTTATCATGCTGTGCATCTGATCAACAAGCAAGACGTATGCCATGGCCTCAAATAACTCATGAAGCTGGCTGACTAGAAAAATAAGTTTTCTAAAAAAAAAAAATAAACCATCTATATAAAAGCACATGCCTTTGTTGGACTCTTACTGGTTGCAAGCTTATGTCTCCCAGGACTAGTTTTTTATAAAGACAGAAGCAAATATAACGCTGGCAAGAATCCCACACAGCTTGTATCTGTCCAAATCATCAGCTTTGTTTTTGATTTAGCTGCAATTTGGACAGCCAACTTCAACATACTGAACAAGGCAGAATTGTTTTAAAGATGCTCTGAAAGCAAAGGGAAAGAAAGACAAACCGTTCGGAAGCAAGGGCAGTGTGGTCAAGGCAAAGCTCCTGGGATCTCTATGGAAAAAGATCAGCACTCATAGGTCCTAGACAAATTGGGAAGGTGTGGAAAAGAACAGAGCTCTTCTTGTAGAGTTGGGGGATTTTTCAGTTTGGAACAAACCCAGCATTTATCTTTGTATTTGTTCTTGAAACTGTGCAAGTCGCCTTTGATCTTTTGTCTCCATTACTATTGTCAAATGCTGGCTTTCCTTCACTTTGTTTATTCCCAAAAGAGCATGAAAGGAGCTCACATGCCCCCTAACAGCACAGAAAAAGAGGTGGCATGAAAATCTAAGGTATCTGGACAGGTAAGCAAGAGTCACCAATGAAAGAGAGGAGGTGGGGGTTACAGACACCCTTTACCATGAGGGTGGTGAGAGCCTGGCCCAGGTTGCCCAGAGAAGCTGTGGCTGCCCCATCCCTGGAGGGGTTCAAGGCCAGGTTGGAGGGGGCTTGGAGCAACCTGTTGTGGTGGGAGGTGTCCCTGCCCAGGGCAGGGGGTTGGAACTCGATGATCTTTAAAGTCCCTTCCAACCCAAAATACTTTGTGATTCTATGATATGGATGCACTTGATTCACCAAAGCCCAGATCTCACTTTCTGTGAAAAAGTTTAAACTTCACATCACAACCATCAAAGATTAACTAAACATTTTGCCTTTAAAATAAATTGGAAAAGGCTTGTTCGGAATATAATCTCACGTCTAGATACCAGTATGAATAAAGCACAGCAGAAAGACTTATACTGCAAGCAGTTTATTGGTCTAATATTAGTGTTGTTTGTGAAAGAATGGTACCATTGCAAAATATAAGAGGAGGAAGAGCATTTGCACTCACAGGTGCAATTTGCACACACAGGTGACCAATCAAATAGAATCTCAAAAGATGATAGAAGCTCTCCATAAATTTTTAGAAGAAACAAGAAATCTGAAGCAGAGAACTGTATCCATGAGGAACAAAGACTAAAAAGCTGCCCTAATGGGCAGTAACAATCATGACAGACTTGGACAAGCTTCTTCACAGCTGCTCATTACAAAACCCAAAGCAAATCCCTGTCCAATACCATTGCACAGAAGCGTTCACCTCTAAGGCATAACCCTAACTCCACAATAGACATCAGCTCCTGGAACATCCCTCAGCACATCCCAACACAGAAGGGCACCTCAGCTCTCCAGGGCTTTGCATGTAGTTTGCTTGATGCCCCAAGCACAGACAGACAGTCATTAGTCATTGAAAACCAGCCATCTGGTTTGTATTGGGCCATAGAGTGACCAGCATATTACAAGGAACTGGAACAATTTGACTGCTCTTTTCTACTGCTGTATAATTTTCTCTGCTCTGTATGTAAGCGCTGTCAGCCATCCCTGACCGAGCTGCTGAACTGTGACCTCCTAAATATAAGAACATAAGCAGAGATGGCCCCTCCCATGGCAGGAGATGCACAGATGATGAGCAACGATGCCTCTTAACTGTCCAGGGCTCTGCAGAGGAGTTTCCAACACTCTCAGCACAAAATGTGGACTATTAAAATACTTGTTCCTCTGAAAGCATTAGGGATTAGCCATGTAAGGGAGAACAAACATTCCTAGATTTTATCTCACTGCTTTCTCTTCAGTGATCAGCTTTAGTTTACAGCATAGAAGTAACCTAAAATGCACCAACAACCAAATTAAACTTAGGACTTGGAGAAGAGTTTCAGCCATTCTAAAAAAGCTTTTAACAAGGAAGATTTTCTTTTTAAGAGAGGCTTCTTAAGCTGGTCTTAGTATTTATTGCTTTTTAGTAACAGGAATAGGAGCAAGAAGCACGATTCCAACACAGAGAACACTCAGTGGAGCTGGAGCCTAGAAATGCTCTGTGCAACCCATGCTCTGAGAAGCCCAATTTAAAAAAAAAAATAAAAAACACCAAACCAGAAACAAAAAAACAAACAAACAAACCCAACAAAAAGAAAAACTAAGACAAAACACTTGAGAGCACACTGTAAACAAAAGAAAAGAGTGCCTGACAAGAAAGGCTCTTTTCTCTGTCAGAGTTTTGGGCAACTTGCTGAAATGAAGCAACGGTATATCTAATGCTATCAGCTATTGCAGACCTTTAAGGCAGGCACCTCCTTTGCAGTCCCCCTACCCCCAGCACCACTTTGAAGCAGTGGGCTCTGTTTCAGCTCAACAGGCAGAGCACAAATGAAACCAAGTTTATAAGAAGTGAAAGATTTGATATCTCGGCAGCTGTGTTAGTCACGCTGACCTATAACAAGGTATTGGTCCTCAGGTGGACATCACTCAAAATCTGTGTGCGAGTATCTGCTTCTTCTCTGCCCATCTGGCAGAGCCAGCCCTGCTCCCAGCGCTCCCTGCTCACAGACCTGGCTCCAACGCCACCTTGTGTTTCCTGATTTCAAGGAAAAACAGTATTTACCATCTTCAGCTAGATTTCCTTACTCCCAAGTATCAATCTTCTTGTACAGCTGAGATAGCAACAGCTGTCCAACAGAAGCAACAGCCTTCGGGAATTCTTACATTTAAGTTCTAACAGCCAGTGTAGCCTAAAATACTGGGAACAACCTATACAACAAATAGGTGTTCTAACCTATACAACAAATGTGTTCTAAGATGACTCTACAAAAGGTAAAAGGTCTGACCTTCACCCTATTCATTCCTATCCTTAGTTCCATTAGTCTTCAAAATCCACAAAACACTTCATTAAAGATATATAGGTATATTAACCACCTTGCCACACCACAGTCCCTGCAGTTCATGCAAAATACTCAAAATACTCTGCTTCCACTGGATCCAGAGAAAGAGTTTCTACTTATGTCAGTACAGCTAGGAACTAACTGCAAGCCCCAGAGGCCTGCTGCCAGAACAAAATTCTGCCTATTCTTCCTTGTTCTTATAGATATTTCAATACTACAGCTTGCTCTAGTGAATGAACAGGATTGGAAGCTGTCATTAAGTAATACAGACCTGCATAAAATCATACATCAACCATCTGAGCAGGGCTGAAATCTTCCTTCAGCCCAAAGGTCTTTTCTACCCATCCTGCTTTCAAACTGTACCAACAGCCTCCTTATAACAACCTCATCCTGTGAGAAAATGTGGAAACAAGTTTTCATATCACCTGTTCATCTGAGCAGCATTGGAGGAAGAAGACTACTGCCCAAGCCTTATTTCTATAGAGAAAACAGTATATATAAAAAAGCATAGTAGATCTCAGGTACTAATTTCAGAGCAAAAAATTGCAGCATTGATTGCAGAGCATACACATTGATGTTAGCTTATATATTTAAGGATACACTTTTAGAATTTCTAAAGAACCACAAGTAGTAAGTTGTCTGGCAAAGCAAAAACGTTCTTGACAGAGTAAAACTGCTTTAAACCCAAATAACATTTGACCCCCAAATTAAACATGTTTCATTTACATTTTGAAGGAACTTTGAAAAGGAAAAAACCCATTAAGATTGTTATGACAAGAAATCATCTCAAAGCTGGAAGAATTAAATGTTTAGAAGATGGCAAAGAAAAAGCTGTCATATCCCCTCCTAAAGATTATGAAAGATTCATTTAATATTTTGATACCCTGAGAAGTTCTATTTGTCTCCAAACTTTAGTTGAAATAGAACTAGGTGAAATTTTTAAACACCTACCTTGCAGGAACTTTGTCTGGATTGTCATCTTAAACTTCAAAGGTGGAAGTAGGTACAAAATCCTTCAAAGTTTATAAAGAGTAACAAAAGCCTTAAATATTTTTGTTAGCCTCTGTCAAAGGAACTCACCAAGGGATGAACATGTGCATTGCCATGCTGCTTCACACCAAAGGTTCATCTAGCTAACGAGAGAATAATACCAATTTAAGCTGTTCACTAGAACGTAGCACCCTATGAAGATACTCAGGGATTTTTTTTGCCAGTGTCCCATTTGAAGACCCTGGATTTTAAAAGGAAATGAACTGAAGGGACTGGGCAGGAGAAAGAAAAGCTTGCTGTCAACATTTTAGATACCCCAAGTTAGGTGCAAGCAGACCAGGAAGGTCAAAGGCACCCAGGAACCATTGGAACCAATGCAGCATATTATGGAATGCTCCTACACTTAATAAATGAATGTAAGAGATACCAGCAAAGCCCAAGAGCTTTTCTGTCAGTTTAGTCTTTCAGACTAAACTTTCAGGGTGTTGGCCTTCTGGATAACTTCTTCACTGTCCTGGCACAACATCTTACAGCATCTTGCCAGGAACAACTTGCTTTGTTTGAAAGATCCTCAGCCCAAACAAAGTAATTGGAAGCAACAATTTATGGAGGGGAAATGCTGTGTCAGCAAAGAGATTTGATTTGGTGAGGGCTTCCTGAACTCAACACCTAGGTGTGTTCAGAAGAGAAGCATTTTTCAAGGGAAGTGGCTTCCAAGAGATAACTGATCAGGTAGTGCTGGAGCTGATGAAATATTATCAAGTCAGCTGAAGAAGCAGAGACAGAAGGGGCACACAAAAGGGACCTCCGGGCAAGTAGAAGTGAGAGGTTTGCTGAAAAAACTCCACCACCCTCACAAGTGAGGCCATCAGCACATAAGAAATGTAAGAAAAAGGCAAGCCCAAATAGTATTTCTCCCCATCACTCTACCAAATTCAAACTGTTTTCACCTCCAGGAATTCCCCAAGTTTGATGCTGTTTGTTATATTGTGAGCCAGCACCACAGCCTGGTTCCACACACACACCCCCCCACCCCTTACCTAATCTAGCTATTGAACCTCCCTGTCTCACACTGATGCTGGACTACTGCAACTTCTGTTCTGGAAACTGTTTAGAAGTGGAATAGTTTTTATAAACATTTTGATTTACTCAGAACTATTTTTCATCTCACTCTTACAGCTTCTTAGAATCCAGTGAAGTTGTATGTTCACATGCTGGTCTACCCCTCCTAAGAGTTTATTACCCTTAATAACAAAAGTTGCACACTTTTAAAGGCAGTCTTTTCTTGAGGTTTTCTAAGACTGAAATAAGTAAGATTAAGCAGCTTATCTGTTTAATTGATGTTTACTTTCTGTTGGTGCACCCACATCAGTATTTCCTTAAATCCCTCAGAGGAAGCATTACTAATTCTAACTGACATGGGGAGTCACGCATTTCTTATTTATACTAAGGCACATACACGTCACTCATTTTCAGTTCTTTTGAAAAAAAAAAGGAATCAAAAAAGGTCCATTGACTAAACAAACTGTCCAGTAGCATAAATACTTTGCCTTAAGTGTTTCAAAATGTTTGATTGTGAGATAAGAGGCAGCTGTTACTGCCTTCCACAGCCTTCACTGGGAACAAGAGATGAGGTTCTTCAGATCTGGTGCTGTTCCTTTCCCAGCCTAGAGATGTTCCACTTCCACTGTTGTGACTAGTTTCCTGTTGCTTCCTTGGTTTCCTGTTGCTTCCCTGCCCAGGCATCACCAACCACATCAGTAGCAGGCACAGAAAATGCACCTTTGAAGTGTGCCCATATTGAGATACACCAGGTTCTCTGACCTCTAAGGATCAGTTTTCTGAGTGACTTCATTGCAGGAAAAAGTTACTCTAAGCCAAATAAACCAGATATAACTAAAGATAAGAGTAACATGCAAGTTTGACAACTGGACAAGATTTAAAAGGCAGTAAGGAAAACTGGAAGCTAATGCAGAGATTCTTTGCACAGCACCCCCTATTCCAAAAAGGTGATACAGCCCAGGGAAGAGCAGGGTAACTTCTCAGAGCCAGTGCAAATGTCATAAAGAAACAAATGATACTCTCCCCCCCTCAACCGTCTCAAAATTAATTTAATGCCAAGAAAACATACTAAAGAATTAAAAGAAGCCTTGCTCATTTCAGTGCATCTCTTCTCCCTAATCATACACTGCTGATTAGAAAGCACATATGCCTTTCTCAAAACCAGACAAATTTTAGTAAGGTCTGTCAGAAAGGACTCAGCTATCTCCTCCCTGCAGCAGCCACGCAATTTAGTCTACGTTTGTGATAGCCAAGACCTTTGAACTGTATCTGTTAGTTTTGACTATATGTTTTATGAGTGAAGTTGGTTTTGCTTGAAGATACACACATGCTGAATTGTTATTAAGGTTGCATCTAAAAAGTGTGAACTAGCCTGAGGCATTTGGGTCACACCACTGGTGACATACACTTGCAAATAACTGATAAAATAATTCTGTAGTGCTGATCCTGCTCTTCAGATTGTACAGCAGCAACCTAGACAGTCTGCTCATTGCACATTCAGGAGAACTGATCACTGCTTTCCTTGGCATTGAGATTTTCCAGTATACTCTCCTTGCTTATTTTTGCCACGTACTTCAAAGGCAAAACACTCTATAACTATACAGTTTTCAAGTCAGAGAAGGAAAAACAATAAGTGTCTTTCTAGCTTCAATTCACTCCCCTTTTCCTTGTTTTTAGCTCAAATACATACTTCAAACACATAGTGCCAAGCATTTCCTGGAGTATCAGTACTTCCAATTAAAACCATGCCCTGGCTTAAGCACCCATGTATGGATCTCACCCAAAACACACAATATTGACAATCAAGCAATGTGATCTAATTGGGGGATCTGACAGATTTTTCACAGTTGTTTCACCAAGTAACAAGTACAGGTAAACCTTAACAATTGGATAGTTGGGGAACACAGGCAAGAAATTTAATCCAACTAGGCAAGCTGCAGATTGCTACCTGGGTACTGGACTGCATCCTTGTTCCTCCTGGTCAGTTTTCTCCTCCAAGCCAGCTGGACCTGTTGAGTACACACCATGCATAGAAGAGTCATACCTGAGACCTGGTCCTATCAAGGCTTCCACATCAAATACTTCATAAATATGAAGTAATGGGTGAGCAAGTCTTAATCCAGATGTGAGGTAGAGAGGCTGACTGCACATGTACAGCTCATAGCAGAGTCAAGCCCTTTAATGCTTTGAACTGCAGACAACTCAAATGCAGAGCTTCGTTTTGGACCCATGCCTCGTTTTGGTGTAATAGTTTGCACAATTTTAAGTTTTCCTAAGATCAGCTTCCATGGAAATTTACTCTTTTGACACAACTAATCACTTAAAGTATCTGAGGACCAGATCCCAAGCTGATATTGTGGCTTGGCTCCCTTTAACCCATCAGATATTTGCATTGCATCACTTCCTACTGAGTAGCTCTAGATTGCAGTGAGAGAGATGTAACCAAAGTTTCTGCCCCAGATCTGTCAGTGCCCACCTGAGTTATGCCAGTTGTCCTCAGATTCAGGTGTTGCTGCTCAAGTATTTCTGTAGTGACAGGTGGTCTCACTCCTAAAAAAAAAATTAGCTGTGAAGAATCCAGGGATGATTTTTCAGAAGTCTGAGACACATAGGAACAGTTTAATCAGTCCACGAGTAATTATAATATAGTTGCATGGGTCCTACTCACATTTGACTTAGTCACTAGTGGCCATGTCCTTTGGAAACTGAAGGACTTGGGTCACACACTGAGAACATTATCAGTTCTCAGCCAATCCCACCAACACACTTGTCTAAATTCAGGAGGGTGAGAAACACAGATCTCTGGACATCCTTTCATGCTGTTATAGCTATTCCCAGTTTCCCCTCAGCAAGATGATGGGAATGAATTATTCGCTACAGCAAAGGAACTCCCATTCCTTATGCTGTGTGCTATGGGGTCAGAGCACTGCAATGTTTTAACAGTCCTACTACGAGTTCCTGAAAGCTGTAACAGCAGCTAATGGATCTGCCAGACACAGCTTCTTAAAAATATCATCAAGTTGGCTAATGGAAACTCCAGCCCTCCTCTCCCTGTTGTTTCATATATCTATTATACGTATCATTTCACTCGTGTTAAGCATAAAAAACCCACTGTCCCTCCACTCAGATTTGATTCAGTGCCAGATCTCCAGTGCTATTTCTAGGGCAATAAATTAAGCATTGATCAAGTCATGTTTACATTATCTCCTAAGTAAACATGGGTGAGAAAAACCAATATCAATATATGGACTCTGGTGTCTAAAACAGTTATACCTCCCCTTGCTCTGGAACAATACATATGAAGTATTTCTTTGGGCATTATTCCACTAGCTGTAAGATAAGTTTGTTGTTATTATGGCTCACTATACCAACTTGTATGAAATACCTGACTTGAGCCTTCACCTAAAACTCAAGCCAGTTCTCCTGTTACTGAAAGTCAGATCTGTTTCCTCCATCCGTTCCAGGCTGGGACGAGGAGTCTTGAAACACCAAAAGCCCATTTCTCTGTGGTGATCACCTGAACCATATGGTTATACAGCTGATACAACAAAATGGAAAACCAGGCTCTCTGAAAAAAGCTGCGGTCCCATTTCCCTCACAACACATCACTGGTCCAAAAGGTTTTTCAATCCTAGCTTTATAGATCCATATTTAAGTGAACAAAAGAAATGAAAAATGAGAAATCCCCCAAAACCACCAATGAACTGATACTGGCACAGCCTGTTCCAGTCTGCATCACACACCAAGAAGGTAATTTATTGGTACTTCTCTATCATTTTAGATTTTCTGTTAAATAAGACCTCAAGAATCTCAAGTTTCAAGCAGATGCACTACCAGCATAACTCGAGTTCCAAACATGGTTATGTCAATCACGAAAACCTGCAATCCAGACTCCAGATTCTCAGGGTCACATCCTTTCATTTAAATTTGTTGCTTGAGATTTCATCTCGAGAGCCACAAAGGTCAGCCTTTCTCTGATTTTCCTTTTCCTCCTCAGTTTTTCTTACCATTTGGCTGAAACAGTACAGCTGAACTAAGAATTGTTACTCACAACAGAAGCCAAGCAAACAGCTCTTAAAGCCTCAGCATTGATTGCAATAAGCTTGAAGTCTACCACAGATTCAATGCCAAATCTGTTTAAATCTCAATTTTGTACTGCATGAATCTAATCTAAACTTGGGAATGTTTAGCTGTAGGAAGCCTGGAAAGCTTTGAGAGCCTTACCTGCTCCTACAAATAAGGCAGTCTAGGGTAGGTAACACCTTCACTGAAGGACAGTTTCTCCATCTCAAGGAGGGAAGGAAGCATCAGCTGAAGAGAGAAAAACCAAAGATGTCTTTCAGAAATGAGACCCTTGCCACATCCAGAAACTCTTCTGTGATTACTGTCCATCTGAAAATCCTGCCAGGTCAGATACATGGAAGAAATAAGTTTTTCAACACTCACTAATCCAGAATTTACCGCTCAACCCCTTTTTTCCACTAACAACCTTTGATTACTTGCCATGGGTGTGATCCCAGGAAGTACTTCTTGGTGAGCAGCACTTGCCCTTGTTCTCCGCAGTGTTACCGTATCTGAAAGGTGAACGGTAGAAGCAGCAGCTGTTTGCACATTTGTGGATCAGAACAAGCATCACACCAGATGGAAATCACCTCATCCGTGCTAGTAAAAACTGAAGACTCAGCATGTGATAGGGTACTTTATTGCTGCACTAGAATCTTCTTTCCAAAAAGCAAAGACAGCACACATGAACGTTGTTGACTTAAAAACCAAGTCAAGGGGAGGCCCAGATGGCTGTGACATTCCACAAGTATTCTCTGTGTATGTAGGACTGCACCACAGTTGTAAAGCACAAGCTGATATGAATACCAAACTGAAACAACTCTTTAAAATACTACGAAAAGCCAAGCATACCAGAGAGAAGCAGCATCAGCCTTTTCACAGGGAAATGTGAACTCACATCATCAATCTTGTGTTTGCCAAAAGCACACAGCAAGGATGGAAGCTGATGCTTCACCAGATGGCATGTTCCGACACTCATTTTTCTAAAGCTCTATTTACCCAATACACAATCTCACCAGATACCTTCAGCTTTCACTGAAACCCAGGCAGCCTTTCATAGCATGGGAAGGAGGGTACACAGTCCTCGGTTAATGCTCTATCAAGAGCTGACCTTACGGTTGGATGTTCTACAGTAATTGCATGAAACAAAACATGCACTCTTCACTTCAGCAGAAAAATCCTAGGAGGCCAGTAAGGTCATTTACATGGTTTTAACCTTGCATGACAACAACACACTTGAGTTTTCTAAATATTCACATAGATATTATTGGCCTCTGAACTATAACTGATTCCAGATTGAAAACAAACAGCAATTGAGCATCCTACAGGGCACAGTTCAGCAGGTCAAAAGATATGCAAGCTAGAACAGCGCCTTATAGGCCAGACTAAATTACAAAAGCAAGATCTCCATCAGGTATTAGTCATGAGGAATAAGTAACACAGGAATCCTCATAGATCACATGAAGGATGGCTGCTTTTCCATCAAAAATTCAAAACTTTAAAAGTCAAATCAGTTTTATTAAGCTGACCAAAGCCCTGATCATAGCCATTTTTTTTCCCCCCTCTGAAATTGCACACAGTACCATAGGAAAGACAAGACCATATAGTGATATAGTGAACTAGTAGATCCAGGAAGAAAGTTATTAATAACAAGATATTTAACCTCCTTGCACTTTGGTACATTCAGGATTCCATCTTCTTTTAACCCATTTCAGTTGTGAGGTGAGGACACCACCAGGCATCTGCTGTTTGTCGTTGTCATGCTTTGGCCTTGGGCACCAACAAAGAACCACACAATTCCACCAACTGTGGGGGAGAATCGGAAGAAAAAGGCAAAACTCACGGGTTGAGACAAAGGCAGTTTAACAGAACAGCAAAGGGAACAAGAGAACAATAACATCGGTAGAGGGATGTACAAACACAGTTATGGTACCACTGCCCACCTGGAGGCCCCAGCCTGCTCCTGGCAGTGATTTCCTGCCCCCATTCCAGCCAGCTCTGGGCTATGAACTGGGCATGGCCCCGGTGGGATGGGATACCTGTGCTCCTGCCAGAGCCTGGAGATAATTAATCTTATCCCTACTGGAACCAGGACAGTTGTGGATGGTCTTCAGATTCCAGCATAACACAGGTGAGTTCTATTCATCTGCCACACCAATTCTTGGCACAATCCCTTGCAACCACCCAGCCAGGAGCACTCTGACAAATTACCAATCCAATACCAGTTTGCATTGCTGGAAGGTCCTACAGGAAACAGCCAACGTTAAGTCCACTAGAAACACAGGGGGCAAGGCTATGAAAAGGTAAGCACATTGGATTGAAGAGGGATTAACTGGCCTTGCTGTGCACAAAGCTCTCAGTGAGAGCCCAGACAGACCATGAACAGAGCTACCAGAGCAGCATGTTGGGGTCTCTAGGAAGGGATTTTCTTTTCATAAAAGTATTTACGTTGTATGGAAACAAACACAGCAACAGTGCATCTCAGGATGACATCTTTGGAGGAAGGAGTTAATTTTATTTCTGTTTATATAGGCTACATTTCTTTGTATTTGCCTGGGAAATAAAACAAAAATTTTGTTTTTTGGTTTTGTTTTTTTTTTAATCCTAATTAGGATTCTCGCATACAGTCCATGAAATCCTTCCAATATGGAAAAGCTGCAGGAGGCAGCAGACAGAAGCTACAGTCTAATTTTCCACTGTATCTTATAAGGTCAATTAAAAAAAGATTGAGGCTACCACCTCCTGCTGCCAGTTGCCACTAAAGCCCATGACAGATATCCGTTCTTGGAAATCCACCCTGGGTCACTTGCAAGCATAGCTGTTTCTCTCATTTGAGAAAAGCATGATGACAAAAAAAAAATAACAAACACAGAGAATCAAATCCCAATAGGACTAAATGAAATGAAAGCAGTCAACTCCAATCTTACTCCCTTGAACTTGACATATACTGAAATAAGATGTGCCTTCCTATTATGGACTTTCCATTTATACTTATCCACTAGTAATTCGCCAAAACTCCCAATTCCAAAGCCAGCCAAGATCTGTAATATTATCAAACTTAAATCTAGATTTGATAGCCAGTGCCCTACTGGCAAATAAAATATTTTGAGTTATTTTCCCAGTCAACTGGAAATGCATTGAACATTTTTATTTTAGCACTGACAAAAAAAAAAAACCACTGAAGAACATCACAGCAAAGCTCCCAAGCACAGATAACTGGGAAATATTCAGTTGCACCAGACCTTTTGACTGGAAAATGGAATTTATTCAGACCTGAGGATAAAATTGATTAAAACATTAATAATCTTTCTACTTACAAATGATAAGCCATTGAAGTCAAAGCATCTCCAGTTCACATTCATATTTACATACATGAAAGATACAGATGTAAGCTACCTGAAACTTAACTGTGATTAATACAATTAATTACAAAAAAGCTTCAGAATTGATGGGCTATGGGGAACTTGTATTGATCCTGGGTCAACAGGTAGTATTTAAAAATCCTCCCTAACTGTCCTAAGGCACAATCCTACCAAACCCTCACAAATCATGCAGCTGGAAAACATAAGCAACCTGCAAATAATTATCTCAATAAGTGCCCTTTTCCTTCATATTTCCACCAGGCCATCTCGGGTGAGGTGATGTTTTCTTGGAGACCTGAGGCTCCTGATGAATGCTGACAAACACTCCCTCAGCTAAACAGTTCTTCTTGAGGAAGTTGTGTGGCAGGTCAGTGAATCACAGGCAGAAAGTAAGTTCACAGCTGCACACAGTCATTTGTACACATGGTGGTGGGAGGATATAGATGTGCCATGGGGAAAGAAGGCAAAGCAGAAGAGGCAGAAAATTAAGAAAAGGTGTCAGGCAACAGAGTTGGGACATAGTAATTAGACATTACTCATTTTTTTCCTGGGTAAACCTTAAAAGGTTCTCTGACCTTCTGAATTGAGAAGTTTCTTCGGTTCCCCGGGCAAGAAAATTATGAAAGTTCATCTCACACAAACAAGCATATTTGCAAGACTTCTTGTAAGTCCAGTGACTGATCATCACCTTACTGCCTCCTGGCAGTTTGCTTTTTAGTTTTAGTAGGAAACAGCTTGCTATTAGTAGACCCATAAAGAACCGAGTGGATTTGCTGCCAGCATCAGTCTTTCAGCCACCATTAAATGAATAAATAAGTCTCAAACCAGAGATCTTCAGTTGGAGGAATAGTTTAGGTTTTTCCTTGCCTCATGCACATACACAAGCCCTCTTACCTGGAATGACTGTAGCAGCACATGTGTATCCCTGTTTCTGTAGCAGCCTCTCAACAGGGAGAGATGACCACAAACCTATCCTCAGCACCTTTCACAGGCAGAGAAACCAACATGTGGCTGAACCCTCCTGCATTCCAGCCAGCAGCACTGAATGTCCAAGAGCATTCCTCTGAGGCAAGCACTGTGCTTGGATTAGAACGAGAAACCACAGCCTGAAGAACAATTGTTTTCACCTTCTCATGTTTATTTTTTTTTTTAAATTCAGTTACATATGGGTTTTGTTGTGCCAAAATTGCCACCAACATAATGAAAGAAACCAAGTAAACATCATGCAAAATAACAGGCTTCCAACACACTGCACAAGCAATACAGGTCCTAAAAGAACATACCATGCTTGTCCTGGAAAGACTTATAAAACACCACACACACCTCCCTCTTCATAATAAAAGTCAGAATTTTCCAAGGTACACAAGCGAGCTGTACACACCCTTTCATATAAGATCCTGTAGCCAGTCTAGCTTCTTATCTGTGGCACTACTTAACATCACATTCTGCTTAATAAGATCATTTTAAAGGAATCTTTCAAAGTCATGCCACTGCTGCCAGGTTAAAATAACTTAGTTCTTGCTCCCATTCCATCACCCCCCACCGCTCAGGTAACAAGAACAGTTTATGTTCAAAACCAAGAAAACCTATCTAGTTACCGCAACAAAAATAGTTGAATAAAAACATCCTGAAGATTTTATCCACTGTGACATTTCAAATCTACTTATTAAAGTAAGCTAAAGTGAACACATCAAAACAGGCTGCATTTTCAAATTTAAACAGAGCAATCTAAAGTGTAACGACAGTTAAAAAATCATGACTTGTAAATACTGGGCATTGTGCAAATATCACAGGACAAAGTATCACAGTTCTAGAAACTACAAAGTCAAGAGGTCTAGAGTTAAGAAATGCCAGGATTCAAGACAGCTTTTGCAACCTTTGTAAGAACAAGGCATTGCTTGTTACATTCACCAGCATGTGAATGAAGAATGGCTTCACAAACATTGGTGTTATCTCCTTTGAACTCTAACAAGGCAACTAAAGCTCAACAAGAGCTGGCTAAAACAATAATAATCCAAGATGCTCTCAATGAGATGCCCCTACTCCATCTCCTCCCACATGATCATGAGTCAGCACAGTTTCTGTAAGGGTAGTAGCAAACACCACTCAAGAGCCTGAAGACAAGCAGTAAAAACATCCTCCTTGGAAAAAGACACAGTTTTGAACTTCTCATCATAAACAAGTTCTCTAACAACACACATAAAACATGATCGTATCCTCCTGCAACTATAAGCAAAACAGATCAAGTTCTTTCTGAAGGAAGTAATCACCTGGACATGCTACTGAACTGCAGATCTTGACAGAAATTGAGGAGGAGCCTTCCATGCCAAGGTAGTGCTTCTTCCAAAGTGATGGCATCAAAGATTAAGTCTTGTTATCATTAATAATCCTCTGGCAGGTAGACTGGAGGGCTCCTACTCCCTACATTCACATTTCAGATCCCGTCCTGAGGTACTTTATGCACCATATGGAAACCAGGCTTTCAACACTCAGAAAACATTTATCTCTATTCAGGTTGGGGACCTCTCACTCCAGACCCCATCCCTGGTCTGGAAAAGATCCAGTGAGGAAGCAGGCACATGCTACCATAGCTACAGAAATGTAATGGCTGGATCCAACAGGAATGCAGAGACTGCAAGTTTGAAGCCACGTTGGCAGCTGCTGCGAGTCAGTGCACACAGAAACTGCGACCCGAGGTCACAACCAGTGCATTATCAAAGAAGCATTCTCCAATTTGTGCTAACCCAAACAAATTTCCTCTTTTTCTTGTGTTGGAGGTTTTTTTGGTTTTTATTTGTTTTCTTTGAAGTAGTCCCAGTCTTCAGTTGCTCTTCCTTGGGTTTAAGGTATATGAGATATAAAAGGAATACCAAAGCCAGTTCTCTCTTTTGGAGACAGATTGTCAATTCCCTGTGCTCTATTAAGATTCAATGTCCAAGGTAACAGAACAATTTCTGTTTTGGTTATGTCTTTTCACAGAACACTACACATCCAGGAATACTATTTTTACTCTTTGCAGTGTGAATAACTGTAACAATGCAAGAGAACATTTAATTTCAGTACATTTACAGCACAGATGCTGCAGTCTGTCACCTTGCATACACGCTGCCATTTAACACTTCAGCAGAACGCTACCAGGCAGAACATTTTGCATCTACTTTACCCTTCCTTTATAGTGTTGTAAAAGTTGTATAAGGATCTTGCCCTCCTCCCAAATATTTCCATTACTATTTTCAGTGCTTAAAGCTCACAGTAGTCATCCTCACAGCAGTGAGCATCACTCTTTGAACTGAAAACAAACATCATTCAGAGCTAAAGAGTCATCACAACATGACCGTGAAAGACTGATTGGCAACTGCTGTGGCACTAAAGGGCTGGGTCTGACAGAAAGACCAGAAAGGAGATGTTTATGCTTTGGGGAAAGCACATCCTCAGGCTGTTTCCCCACTGAGACTACAGCAAAGCAGAAAACCACTCTACTTCTGTTAGTTAAAAAGACTCTAGAAAAATGAACCCAGGCAGCCAACACACAGCACTTGATTTTCCTCTCAGGTTCAATGTTGACCGCACATTGTGGTACATCTATCACCACAGGACCCACTCAGTCCAGGGCTCAGGACACCAAGATTTTGAAATCAAACAACATAACTCCTTCACATTCAGCTACCTTGTAAAATAGTACCTAGGAAGGGATGGAAAGGAACAGATAGCTCACAGATGCTTACTCTGTAGACACTTGAAAGACTTTTGCCTGCAACACTTAGGGGCCTGTTCTACTGGCTTCCAGGGAAAGTTGATGTTCTAAATCCAACAGGGTGACTTCTGGAAGTGAACTGTTCAACTTTGGTGTTGGGTTACACACCTAACTTCATGAAAATGACCAAAGCCAAGTTGTTAAATAATTGCAAAACAGCTTTGGCTGGGAAGGAAATGTCCTGCATCTCATAGCTGTGGGCTTCGGGACTATGTTTTCTTTAATAGAGAGTTCAGTCCTCATGAAAACAATCTTCATCTGTGAAAAACCAGCCCATACTTCCACATAGGAATGGTTATAAATGCTTAGTTTCCTTTCCATTCTAACATAAGCAGAATAATTCAGTTGGGAACTTCTGCTTCTATCTGAGGCTCAAAGCTCAGTTTTTCCCTCCTGATTAGACTACACATGTCTCCCTTACCAATAATTAAGCACCTTGCAGCAGGCAACTAAACAACCTTTGATGAGGATTCCACTTGTATCTTATTGCATGTATAACTGAGTGACATCTGATATAGAATTAATTTTATCCAACAGGGAGCTGTAACAACATGGAATCCAAAGTTACAAGTATTCACTCTGCTACTGCTACAGCCGGGAACATTTCCAACAGCACAATGCCTTCTGGAAAAGTCGTAATTTAAAGGGTGACCTTAGGTGATAATTTCTGAGAACAAGAACAAGAGTGCCAACCTGAACATATTTGATGATAGACTACCGAGAGAAAGCAAACAGCCTGCTGTGCCTTCTGCCGTCTCTTCAGAATGCCCCAAAAGGTGAAATGCAATTAAATAATTAGGAAGAAAGTTTTGACACAAACCCAAAAATAGTGCTGCTGAAAGCTAATGGACTAGTCTACTTTGAAACCAGTTGCAAATTCATGCTTAGGGAAGGTGGTCACTTCACCCACTGGATTAATCTACTGTGTTTAAGGTCAGTAGAAAGATAAGAACATACCAAGACCATATTTTTAGAAATATTAACAGCTAATTGATGCTACCAACTCATTTTATCCAAGACAATCAAACATAGGAAGTAGCAGGCACAGAAAGCAAAAATAAGGAGCAACAAAATTTCTACTGTATATTCCCAAAGGAGAGAGGAAAAAGGATCACAGTCACATTTCTAACATAAATAAAATTCTGCATTGTAAGCAGAGACAAAGGAGATTAAGGAGACTCACTTTGGGAAAGACAAAATGAAAAAACTTATACTAGTAATTATCACCTAGACATGACTGGTTAATCCAATTTTATCTAGCAAGAGAAGAAGTACTTATCCATCTTTCAGTACATGCTACTTAAAAGTTCATAAGAAATTTAGACATAGCATTGCCTCCTTCCAAGAATATTCTCAGACCACTAAAGGCAAGGGAAGAACAGAAATGCTCAATTTACAATACTAGCTAGAAAGACTTTTTAACAACTCTGACAGATGAGTAATAAATTACTAGTTTGTGGTTGCATATTCCTATCTACTGTCTCACGTAATGAGGAAGGAATTAAAAGGAAGAATACAGGCAAAAAGGAGGAACACATAAAAACAGCTTCCTCAAGTCTCCAGAGGAGAAAAATAAAATGCCTTAAGAGTTGTTTTGCATGAGCGCATGACCACATTAAATGCACAATTACATCACCGTGACAGACACTAAAAAGCTTATATAGCTTTAAAATATTGAAAGACACGTTACCTTAAACAAGAAGTCTCTGAACACATCTACAAGAAACACATTTTCTTCACTTTGTCAGGGAGCAACAAGGGTCAGTTACTGCCCAGAGTACAATCAGAAGCAGGAGGAAACAAGGACAGATACAGACCAGAAAATAAGGCTACAGCATAGACACAAAATTCACCCAAGACAAAGAACTAAAGTCAGGACTAGAGACAAACTATGGGCATACATACAGAGAGTCCTGCCAGAAGATGACCAGCTTACCTTCATGCAGCCATAATCCATTGAAGAGGTAGGGCAGAAGAAGGACTGGAGACATACATACCTACAACACAGCTCTGGCAGATATGAAGACCCAGGCCTGAACTTAAATGGGTTTTCTGGGCCAAGGCAGAGCATTGGTAGGGGTCCCAGGTGAGGCTGATCAGGGCTATTAAGACCTAGTGGTAGACTCAGGGCCCTGACACACTCATCACAGCCCAGTGAGGATTTTTCTTTGTCTAGATTTTATTTCTGCACACCCTAAAAACACATATAGACAATGTGGTTTAACTTGAAAACAGGTGTCTTAAGTACAAATAAGTAAAGTGATTTAAGATACCTCTGACTGCAACCTCACTTCATTTTTGAACTTTAACCTTCAGGTATGAGACATCCATAGTTAGCCTCTCTGCCAAATCACAGCAGTCAAGAGCTAACACCATTATACTACTTGACACCCTTGCTTCCTTTTAATCTTTTCTCTCCTTCTAGAAAGGCAAAAAAGTCAGCTTTGTGACAGCACAACTGCTTCTGCAGGAAGATGCAGCCAAGGCCTGTCTCAGTACTCCATACTGAAGCAGAAAAGTCTCTTACTTTCTTCCAGCCTATCCAGTACTTTCCAACCCAAGCAGTACTTTCTAGACTGAAGGCCATTCCACACCTCCAGGCTACTAAAAATTCGGCACAAAACATACAAAGATGCTTCTACAAGGTATAGGCTAAAACAAGCCACAGTCAACTGCAACTAGTCAAATTTATAGTCATTATTTTAGCCTACAGGGAGAGAGTACCACAAAATAGTTTTTCTTGGACTTTAGCAGTAAGTCTTCTTACTACAAACCACCAGGCAGCTCTCCCACTCCCTTTTAAGCTAGGCTTTGCCTCTACTGGCAAGACAAAAGGGGAAAACCCTAACACTTGCCTCTGATATCATTGACTGAGGCCTATTAGCCTTTTAACGAGCTTGTTAACCCTTTCCTCACCTATGTGGGCTTTGTCAAGTAAAGGGAACAAAGTGGCTAGAGTTCCTAGAAAGAGTCAAGATTTTAGGTCTTCACCTGAGAACTTGCCATATCGTCTGTTAACTTAGAGAAGGATCTAATGATGGCAAGGCTTTTCAGGGAAAACTGGCTTGTGCTAGGTGTTGTATAGGTACATGACAAGGGAACTTTGTCAGTGTAGTGCAAACAGTTTTAAAGAAAGACAGTAAGCTGGACTATAAGCAAATTAAAACTCACTAAAAAAAACCCTGTTCAACAGTGTCACTAACAAAATCAGAGTGAAAGATCAAAGCAATATTTCTCAGCTCATGTATGAGTGGGAAAGGGAAAGGCTGTTAAAATTTTGTATGCTGAAAATCTGCCTAACCCACAATTTATACATAAATGGAATCACAGACATGCAAACTTAATGCACTTATGATTTTGGATTCCAAATCAGTTTCAGTCTCTGACACCTACTGGAATAATGTTTCAGAAATACCAGGGGAAAAAAAAAAGGAGGAAAAAACATGGGTAATGTACCGCAAATATTGCCAATCTGAAGCTTTCAAAAATCGTAAGGCTGTTTTAAAAACAAAAGACTGCTTACTTTCTATTTTGAAAACTCTGCCTGTCAGATGCATTCAGACATCACATTTGATTTTCCTTCCAGATGCACACAGGATGGGGAAGGGCAATTTGTGGTAATGGTGGCTGAAGTTCTCATGTCGTTTTTCAGGTGTGGGAGCCGGAGCACTATGAAAAACTCCAAATCCCGAGACGTTCATGCTTGTATCACAGCTGTTAGCAGTAAAACCCTGTCAGGGCCAGGAGAGCACTAATGACCCTGACTGGCTCCACCTGACCATAGCCATGGCAGGGCTGTATTTAAGCCCAGGTGGGGGCATTAAGTTCTACTTAAGCAGTGTGTGAGGTTGTGTCTGGTGTTGTTAGGGCTGTGTTCTGGTTTGTTCCTTGAGATTCTGCCTTGCAAGCTCACCTGGATGGACTTGGAGCTCTTTCAGTGCTGTAGGACTTGGGACACTGCTACATTGCTCAGGTATGGTGGGATAGGCTCTGCCTCACAAGGCTCCCTACACTGTTGGCCATGTTGTCCTGTGCACCTTCTGTCCACACCAATCTACCTGGAGCCCTGGGTTGGGCTCAAGAGGGACCAGCCTGGCCCAGGGCTCTGGCTTCCCTGCAGCACCCACCCTCTGCCTGGCACCAGGTTCCTGAGAGCCCCTTGGCCTCCCCTGCTCAGCAGCCTGTGTCCATGTCCTAGCTCCTAACACCCTACAGTCATTAAACTGCTTTGGAGCCCAGCCCTCGGGAGGGTTTGGTGCCCACTTTGTGGAGGTAGACCCTGAAGGCACAAACAGGTCCTGACCAGTTTCCCCAGGCCTCCCAGACTCCATTCCAGCCTGAGTCCTCAATCCTTGCCCTAGCAATCCATAGGGTGCTGGTCTCCAGCTCCGCCCCAGGCCTGCTGGGCCCACCCTGGGTACTGCAGCCATTCTAGGCCGCCTCTGATCCTGCTGCTGACCTGGCCAGGCCCCAGTCCCCCAGGGAGTCCCTGTCCCTTGCAATGTCCTGAGAGGAATGCTGAAAGCTGTGCCTCAGAAAAATCCTCACCTCAATATTCACAGTGGAAGTGAGGACCTAGCGCCTCAGGCTGAAATGGCTTAGCAGCCTCTATCTTCTTCCCTTGCCCCATCTACTGTGCTATGTGCAAGCACGAGGTTGTCTTCCCTTTCTGACAGGTAAGAGACATTTTGTGGGCTACTTGTCACTGCCAGCTTTGGGTTTAAAGGCTGTGGTTCTTTCCTGGGGCCTGCTGGCG
Source organism: Tringa tobata (assembly GCA_033628505.1). Taxonomy (NCBI): domain Eukaryota; kingdom Metazoa; phylum Chordata; class Aves; order Charadriiformes; family Scolopacidae; genus Tringa; species Tringa tobata. Next base: position 557,762 of record JAHREE010000305.1, on the reverse strand, counting down.
GCAGGGAAGGCTCTGAGCAGGCTGGGAGCACCAACACTTCATGGGAAATAACAGGAACTTCCACAGTCCTAAATCACTGGGTCCTAAACACCCACTTTCCAGAAGACAGCATAAATCAGGCTGGAATCAGCAGAGGTAAAAAAGATGTGGAGGGATGATTTTCTAGGTATAGCATAACTGAAGAGAAGAAAAATCATCTATTTTTTTCAATTGAAGCTCAAAGGGAGAGAAACATAAGAAAAACAGTCTTTTGTATTTTCCTCCCACTAGCTCAAGAAAATTCACTTTGTGTCAGTCTATAAGTGTTTTCCTGCACTTGAATCTTTTTTCTTTTAGTTATTTAATTTTTTGAATGAGGGAAAAAATACTTAAAGCATTGCTTTTGAGTTCATTTTCAAACCAGAAGATGTAATTTAGAAAGCAAAGCAAGGTGAAAACTTCACAGCATTTTGATCTTTTCAATGTTTTTTTCCCGAACTACTGTGGCCAAAGCTACCTGTTAAATTCAAGGTGCATTGCAAAGAACTTTAGCATTCCCTGCAACTCCTCTTTTTTTCACTATTGGTCTCCTTGTTTAACCAACTTCAAAAAGCAAATCCTTATTTCAGCTCAACCACTGCAAATGGAAATTTTAAACCCTCTCAAATAAATTTCCTCCTAAATCACTAATTAAAAGCGAGGGCAGTAAGAAAACTATTTAATTTATGACTAGCAAAAGACAGCAAGAAAAAATTTTCTTGCTATCTGAAAAAGCATTTATCTGAATGATGATGGAAACGTCATTTGTACTGGAAACTTCTCCACACTGCAACTGTGTCAACATAATTATTACTGCATTTTTTCCCTTGCTAGTTGGGGGACCCTTTATGGTGCTGCCAAGTGTCCTTGTCGTAGCCAGATATAAATCCTGCACTGTTTTTCTTGCTGAAGGATTTCCTGTAACTCTTCCCTCTGTCCTTCATAGGTTTTAAGTATGAACTGTGCGGCAGAATGGGTGTGACAGGTTATTACTAAACCACAAAATAAGCAAACTTCTGGACATGTGGTGTGAATGGCATTCTAAAGTTCATCATTGGTTTTTTCCCTTTACCAACTGAATTCATCTAAGTTACCAGTGTTCCTGATTTATCATACATTGAATATTTGAGTTTTGCTTTACCGTCATGACATTTGAGTATGGTATTTGAACATGAACATCTCTTCCCTGATTGTAGTCATTATAGCTGTAGAAAAAATCCTGAACATGTGAATTCTAAAGTTTCAGGAGCTAAAAGAAAAATCTAGTGACTTAAGGCGGTCTTGTGATTAATTTTTTTTTAATGCTTGGGCAAAGGAACACTGACTCACTGTAGCCATGTCTAATATCTCCAAACACCCCTGACAAGGCTATTGCCTGGCCAAGATTTGCGCTTAAAAGTTCCAGCTGTTTACGAGGTATTTGTGTGGGGGAAGTATGTGGCAATAATTGTGTTTCTTCTAACTGAAAAATGGTTGAAGGGATTTTTCAACAAATTCTTCAAAATAAGTGAGCAAAACCAACTGTGGGCAGGAACTAAACAAGACCAATGCACAATGAAAATACTGTTTAGGACTGAAATCTTTCTGCATCTTCAGCTGTGGATGTAGCTCCCCTGTGTATTGTAGGGGTAGCCTAAGGAAACAGGATTGGTATTAGATTTTCATCACAAAGCTGCTTCTGTGGACCATCTATGAAATCCACGGTTTTGTAGCTGTAGACTAGCAACACTTTGCAGAATTTTCATTTCTACTTGGAATACTAAGACCAGAGTTCTTCTACAGAATACCCTTTTGAATCAGTGGTTGTACTTTAAAAGCTGAAGCCTATAAATACTTCCTGGGTACTCTCTCATCTATCCCTGTTCTTCAAACCATCTGTCTACATGGTTGTCTTTGGACTCATTACGGAAGGTCAAGAGGAGATCCTGTAAAATGGATTTCCCCATTGTATTTCAGGAGATCCCAATGCCTCTTTTCTTCTTTCAGTTCATGATAAGGTTTTAGTTCGTTCCCCTTATAAGGTCACATATAGGACACAGGAAGGTGGAGAAACTAAGATAAACACAATCATTGTAAACATTAAAAAATTGTTGCCTCTCCACTTTTTTTTAATTCCCCATATTTTTGCAAAATTTGGTGAGATCTTTGGAATTTGTTCTAGGTTTGCTCCTTTGTGCCTTTGCGTGTTTGGTTTACACTAGCTGTGCATCTTACCTCAGTCCCAAATAGGTTCTCTAGAAATACTGAAGCCCTGAACTGCACTTATTTGTCACCCAAGATCTGATTAACCTCTGTTTGTTGTCTAGAAGTTAGATATTGAGTCTAAGGGGAATGTCTGGCTTGTGTTACAATCAATGAAGAAACAAGCACTTTTAAAGTGATGTATTATATTGAACTTGCACAACATCTTTGGGTAGGCAGTGAAGATCTCCTTATTGGTAGAGAGAGCATTCAGAGAACCGTGGGGTAAATTAAAAAGCAGATTTCTGTCATAAGCACTAAGAAATAATTGGGTGAACACGGTGGTGTTCCCCAGGGGTTAGTACTGCGTCCAGTCCTCTTCAGTATATTCATCAATGATGTGGATGAGGACACAGAGTGTACGCTCACCAGGTTTGCTGATGATGCAAAACTGGGAGGGGTGGCTGACATGCCAGAAGGCTGTGCTGCCATACAACAAGACCTGGACAGGCTGGAGAGTTGGGCAGGGAGGAACCTCATGAAATTCAACAAGTCCAAGTATAGGGTGCTGCACCTGGGGAGAAATAACCTGCACCAGCACAGGTTGGGGCCTGACCTGCTGGAGAGCAGCTCTGAGGAAAAAGACCTGGGATTCCTGATGGCCAACAGGATGACCATGAGCCAGGAATGTGCCTTTGTGGCTAAAAAAAGCCAATGGCATCCTGGAGTGCATCAGGAAGAGTGTGACCAGCAGGTGGAAGGAGGTCATCCTGCCCCTCTACTATGCCCTGGCGAGGCCCCATCTGGAGCACTGGGTCCAGTTCTGGGCTCCCCAGTTCAAGAAGGCTGGGGAACTGCTGGAGAGGGTAGAGCAGAGGGCTACAGAGATGATGAGGGGACTAGAGCATCTCTTACAAGGAGAGGCTGAGGGACTTGGGTCTTTTTAGTCTGGAGAAGAGAAGGCTGAGGGGGAGCTCTGATCAATGCCTATAAATACTTAAAGGGTGGGTGTCAGGAGGATGGGGCTGGTCTTTTTTCAGTGGTGCCCAGGGACAGAACAAGAGGAAATGGGCACAAACAGGAACATAAGAAGCTCCATCTAAACATGATGAGGAACTTCTTTCCTGTGAGGGTGGCAGAGCCCTGGAAGAGGCTGCCCAGGGAGGTGGTGGAGTCTCCTTCTTTGGAGACATTCAAACCCCGCCTGGATATGTTCCTGTGGGACCTGCTCTGGGTGACCCTGCTCTGGCAGGGGGTTGGACTGGATGATCTCCAGAGGCCTCTTCAATCCCATATCATTCCGTGGTGTGACACACTGATTTAATCTGCCTTTTCCAAATGTACAAAGACAAACCCCTCTTTAAGGATCACTGATACCACAAGGATCCATGGTTCACCCTGTGAAGACTGTTGGATGCTCATCTTTAGTGTATATCTGGGTTTAAGGATTCCAGTGTGTGAATAAAGCAGCTTGGCTCAAGAGACAAGCAGGCAGAAAGCCCACAGCATGTATATAGCAACAGTGTTTTGGCTTGTATTTATCTGAAGGGTCCCAATTTTGGTTTAATTACATTCTGTATAAATCATAAGTGAAGTTATATTTAGAAGTTGAGAGTTCTCTTAGTGTAGACCATTTTCAAGGGTGTTGCAGTTTGTAGAGAAAGAGCATCAACCAGGGCAGAGGGAGAAAAACA